>SJYV01056334.1:1244202-1430723 GCA_006410875.1 Neotragus pygmaeus
CTGACTCTCTGCAGCCCTGTGAATTGCAGCACAGTAGGCCTCCCTGTCCATCACCATCTCCCGGAGTCCACTCAGACTCACGTCCATTGAGTCAGTGATGCCATCCAGCCATCTCATCCTCTGTTGTCCCCTTCTCCTCCTGCCCCCAATCCCTCCCAGCATCAGAGTCTTTTCTAATGAGTCAACTCTTTGCATGAGGTGGCCACAGTACTGGAGTTTCAGATTTAGCATCATCCCTTCCAAAGAAATCCCAGGGCTGATCTCCTTTAGGATGGACTGGTTGGATCTCCTTGCAGTCCAAGGGACTCTCAAGAGTCTTCTCCAACACCACAGTTCAAAGGCATCAATTCTTCAGCACTCAACTTTCTTCACAGTCCAACTCTTGTATCCATATTTGACCAATGGAAAAACCATAGCCTTGACTAGACGGACCTTTGTTGGCAAAGTAATGTCTCTGCTTTTCAACATGTTATCTAGCTTGGTCATTACTTTTCTTCCAAGGAGTAAGCATCTTAAGCGTCTTTTAATTTCATGGCTGCAGTCTCCATCTGCAGTGATTTTGGAGCCCCCCAAAATAAAGTCTGGCACTGTTTTCACTGTTTCCCCATCTATTTCCCATGAAATGATGGGACCCAATGCCATGATCTTTGTTTTCTGAATGTTGAGCTTTAAGCCAACTTTTTCACTCTCCTCTTTCACTTTCATCAGGAGGCTTTTTAGTTCCTCTTCACTGCCATAAGGGTGGTGTCATCTGCATATGTGAGGTTATTGATATTTCTCCTGGCAACCTTGATTCCAGCTTGTGCTTCTTCCAGCCCAGCATTTCTTATGATGTTCTCTGCATATAAGTTAAATAAGCAAAGTCTTCTTAGAAACCTTAAAAAAAAAGTAGCATGGAGAAAGGAAAGCAAAAAAAAAAAAAATAGCTGGTATTTTCAGATGAACTGGAATACAAGCTCTATAATGTATGCAAGGGTGGCCAATAGGAAATGTGTTTGCACAGGAACTGTTAGGAGAAATGGAGAAGAGAGAACCACCAGTACCAGGCGCCATAATTCTCCAATACAAATATACATCCTGTATTGATGGACACACCCTGAGGGACAGTGGCTGGAATCCTATCTACAAAGATGGTTCAAAGATGGTATTGGTGGGATTGAATGGGGAGGGGACAGTCTTCCACCCCCAAAACTAAAGATGCCTGAGGGTGCAGGAGCTCTGTAAGTTATACCCAAAAGCCACATTGGCAGCAATTTGCCCGGCTTTATCCGCAAAGAGATTCTGTGAAAACTAGCAAGCCTGGGGTAGACCTGATTTCTTCACATGTGCAGCAGCTTTTTACCAACAGCTCTTCCAGAAAACGCTTGTTTGTACAATAGCTGCTACTGCTGTGTCTGCCATGTCAGCCATGTCCAACTCTTTGTGATCCCGTGGACTATAGCCCGCCAGGCTCTCCTGTCCATGGCATTTTCCAGGCAAGAATACTGGAGTGGGTTGCCATTTCCTCCCCCCAGGGGATCTTCCCAAACCAAGGGGAACCCTTATTTCTAGCACTGACAGGCAGATTCCTTACCACTGAGCCACCTGGGAAGCCTGTAACTCATACAATACACAGTAACAAATGTAAGAACACAAAATGGATACAGCGACTCTAAAAAGTAAAATTTTAAAAGGAAGAAAGGAACATCATCCTTCAGTGACCAAAAAAGAAAAAAAAAATAACTCAGAAAAAAAATCTAGAGCAATGTTACTGGGATAGATGAAAATATGAAAAATTGTGATGCCATTCATTAAAAAAAAAAGTCATCCCTTTAGAGAACAGTCACAATGCAGAACTGCAAGAATTCAGGAAAGAAATGGTGAGGTGATAGGAAGAGTGAAAAGTGAGCTGGAAGAGCTCAAGGAAGAAGTAAAAGAAAAATAATGAAATATAGACAAGGAGAGAAGGGAAGCCTCATGAAGCCAGGAGACACTGTGGCAGCCACGATGAGGACAGAGAGGGTAGAAATAAGGCAAGCACATGAACTGGATATAAAGAAAGAGACAAAAATGGTCGGAAAGAAGATGGTGGTAATATGAGACATGAAAAGGACCCCTACCCTACATTTATTTGGATTCCGTATGAAAGAAAACAGGGTGCTAATGAAAGGTAACAACTGTTTAGAGATACAATTTGAGAAAATTTTCCTAAAAGAAAAGGATGACTTTACCTATTGAACCAGGACCAGGAAAATTGACCCATTTCAGTCCACAAAACAATGAGCAGCCAGGCAGGAAAACAAAACAAAGCAAAAACAAACAAACAGACCAAAACCCTGTTATTTTTAAGGGATTGAAAATCTGGCTGGCCTCAAATTTCTACGCGGAAGTCATCAATCCCCTAAAATAATGTAATTTATTCTACAAGATACTTAAAGAAAGAAAATATGGGCGAGATGTTTTATAGCTTGTCACATTCTCCTCCTAGTATACAGACTATAAATCAACTCTTGTGAAAATTCAAGAAGTCTAAGTATATTCTTACAATGAACTCTTCTAGAGGAAGTTACCAGAAAAAGAACTTGAAGATAGCAAGAGATAATGTGGAGAAGCACATCCAAAGGAATGGCAGTGAATATCCCATGTATTTAATAGAACTAAGACTAAAACTAACATGGGAAGTACAGTGACAGCTTGAATGTAAATTTTTTAGGTTAGTGATTGTCAGACTTTAAGGTACGTAAATATCACCTAGGAATATGGTTAAAATACAAATTCTGAGAACTTAGGTCTGGATAAGGGCTGAGATTTTATCTTTCTAATTCCCTTCAACTGATCGATGCTGCTGGTCCCTGGATCATACTTTAAGTAGTAAGTATGTCACAGTAAAAATAATACAGCCACTAAAATTAGAAGAGGAAGGCAGGTCGAAAGTAAAATGTGTGATTATTTGTTCATCTGTAGTAACTGTGAATTAGTGAATATCATCTACCACTGATAAATCCACTTGTAGAAATAACAATCACTTACTAGTACAAAGGTAAAAATTAAATATAATACCATGGACCAAAATCAAATTGGGGAAGAAAAGGATGAGATTCTGAGGAAGAGAAAACGTGATACTTTTTCACTGCTCATAGCATTTTGTATTTTATACAGCCTCCTGACGGAGAAGGCAATGGCACCCCACTCCAGTACACTTGCCTGGAAAATCGCATGGACGGAGGAGCCTGGTAGGCTACAGTCCATGGGGTTGCAAAGAGTCGGACACGACTGAACAATTTCACTTTCACTTTTCACTTTCATGCATCGGAGAAGGAAATGGCAACCCACTCCAGTGTTCTTGCCTGGAGAATCCCAAGGACGGCAGAGCNTGATGAATTCTGAGTAAAACCACTCAGCGTTGTTTTGTTTTGTTTTTTTGTCACTTCCTTCAGAATACTTTAAAAAAAAGCTTTATACATTTTCCTAAAGTGAAATTCAGTAAATTTTAACAAAATGTAAACAAGCTTTTTGAAAGCAACCTGGCTTCCCTGATAGCTCAGTTGGTAAAAGAATTCGCCTGCAATGCAGGAGACCTCAGTTCAATTCCTGGGTCAGGAAGATCCGCTGGAGAAGGGATAGACTATGCACTCCAGTATTCTTGGGCTTACTTGTGACTCAGCTGGTAAAGAATATACCAATAATGCTGGAGACCTGGGTTTGATCCATAGATTGGGAAGATTCCATGGAGAAGGGAAAGGTTACCCACTCCAGTATTGGAGAATTCCATAGAGAAGTCCATGTGGTCGCAAAGTCAGACACAACCGAGCAACTTTCACTTTTAAAATTATTTAGTAGTCTTCCACTGTCTTAAAGTTTAATATATCCCCTATTCTAAATTTTTATAATCTTCAACTCCTGGCTTATATTTTCTCCACAAATACATCAGGTGCTTACTGTAATGAAGACACTATTAGATACTGTGAGAGGTTATAAGAAAATGGAAGACACAGCCCTCTATTCATGGTATTCATAATATTGTATACTGGGAAAAAGTTAAAAATTCAGATTTCAATAACTGAAAGAACAGCAATGGAGTAGTACATGCATCAGCTTCACTAAGAAAACAGAGCCACTTGTACAAATAGGTAAATTTTAAAAATATTTTTATACATCTTTATAACCTTGGGATAGGCAAGATATCTTGGGTTACACAAATCACTGACTGACATTTTTTTTAAGACTTCCTTAAATTCAAAATATGTGCTTGTTAAAAGCAACATTAAAGGGGCTTCCCTGGTGGCTCAGTGGTAAAGGATCCACCAGCCAATACAAGAGACACTGGTTTGATAACTGATCTGGTAAGATCCCATATACCCATGCACCACAACTACTGAGCCTGTGCTTTACAGCCCAGAAGTTACAACTGCTGAGCCCACGAGTCACAAGTACTGGAGCCTAGAGACCATGCGTCACCACAGAGAAGCCACCGCAGTGAGAAGGCTGTGTACCACAACTAGAGAGTAAGCCTCACTTGCTGCAACTAGAGAGAAGCCCATGTAGCAATAGCACAGCACAGCCAAAAATAAATAACATTTTTTTTAAGTTTTAGAAACTATTTTTTAAAAAGCATCAATAAAAAAAGTTAAAAGGCAGACCAACAAGTTTGGAACATGTATTTCAGGATTCTTTCAATTATGATTTTTAAAGTCTGACTGTAATGAGAAATTTACTGGAAAAATGCTTTTCCTCAGCATTAACTTTTGAAGAGGTTATGCACCACTTCATAGTTTGATTAACATTGGATTGTTGATTCTTGACATTATTTACATTATGATAGATTTTTCAAGTTCATAGATAAAGAAGTATTTGTTCAAGCTCCTGGCTTTCTTCTAAATCACATTTCATCAAGAATTATTGATGTTCTCTTTACATCTTCATTGTCAAAAGTTAACTGGTTCTTTACTTTCTCTTTTCATTTTATGGCCGTTTTTATTTTAAAAATGCGCCCTTTTAATCATTTCATGAGAGTTCCACCTTATCTCTTGCTCCACAAGAATGTCCTCTCCCTTGGGATCCAAATGTATGCTTCACCAAAATTGAAGAATTTAAACAGAATTTAAAGGTAGCTATTGGCATGCTGCTTTTAAGGATAAGCTCATAAGCAAGGATTGTCCAACATTTAGAGGAAGTACTTAAAATGTGGATACAGGGACTTCCCAGGCAGTAAGGAGTTAAGACTCCTTGCTTCCACTGAAGGGGGCACAGGTTCCAGCTCTCATGAAGGAATTAAGATCCCACAGGCTTCGTGGCACAGCCAAAAAAGGTCAAAAATTTTTTAAAATAAAATGAAGAGACAAAAACAAGCAAATAAAAAGAGTGAAATAGATTTATATTGGAGGATCTAGAAAGCAGTGTGGAGAAGGCAATGGCACCCACTCCAGTACTGTTGCCTGGAAAATCGCATGGACGGAGGAGCCTGGTAGGCTACAGTCTGTGGGGTTGCAAAGATTCGGACATGACTGAGCAATTTCACTTTCACTTTTCACTTTCATGCATTGGAGAAGGAAATGGCAACCCACTCCAGTGTTCTTGCCTGGAGAATCCCAAGGATGGCAGAGCCTGGTGGGCTGCTGTCTAATGGGTCGCACAGAGTCGGACACGACTGAAGCGACTTAGCAGCAGCAGCAGCAGAAAGCAGTGTACAACTAATATGAAGAAAGCTAATTAAAGAACATTATTAAACCAAACTCATAGAAAAAGATACACAAGGTGGAATACTGGACAAAGGTGGTCAAAGGTACAAATTTTCAGTCATAAGTNAGCAGCAGCAACAGCAGCACAGCCTCCTGAATATAATGATATAACTATAAAAGTAATCTTTAAAAAAATTAAAAACCATATTCTTAAATATTAAAAGAACTACAAACATGTAAAAGAGACTAAACCACATAGTGAAAGATTTAAAGCAAACCAGTAACTACATGGAAACATAAAATAATATGACAGAATCAAGACCAAATGTATTTATCATAGCAATAATGTAAGTCATCTAAAATCAACTGTTTAAAGTCTAATTATTTTCATTTGGATCACAGACCTAAATCATTTGTTCTGCCTAGCAGTATTTCTCAGCCTAATAACTATTGACATTTTAAGCTGGATAATTCTTTGGATGGGTGTGTAGGTGGAGGGCTGGCTTGTGCACTGTAGGATGTTTAGCAACTCTGCTGGATTATTCCTATTAGATGCCTCTAGTACCTCACTCCCACCTTCAGTTATAACAGCCAAAAGTGTCCCTAGACATTGCCAAATAACCACTTGGGGGGCAAAATCACCCCTGATTGGGGCCCACAGATTGTATATAGCCCAGCGTCATGCTCTCTGAGAAAACGTTAGAGGCATTCCTGCTTCTGTTAGAAATAAGAAAAGGATTCATATGTCCAAATGATTTAGAAAAATTGAAAGGATAGGCAAAGACATGCTTTGCAAATATAAACAGGAAAGTTAGATGATAACATGGTATTAATATTTAACAAGAAAAAATTCAAGCCAAAGGCATTATATGAATAGGATGAGGTAAAGTCCTATGTAAGGATGAAATTTACAATGAAGATATAATTGTTATAATTTTTTATACACCATAGCATCAACATATAAAAGTATAAGACAAGCAAAGAAAAATAGAAATACAATAATACTTCACCTCCTATAGTCTATGATTAGATGGAGTGAAAAAATAGGTATACAGAAGACTGAAATAATAATGTAGATGTATTGTATATTAAGTTCTCTTCCATAAAAATAGAAAATGTGTTTTTCCAATATTCATGGACCCCTACCCTGATCATGTCCTGTACAACCAAAGAAACCACAGTTTTCTCCAGATGTATAAATAACAAAGCAAACATTTTCTGATAACAAAGCAACAAAATTAAAATTGTGAAAAAAATAAGAAAATAAAATTCTCTGCCTCCTGGAGGAAAATATCTCAATTCTGGTGTCAATATGGAAATGAAAACAAACTTCAAAATACATAACAAGCTGATCACTATAGTACCTATGACAGCTGATAGGATATAACTAAAGCAATGTTCAAAGAAAATTCATAACCTTAAGTTCATATAAGTAAATAATAAAAGCTACAAAAATTATTTATCTGATATAAAAAAGGACAATGAAATGAATGTAAGAGATAAGAAGGAACCTTAGAAATTAAGTTAAAAAACTGAGAGACAAGGGACACAAAAAATAATTAAGCTAGTAGCTGATTATTAAAGATAAAAGCCTATAAAACAATTTATAGATAAAAAGATAATCACAAAGGAAAAGAAAATATCAGGCTAAATGACTACTCAATATTATGCAAATAAATTATAAAATTTAGGCGCAATAATTTAGTTATATCAACTCTAAAAGAATTATAAAGCATAACACAAATATTTTTCCATAAAGAAATAGTTATCTAACCCTCCTCCTCCACCTTCCCTGCAAAAATACCCCAACCAACCAAGATCTGATTATCACAAAATAGTTCCAAAGCTGTTTCAATTTTTCAGATCATAGGTTAAAAAAAAAATCAAGCAAATGTAATACTGATTTTAACATAGCAACAATAACAACATTTGAATTTATACAAAAAAGGAATATATAACAATGTTTACAGACTTAGTTATAATATATTAGCTTCCCGGGATACCCAGGCTGCCCCTTCATAGAATCTGATATAATTGGTTGGTGAGTGGTGGGAGTGGATCAGTATTGGTTTGCTAATATTTTTAAAGCTCCCTATTTATTGTAGCATGTAGTCAGATTAAATAATCACTGTTCTAGATCAGTGCCTCTCTAAAATATCAATATGGAAATTCTAAATAAATATTAGTATTTGGAAGACAGTGACACATTAAAAGAATTATACCATATGATCAAGATATTGAATATTATGCTATCTAATAATACATTAGGAGATAAAAAATTTTACCATCATTTTCACAGACATTAAAAGTCACATTAGAAAATTTAATATTATATCTAAATTTTTAAAACTCAATTAAAAACTATGTCCATCTCAAGCCAAAGCTTATCATCATATTTTTTGAGAACATATTAGAAGCATTCCTACTTTTGTTAGAAATTAGGAAGGAATCTCCACCATCCATGTTTGTTACTGTACTTGATGAACTGGGCAAATGCAAATAGATGAGACATAAATAAAAAGAATAAGAATTGGAAATGAGAAGGTAAAAGTATCATTAAGGGAATGATATAATTAAATGCTTTGAAACCAAGAAAATCAACTAAAATTACTACAACAATAAAATCATTCAGGTGTCAGGATACAAATTAATTTACTAATGTCCATGGTTATCACATTAATAAGAAATTAGAAGGTACAATGGGAAAAAATTTCTGTTAAGAAATGCAAGACTTATATGAAGAAAAATTTTAAATACGTTTGAAGGGCACAAAAGATTGGATGAACAAATGGAAAGGCATAGCATGTTCTTGGATAGAAAAATGGAACATCATTAAGATGCTAATCCTTCTTGAGTTTACTTATAAATTTAACATGATCCTGATAAAAATACCAGATCTTTTTTTCCCCCAAACTAGACAAGTTGATTGTATAATTCATATGAAAACCAACAAGAATATCCAGGAAATTTCTGAAAAAGAAAACCAATGAGAAGGAATTAGGCAGACATAAAAAAATGTATATAGTATGATATGATTTGTACAGAAGGTAAAGTATACGTATGTACAAAGACACACACACACATGCACACACACATATGTGTGTGTTTGGCATGCATGTCCATGCTATTGTCCCCAGGTTTCCCACGTGGCTCAGACTGTAAAGAACCCTTCTACTAATGCCGGAGTTGTGATGTAAGAGACACGAGTTTTATCCCTGAATTGGGAAGATCCCTTGGAGGAAGGCATGGCAACCCACTCCAGTATTCTTGCCTGGAGAATCTCATGGACAGAGGAACCTGGCGGGCTACAATCCATAGTGTCCCAAAGAGTTGGACACGACTGAAGTGACTTATCATGCTCGCACTGTTGACCTCTGACAATATAAATACGGAATAAAGAAGGGTGCTAACCTAATTGGGGATATAGTGACTCATCCAATTCTGGATAGAGATAGGAAGGAATTCCTTCACTGGGTACAATTTAGTAAACTTTGATGTGCAAATCATGTAATGGTATTTATGTATTTCAAAATAGATAAATAATTAAATAAGCAAATAGAAAACAGGCAAAGAACAACTTAAAACAAAGAATTTTCAATAATACTGATCAAGAAATACAAATGAAAGCAGTGACAATAGTGAAACCTCACGGATGCAATATATTATTTACTGTGACAAGTACTTTACATGCATTAATCCTCAAACATAATCTCATACTATAGTACATGTATGATATAAGGAAATCTTTATTTTTTTGTTCCTTTTCATTTCCTAATGTGTTAAAATCACCATTTTTCTCTTGTATTTTCAGTGGAGAAGTAATAAATATAAAGAGATCTACTGTTCTTAACCACCTTGTAGTAGTTGTACTACATTATTTGCCTGAATACTTCTGAATTTATCTATCAAGTCCCTTCATGTTGCCTGGTTTAAAAAGATTTAATGATTTTTTTAATCAGTTCATTATGTGTGTTGTCAAATGAATTCAGAGACATTGTTTGCTTGTACCAGACTTCATTATTTCAAAACCAGAATTAGAGTCATCCAGTGTTTTTGGAATCATCCACTATATGCAAGACAATCTTCAAGGAGTAGAGGGTGGTAGATTTCAAGGGGATGACTAAAAATACAGATCTGGCTGCCATCAGGGATAGGTTCATTGGTGGTTTTCTAAACTCATGACGTGTACGCATTTAGAAATCCACCCAACTTAGCAAGAGTGATAGTTAAGATGGTAATAGTGAGGATTGCTTACCTGCGAGAGTGATTATAAGTGGTGACACATCAGAAGCAGAAAAGTCATAAAGGACATGAGAATTACTTAACTCTATGTAACCACTTATTAGCTGGATGACTCAGACAAAGTTAACTAATCAAACTAACTAGTCCATACTTCAGTGGTTGCATTGATGTAGTGAGATAACCATGCACCTAACTCACAGTGTTATGGTGCAAATTAGTACGTATATAAAGCTCTTGGGATACTGCTGAACTCATGGTAAGTGCTCAGTAAGTGAGAGCTATTATATTTGTTGTTATATTAAAATCCGAGCTCTTGCAGATAATTTTTGGAACAGCGGTGACTCCAAGGGCTTCCCTGGTGACTCAGTGGGTGGTAAAGAACCTGCTTGCCAATGCAGGAGACACGGGTTCAAGCCCTGGGTCAGAGAGATCTCCTGGAGAAAGAAATGGCAACCCACTCCAGTATTATTGCCTGGGAAATCCCATGGACAGAGGAGCCTGGCAGGGCACGCTCCATGGGATCACAAAAGAATTGGACATGTCTTAGCAACTAAACCATAACAACAGTGACTCCAAAAATATTCCATGTAAAGAGAGAGGTGTTTACAGAAGGTCACCCATTTCCCAAAACAACTGACAAATGTGATGCAGATAAAGGTAGATAGTAGAAAGGATAGGGGAAGAGAAGGGAGAACAGGATAAAAGCATGAAGATATAATGGCTATCAGCAGTTGTTATTCAAGTCAACCATGAGCACAATAACATGGAAGTTATACAGGGAAGAAGATACCAAAGATGAGAACTTTGCTCTACTATTGGGATGAGCAGACTCTACCCACAGGAAACTGCAGACGAAAGCACAGTGCATCTCTGGTGTGCATGTTTGTGCAAAGCCTGCTAAACAACTCTTTACACTTTCCTACTATGATCTTTCAAGGCAAGATGTCATTCATTATGTGATATTAAGCAGTAATATTTCCAAGTGCTAATTTGTATAAAAATATATCTATGTCTATATCATAAGCCATTACATATTCCAGATTCCTGTTTATCTCTGGTTAAAAGCAAAAGACTTAAGGAATATTAAAAGGTGTGCAAAGCATGAAAGATAAAATGAGTATCTTCATATGACTAGAAAGGATTAGCCCAGGCAAAATTTGATGAGACTCACTTGACTCCTCTTGCTCCCTTCCAACTCAGACACAGAAGGTTATGATTAAAAGGCAAGATGGCATTTGGGGCTGTTTTAAAAACTGAGTTCTGGGATGACTGCTGGGATCGATAGCCATTGAAACGCCATTCCTATAGCATAAATAGGTACCTCTCCAACAGCATCTATACTCCTTCCAGTAACTAATGTCACTGAGATACACAGGCTTGACTCATGGTTTGTGGACAGCAAGTGGTTAGTATTATTATTCGTCAGTTCAAACATGTACTAAGAAAATTGTATTATCCCTTTACAGAGATGAATAAATTGAGCGTGACTAAATTTAAGCAAATCATCCAAAATCACACAGCTAGTAACTTAGGATTGGACTGCAGGCATATTTGACAACAAATCCCTTCTTTTTCACATACTGGTGCCCAGAAACTTTAGTGCATGAATTTGTAAAATCCATTTTGATTATCAGATTCCTATATGTTGTTATCTAACATTTTTACTGTGTTCCAGCTCTTTGAGCTTTCCAAAAACATAAGATGCTAATGTCTTTATAAATATAGATGTTTGCTACATATTGAGAGATTTTATAAATACACACACATACACACGCATTTTTGTCTCAACCAAACTGAGTCCCATCAGCATTTCAGTATGCTCATCTCTCCCATCTTATATATACACACACAGAAACCAAACCAAAATACCCTCCTGTCATACCATATCTCCTTGAGCTTCTTCTCAATGTATCTACCACCTTCAGAACAAAAATTTTAAAGCCAGTTGTCTCTCACTGATCCAACTATGTCCTTAACTATCACTTGCTCCTCAGCCTACTCCAGTTTTTCTTTTTTTTTTTTAATACCACTGCTAAAAATGTTCTCATTGTGGCCACATGTTCACTTCATTTTTATAACTCTAGTTCAAGTTCAAGTTCAGTCGCTCAGTCGTGTCCGACTCTTTGCGACCCCGTGAATCGCAGCACGCCAGGCCTCCCTGTCCATCACCATCTCCCGGAGTTCACTCAGACTCACATTCATCGAGTCCCTGATGTCATCCAGCCATCTCAACCTCTGTCGTCCCCTTCTCCTCCTGCCCCTAATCCTTCCCAGCATCAGAGTCTTTTCCAATGAGTCAACTCTTTGCATGAGGTGGCCAAAGTACTGGAGTTTCAGCTTTAGCATCATTCCTTCCAAAGAAATCTCAGGGCTGATCTCCTTTAGAATGGACTGGTTGGATCTCCTTGCAGTCCAAAGGGCTCTCAAGAGTCTTCTCCAACACCACAGTTCAAAAGCATCAATTATTCGGTGCTCAGCCTTCTTCACAGTCCNTCGGGGTGTGTGTGCTGAAGGTGCCCTGTTCCAAGGTCGGCAGTATGTGTGCTGAAGTTGCCCTGTCCCGAGGTCGGGGGTGTGTGTTCCGAAGTTGCATGTGGCGAGGTTGGGGTGAGTGTTCCGAAGTAGCCCTGTGCTGAAGTTCCTCTTTGCTGAGGTCAAGGAGGTTTGTGCCGTATTTTTCCTGTGCCAAGATAGGGAGAATGTGTGCCAAAGTTGCCCTGATCCGAGGTCGGGGGTGTGTGTGCCAAAGTTGCTCTGTGCCGAGGTAGGAGGGTTGTGTGCCGAAGTTGCCTTGTGCCGAGTTCGGTGGGTTGTGTGCCGAGGTTGCCCTCTGCTGAGGTCAGGGTGTGTGTGCCGAAATTGCCCTGGGCGAAGTAGTTCTGTGCTGAGGTAGGGGAGTTGTTTGCCGAAGATGCCTTCTGCTGAGTTCGGTGGGTTGTTTGCCGAAATTGCCCTGTGCCAACACTGCACCCAGCCCGAACTTCGGAGCAAGGCAACCACGGCACACAACCTGGACCTTGGAGCAGGGTGACTGCAGCACACAGCCCAGACCTCAGCGAAGGGCGATGGCGGCACACATACCAGACCACGGTGCCTGGCAATGGAGGCACATAACCCGGACCTTGGTGCAGGGAGACCACGACACACGCCCCAGACCTTGGCACAATTTGACCGCTTCACACGCCCTGGAGTTTGGCTCAGGGAGACAGCAACACACGCCCCGGCCCTCGGTGGAGGGCGACAGCAGCACACAGCCCAGACCTCGGCCCAGGGCGACAGTGGCACATGCCCTGGACTTCGATGCAAGGATGGTGGCATATGCCCGGAACTTGGCACAGGGTGATGATGGCACACAGCCCGGACATCGGCACAGAGGGATCGTGGCACACGCCCCGGACCTCTGAACAGGGCGATGGTGGCACACGACCTGTACCATGGTGCACGGCGAAGGCAGAACATGCCCCGGGACTTGGTGCAGAGTGATGGCTTCACATGCCCCGGACCTCTTCTCAAGGAAACGGTAGCACACGCCCCCGACCTCGGCGCAGGGCGACTGCGGCACACAACCTGGACCTTGACGAAGGGCGACGGAGGCACAGAGATTGTACCTTGGCACAGGGCAATGGCCGCCCACACCCCGGACCTAGGCACAAGGTAACAGAGGCACACAGCCCGGGCCTTGGCACAGCTTGATGGCGGCACATGCCTCGGACCTTGGTGCAGGCCGACTGTGGTTCACAGCCTAGACCTTGGCACAGGGCGACCACGGCACACAGCCCAGAACTCGGTGCAGGCAACCGCGGCACACAGCCTNAGTGGCTTCAGTCATATGTTACTCTTTGCAACTCTAAGGATTACAGCCTGCCATGCTCTTCTCTCCATGCATTTCTCCAGGTAAGAATACTGGAGTGGAATACCATGCCTTCCTCCAGGGGATCTGGAGGAATCAAACTGTTGTCACCTGCAGGCAGAATCTTTAACTCTGAGCCACTTGCGAAGCCCCTTGCACCCTATGGCTTAGCTCAAAAGCCACTGCCTCTGTCAGTTTCCCTGACTCATTCTGGCAAGTCCGTCTGCAGCACAATACAGAATTTCATTATTCAGTTAAGCTGCTACTGCTGTCAGTCTGTCTATCTCTTTTATCAAACCATGAACTCTGGAGCCTAGGACCCAGAATTGATAGTCTATGAATATTTACTGAATAAAGGTCACGTTGCCCCCCCTGCCACTGACCAACCTGAAGTGATCTTTCTAAAATGTAAATCTGAACATTGCTTTCTATAGTCCTACTTCCTTCAAATCCAAACTTGTTGTATAGTGGCTTTCTCTCTGGTCTAATCTTGAAATCTTTCATTTTTTTCTACTCCAGGAATTCTGGAGTTCTTTCAATGCCCCAGTCAGTGTTTTCCCTTGTCTTAAGGCTTTATGCTTCCTCAGCTCCTCTTTGCCCGGCTAATGTCTCATCATCCTACAGATAGCTTACACATTCCTCAGGAAGCCTTCCTTGACCCCCTCCCCATCCTTGAACTANCTTGTCTTAAGGCTTTATGCTTCCTCAGCTCCTCTTTGCCCGGCTAATGTCTCATCATCCTACAGATAGCTTACACATTCCTCAGGAAGCCTTCCTTGACCCCCTCCCCATCCTTGAACTAGGCTGAGGGTCCCAGCTGAAGGTCCCACCTATGTGTCCCCATCACACTTTGTACCTTCTCAGTTGCTACATGCATCATTCTGGGCCAAAATGACTTGGTTGTCTCTCTTGTCTGCTAACCTGTAAGTTCCATGCCTAACTTACCTACCACCATTTCCCAGCCTGAAACATAGTGCTTGGAAGAGAGTAAGTACCTGAAAAATCTGTGTCAAATAAAGGCTAGATAAATGAATTTCTCAATCATGAATCAAAAGCTTTTCATTGCCTTTAGAACAAAGACATCACAGTTCTATGGTCCTTTATGACCTGGTTCTCATGTATTTTCAGTCTCATCTCTTCCAAATCTACCCGTTGATCTCAGTGTCTCTCTTAAACTCTACATGGCAGTTCTACCAAACTGAATGAAGGTCCCCAGATGCTGGCTCTCATATCACTCAGCCTTGGCGACACTGGACTCTGTAACTGACACACTGGTGGTGAGATAACAGGACAGGATCACTTAATCAATCCTTAGACCTCAACAGGTCTAGGTGGAAATGTGTTCATGGTCATCCAATAGTTAAATTTTTCAGCTACAGACTGGCACTGGCCATCTACCTCTACAAAAATTAAATCATGTGCTGCTGCATCTGCTGACTTTCACATTCCATGTAAGGAGTTTAGGGTCAGGTGTTGAAGTGAGACACTCTGCTCTAGGAAAGATTCATAGGCTTTCAGACAGATATTTTCAGTAACTGGTTTTATGAGCCCAATTCTTGCATCTCCTCATATCTAGAAACTTTCGTGAAACTTGCAGAAACTTCTTGCAAAAATGATGTCCTTGATTGAACAAATTTCCCGTTCACCAAAATCACATCTGTGCTGACCTTCCCCACTATCTCTGTGGAGCAGTTTCTCAGAGGTATCTGAGGTGCTGTCTCCCAGACTATAGTCCTTCTNCTATTAGCCTTTGCCCTGCTTCATTCTGTACTCCAAGGCTAAATTTGCCTGTTACTCCAGGTATTTCTTGACTTCCTACTTTTACATTCCAGTTCCCTGTAATGAAAAGGACATCTTTTGGGGGGTGTTAGTTGTAAACATTCTTGTAGGTCTTCCTAGAACCGTTCAACTTTCGCTTCTTCAGCATTACTAGTCAGGGCATAGACTTGGATTACCATCATATTGAATGGTTTGCCTTGGAAACCAGCAGAGATTCTTTCATTTTTGAGATTGCATCCAAGTACTGCATTTTGGACTCTTGTTGACTATGATGGCTACTCCATTTCGTCTACGGGATTCCTGCGCACAGTAGTAGATATAATGGTCTGCTGCTGCTGCTAAGTTGCTTCAGTCATGGCCGACTCTGTGCAACCCCATAGACGGCAGCCCACCAGGCTCCTCCATCCCTGGGATTCTCCAGGCAAGAACACTGGAGTGGGTTGCCATTTCTTTCTCCAATGCATGAAAGTGAAAAGTAAAAGTGAAGTCACTCAGTTGTGTCTGACTTTTTGTGATCCCTTGGGCTGCAGCCTACCAGGCTCCTCCGTCCATGGGATTTTCCAGACAAGAGTACTGGAATGGATTGCTAGTGTCTTCTGCAGATATAATGGTCATCTGAGTTAAATTCACCCATTCTAGTCCATTTTAGTTTTCTGATTCCTAGAATGTCAATGTTCACTCTTGCCATCTCTTGTTTGACCACTTCCAGTTTGCCTTGATCCATGGACCTAACATTTCAGGTTCCTATGCAGTATTGCTCTTTACAGCATTGGACCTTGCTTCTATCACGTTACATCCACCAGTGGGCCTTAGGAAGTATTACTATGTACAAAGCTAGTGGAGCTGATGGAATTCCAGCTGAGCTATTTCAAATCCTTAAAGAAATGGTGCTGTTAAAGTGCTGCATGCAATGTCTCAGCAAACGTGGAAAACTTAGCAGTGGCCACGGGACTGGCAATGGTCGATTTTCATTCTAATCCCAAAGAAGGGCAATGCCAAAGAATGTTCAAACTACCATAAATTTGCACTCATTTCACATCCGCTCAAAATCCTTTGAGCTTGGCTTCAGCAGTATGTGAACCTAGAACTTCCAGGTGTACAAGCTGGATTTTAAAAAGACAGAGACGTCACTTTGTCAACAGAAAGTCCATATAGTCAAAACTATGGTTTTTCCTGTAGTCATTTATAGACATGAGAGTTGGATCATAAAAAAGGCTGAGCACCGAAGAATTGATGCTTTCAAATTGTGGTGCTAGAGAAGACTCTTAAGAGTCCCTTGGTCCACAAGGAGATCAAACCGGTCTATCCTAAAGGAATTCAATCCTGAATATTCATTGGAAGGACTGATGCCAGAGCGTCAATATTCTGGCCACCTGATGCAATGTGTTGATTCACTGGAAAAGACCCTGATGCTGGCAAAGATTGAAAGCAAAAGGAGAAGATTGCTAAAGAGGATGAGATGGGTAGCATCACTGTCTCAATGGACATGAATATTTGAACACACTCCAGGAGATAATGGAGGATAGAGAAGCCTGTTGTGCTGCAGTCGGTGGGGTCTCAAGGCTGTCTCTTNAAAGCAAAAGGAGAAGATTGCTAAAGAGGATGAGATGGGTAGCATCACTGACTCAATGGACATGAATATTTGAACACACTCCAGGAGATAATGGAGGATAGAGAAGCCTGTTGTGCTGCAGTCGGTGGGGTCTCAAGGAGTCGGACATGACTTAGTGCCTGAACAACAACAACAGCAACTTGTGACTCTTCATTGATATGATCCCTGACTCTGCTTTCATATTTTGTCAATCAACGTCTTAATCTTTATTCTCCATGAGCACTAAAACCCTAAGTTTACCATATCATCATGCCAGCTCTCTCCTTGGTAATGTTATGATGTTCCTGAGAATTAGTTTTCTACTTTTCTTCTTGGCACTTGTTATGTGCCTTCATTTTGAGAAGATAGGATTTTTGTTCAATTTGGGAAAATCCTCAGCTATCATCATTCCCATTACTGCTTGTCTGCCACTCTCTCAATTCTTTTCTATTTGGATGCCCATGACTCTGCAGTAAGGACCTCAATCTTCTATGCCTCAGAGTTGCCCTTTCCAACTTTTATCTTTTTGTGCTGCATTACTGGTTGATGCCTCACTTATATTTTCCATCTCACCAATTCTTTCTGCAGCTAGTATTGATCTGGAGCTTATCAAATTTATTGTTTCTCATTTCTTTAAAATACTGTTTCACATTTCTAAAATTGTAATTAAATCTCTTTGCAAACAGATTCCTGGTGGCTCAGACTGTAAAGAATCTGCCTGCAATGCAGGAGACCTGGGTTCAATCCCTGGGTCGGGAAGATCCCCTGGAGAGGGGAAGGGCTACCCACTCCAGTATTCTTGCCTGGAGAATCCCAGGGACAGAAGAGCTTGGCAGGCTACAGTCCATGGGATTGCAAAGAGTTGAACACCATAGATGGGGAAACAATGGAAACAGTGTCAGTCTTTATTTTGGGGGGCTCCAAAATCACTGCAGATGGTGACTGCAGCCATGAAATTAAAAGACACTTACTCCTTGGAAGGAAAGTTATGACCAACCTAGATAGCTAATTCAAAAGCAGAGACAATACTTTGCTGACTAAGGTCCATCTAGTCAAGGCTATGGTTTTTCCTGTGGTCATGTATGGATGTGAGAGTTGGACTGTGAAGAAGGCTGAGCACCGAAGAATTGATACTTTTAACTGTGGTGTTGGAGAAGACTCTTGAGAGTCCCTTGGACTGCAAGGAGATCCAACCAGTCCATTCTGAAGGAGATCAACCCTGGGATTTCTTTGGAAGGAATGATGCTAAAGCTGAAACTCCAGTACTTTGGCCACCTCATGCGAAGAGTTGACTCATTGGAAAAGACTCTGATGCTGGGAGGGGTTGGGGGCAGGAGGAGAAGGGGACGACCGAGGATGAGATGGCTGGATGGCATTACTGACTTGATGGCCATGAGTCTGAGTGAACTCCAGGAGTTGGTGATGGACAGGGAGGCCTGGCGTGCTGCAATTCATGGGGTCACAAAGAGTCGGACACGACTGGGCGACTGAACTGAACTAAACTGAAGTGACTGAGCACACCAACAAATACCCATTTTCATTTCTATTCAATCTGTCTCTTTAAAATTTCCTATTCCCTGTTTCAGTTGTTACTTATATATTTTTATTACTTTGAGGATATCAAATTCAATTTTAAACCTGTTTACCAATTGTCCCATTATTTTCATTTTCTTCAGGGTGTACTGTTCCAAATTTTGAATTTATTGGTTATCTCTTCTAGGTTTTCTCTCATATATTCTAGAACTGGAGTTTTCAGGCTGATCTTGAAATCAGATCAGTGGAGTTTGTTACCCTTCCTTTGTACCCCTCTGTTCTCATCCCTCCTTAGGCCTTTGAGGTCACCTCTGTCCAGTCACCCAGATTCTCCAGTCCACAACTAGGTGTTCAGTGGGTGCTGTGGCACTTTAGTCTCATGATAAAAATAAAGATGAAAACAGATGCTGCCACTGAGTCAATGAGGGTTTAAGGCCGTGTTAGCCATTTCCAGCCTCTTAGGAACCAAATTTTATGCAAATAATAGCCCTTGATAGAGGACGCCATTGAGAAAAGAGGGCTGTGATAGGGGGGATTCCACTCAAGTAATACTTCTGGCTGCTCTCCCATCCTGTCACTCACTCCTCCCCAGGGGAGGAGTAACTTATTTGTTTAGAGAGTTTTTGCGATGGAATGAGTGTATGCACTGTAGGCTCTCCTGGGCATTTTGGGAGGACTGCCTGCACACAAGAGTGAGAGAATTTTCATCAACCTCTGTGCCTCTGCCTTTGCAGAGGAGCCAGCAGTTTTTGCATTATTCTCTGTTATTCGGTGGGTAAATCTGTCGAATTCAGGGAACTGTTACCAAGTCCAATGGGCTCTACAGCTAACCTACATCAATTTAGCTTTATCTGTAATAAAACATGCATTTTGATCTCTGTCTTCCTGACTCTTCTTTCTCTCTTTGTCTCTCAATTGGTTCTGAACTCGAAGAGGAAATGGGATGCTATCTGCTGAGCTTCTTGCAGCCCAGCAGCTGGTTGTGGCCTTTTTCACTGGCAGGCCCCTATTTCAAGGCTGGCTCTCATGATCAGTCTTTTATGTGACATTCTTAATCTCTGTTTACTCACAGAAGTAGGAATTCCTGGACTCCTCTGCTGACATCCATCATGGATGAGACCTGAAAGACTGATGTTCCTTGTTTGCTTTTAGGCCACAGAAATATCTGATTTGCATTTGAGAGCTGTGATGTGACCTAGATAGCAAATTCAAAAGCAGAGACATTACTTTGCCAACAAAGGTCCGTCTAGTCAAGGCTGTGGTTTTTGCAGTGGTCATGTATGGATGTGAGAGTTGGACTGTGAAGAAAGCTAAGTGATAAAGAATTGATGCTTTTGAATTGTGGTGTTGGAGAAGACTCTTGAGAGTCCCTTGGACTGCAATGAGATCCAACCAGTCCATCCTAAAGGAGATCAGTCCTGGGTGTTCATTGGAAGAACTGATGCTGAAGCTGAAACTCCAGTACTTTGGCCACCTCATGCGAAGAGTTGACTCATTGGAAAAGACTCTGATGCTGGGAGGGATTGGGGGCAGGAGAAGGGGACAACAGAGGATGAGATGGTTGGATGGCATTACCGACTCGATGGACATGAGTTTGGGTAAACTCTGGGAGTTGGTGATGGATAGGGAGGCCTAACGTGCTGCAATTCATGGGATTGCAAAGAATAGGACACGACTGAGCAACTGAACAGACTGACTGAACTGATGCCCCTTGGACTTTGTCTATTCACATTTGTATTTTGTTATTTATTGCTACAGTTTAATAGTGGGGTGCCTAGCTAGTGGGTGGCCATGGAGTCTTACAATTCCAGCTCAGCAGCTCATATCTGTTTTCTTGTCTGCAAAATGTGGTTCACAGGATATATTTTGGGTGATTTGACAAGTTTTAATGGCTGAATCACAGAGTAGGCAATGAGCCTGTGCTTCTTGCTCGTGTCCCTCCCCAGTCTTCATGTATCAATTGATGTAATGATCTTCTAACAGAAGTACACTTTGTATGAGTTCAAAATTCCCTATGATCTTGATCTTTCCCCATAAACATGATCAGAGGTGGCTGTTCTGAGTCTGTCTTGGATTAGTCCCCATTAGGTGCTGGTGGTAAAGAACCCCCCTGCCAATGCAGGAAACACAAGAGATGTGGGTTCAATCCCTGGGCTAGGAAGATCCGCTGAAGCAGGAAATGACAACCCACTCTAGAATTTTTGCCTGGAGAATCCCATGGACAGAGGAGCCTGGCAGGCTACAGTCCACGGGGTCACAAATATTTGGACACAACTGAGCACACACATTCACGCACATGATACAGGCTTTTTCCTAGTGAAAGATACAGCATACTTCCAACAGAACTCTAAGATACAATGCCTATTGGAATCTTAGACTAGGAAGCTTGAGAATATAACACTTTACTACTACTTTGAATAAGGAACCATGATAGAAGAATCTTTATTATAGAGTTATTTTCATATGGGCAAGTCATGCTACAAAAAAAATAGGCAAGTTGTATATACTTGAAGAAGGACTGAGGTGAACTTTTTCAAATCCAAGAACTGGATATCTTCCCCCAATTTGCTTCCACATAAAAAACAAGTCAGGGATGGTTTTATTTAATTCTTTAATCTTCTTCCTGTCGTTGTTTGCTCTCTCTGAGTAGAAAGAGGGAATGAAATTCATTTGCTTAATTCTCATTAATGTGTTAGAGGAGTGGAATGGGATGAGGTTTGTTCATCCTCATTGCTTCCTTTTTCTGGGCTGGAGGCCATAAGGCACTTGGCTTCTAGAGCTCAAGCTGTTCTGTTCTTCAAATATCCCCTGACAATCAATTTATTGAGTGATCCTGATGTTGCTCCAGGGATGAGTTGACAATTACAGACCCACCAGGAAGCAAAAAGGTGGCAAGAACAGCAGTTACTCTACAATGGTGAGGAATCAGGGATTTGTCAGAATATGGGTGTGAGGCGAGAGTGAGAAAGAACAGGGTGTGTATGTGTGTGTGTGTGTGTGTGTGTGTGTGTGTGTGTGGTTTCAGCAGTGAGGATAGGCTACCTTTGATGTTTAGATGTACTTAAAATATGATTCTTCTCCACAATAAGCATAGTTTTAGAAATTGGAGAAAGAGAGGGGAGAAAATGTATAAAGAAAGAAAGAACACTGGGACAATGGCCTTTGAATGAGGCCCCTTCTACTAAGGTTAAAAGCCTAAGACACTCCTCTTTCTGCAGACACCACATGTGAGTGTGAATAGCAGAGTGGACGAGACAGAACATATTTTACTTTGAACGCTGAGTTGAAGCCAAACTTACTTCAAGACTGCCTGAAGATTGTTCAGTTTTTAGAATTTCTGTTTCTCATGCAATATGTATCTCCTTTGGATTCTCTAAGTGATGATAATTGGGAGGAGGTCAGGGAAGGGGGCCATTATTTTTGAAGTGATTTGACTTTCTGCTGTTTTCCATAACTGATTGGATAGGATTTGCACTAAACAGCAACTTTCAGGCAAATGATATTTTGCTACTAGTTCTACTGGGCATTTAAGAATAGTAAGGGAAGAAAATCTGGTTATGTTTCTCTCCTCAGTTAACATATTAGTGAATCTTCTCTGTATGTCCATCAAAAAAGCAATTTTAAAAATACATAAATAAGCATAGCAGGTGGATATGGGATATAACCCATCTAAGCTTGAGTAGTTTATGTTTGTTTATTTCTTCTTTGTGATCCAATCATATCATATGTGATTTAAAAATAAGGAGGAGCTATGACACCTCTAAGGTGTTGCTCAGCAAGAAACACTTCCCCAGATTCTTTGAGTTAAAACTAAAGGGAAAATTAGTATATTAAGATCCATCTTTTGGAGTGAAATTCCAATGAGTGGTTTGTTTCATTCTGTGTTTCATCTCATCTTATTTGAGTAGGTCAAGGAAATTAGGTCTTGTTATTTTTTCTCTTTTAAGAAGACCACCTAATATCACACCATCAAGGTGATGTAGAGAAAGCTACTTAATGCTATTGTATGTGTTTTTAAACAGATTATTACATTTGCAAGTGGAATTTAAAATATACTCACACTTTCTTCTGATTTCATTTTAATAAATTGTGTTTCCTGAGAACTAAGAACAATGTCTAATTTTATGAGAACATTTTGTTTAAAATCATATCTAAATCCCAGACGTACTAATAGCAACTGCACACAGCCTTTTACATAGCTCCTGAGAATATTAAGGCATTCCACACCAAATTTCTATGTTAAAGGCTTGTCAATAGGATTAAATTCAACTCAGAGCAAGGTGGCAAAAATATGTCATCTAGTAGTTATAAAACAGCATGAGTGCAAATGGACTCCGTCCAGTTCTGATGTAAATTATAAACAATTAAAAGTACATGAGTTACAATGCCCAGAGCTGAGAGCTGAGGACATTACTGCACACTTGAGATAACTTTGGGAACTGAAGAAGCAATTGTTTCACAGTATGACATGAAAATAACAGACAATATTTGCATCTGCAGAGTCAAGTACAATCTTGTGTGTGGCTTTATCATGTAGAGGATTTTTTTTTCTTAGCAAGCTTCTAGGAACATGAATGATGCATAATGGCAGTGGTGAATAGTTTTTGAAATAGATTAGTAGGTGACGTCACAGATAAAGGACTATTTATCACCATAATTTAACACAAGATGCAACACAATGGCTTGATGGATGCATTTTATGGTTTTCAGCCAATCACAATAATGGGCCTATTGACTAAAGTTTTTATGTGTCCTTTATACATCCTTCATATTTTAGAAAAAAAAAAAAAAAAGGGGGACCATGCTGGGGAAGGATGAGTGATAATTCAGAAAGGGCCAGCCCTTTGTGGAATATGTTTTTACCACCTCAAGCCTCAGCCTCTGAGGCTCTGTACTCAAACTGCCAAAGGCCAAGGGCAGAGCCAATGCCACATTAAAGAAAGCATCTGAGGTGAGAGAGAACGCTGTTCTCTCCCCAAATGAGGTCAATCAGCAGGGAGCAGAGTCATTTGGGGAGTTGAATCAGTATCACTTCTCTGATATTTTTCCCTAAACAAGGGGAAGGGTGCAGGTTGGGGAGAACGATACCTCTTAGATCTTTCAGAGTGTATCTTAGCTAGTAGGGACTCAAAAGATGACAAAGAAGGTCAGAAAATACACCTTTAGAGAAAACAGAAGTAGTCATGTCAAATCAGAGGATTTGCTTAAAGATGGGGAAATATCTGTTTTCTTTGCCTCCCACCCTACCACAAAACACGCTTAGAGATACATTTTCTTACACTGATTTTCATGAATTTTTGGCTATTTTTAAGGGAGGGGTAATCTTTTATTATTATTTTTAAAATAATTCACTTGAGGGTAGCTGGAAAGCCACATACTCCAACATTCTTTCCTGTACAAAGAGGAACACAGAGGGTAAAGAGGCCATGTATTATGTGATTAATGTTTAATCATTTCTTTCACAGAGAACCAGGGTAATTTGTTTTTTACTTAAATACAGCAAGCAAGCAACAGGATTACATAATGTGATGATGACAATTACCCTGACAATAGGTAGGGTCCTCACTCTCAAAGCATGTACCCATCTCTTGCTGCTTGTTTTCTCCTTTGTCTGCAAAGTGAGGGTGATAGTATTATTACCACATAGGAAGGTTGAGAGGGTCAAAAAGGGTGACGTAGCATAAACAATGAATATATTTCACATACCTTTTTTGTTGATTGTCCAAGTTTTACCACAGTTCCCAACAACTTCTATGCTGTAGTACATGGGTGGAGAGAGAAACAGATGGAACAGGACAGCTGGGTACCAACCCTGGATCCCAATTATGAGATTTGAAATATTGGGGAAGGTTTAACCTCTGTCAATCTGAGTTTCCACTTTTTTAAAATGGAGTTGACATTAGTAATTGCCTCATTTGACTACTCTGAAAATTAAATATGTTAATGAATGTCAAGGAATTGGCTATAATAAGTAATAAATAAGTAGAAGGCATTATTATAATGACTCTTGCTCTTAGATTCTTTTAGCAGGTAGCTTCTTGGTTTGGATCTCCTAGTGAATATATTTTTTTCCAGCTTTATTGAGATAGGACTGACACATAACATTGTGTTAAGGATGCACAGTGTGTTGATTTGACATACTTATTTACTGCAAAATGATTATCACCATAGCTAACACCACCATCATGTCACACAATTACCAGTTTTGTGGTAAGAGCCTGTAAGATCTACTCTTTTAGCGACCAAAGAAGTAAATGGCAACCCACTCCAGTACTCTTCCTGGAAAATCCCATGGACAGAGGAGCCTGGTAGGCTGCAGTCCATGGTGTCGCTAAGGGTCAGACAGGACTATGCGAATTCACTCTCACTTTTCACTTCCATGCATTGGAGAAGGAAATGCAACCCACTCCAGTGTTCTTGCCTGGAGAATCCCAGGGACGGGGGCATCTGGTGGGCTACTGTCTATGGGGTCGCACAGAGTCAGACACGACTGAAGTGACTTAGCAGCAGCAGCTTTATGCCATATGTTAGATCCTCAGAACTTATGATTGTGGATATTGTTAACAGTGTAGGTTATATATTTATACATGCTATTTGTTTTTACTTTTCACTTGCACAGTCTGAACTGTGAATGGAATAACATCTGTCTAAATGGACTTGAGTGAAGATGGAAACTTTTCTTTATGAGGAGTAGGCAGAGGAATAAATACCTTATTTTTCTATCTATCTATCCATTCATTCCCCAACTAAACTTTTTGAAATCATTACATTATGTAGGGGACCAGATGGCTCAGGAAATTTGTAACCCTTATACTTTCATTGGCAAAGTGCTTTTAAATTAAAAATCTCAAGCATCTTACCAAAATTAGGTCATAGCTCATTGGAATTAACCTGAGATCCTTGGTTCAATTCAACTCTCTGAGGCTAATTAGCAAAAGCACTCCTTATTATTATCTTTTTGGTGGCTTGTAGAAATGGTTACCCTTTGTTTCCAAAGAGTTTGTGCATTTGCATCATAACCAGTTTGTGTTCTGAAGTAGGAAATGGCAACTCAGTCCAGTATTCTTGCAAGGAAAATCCTGTGGACGGAGGAGCCTAGCCGGCTACAGTCTATGGGGTCACAAAATGTTGGACATGACTGAGAGGCTGAGCATGCACTTTGTATTTGAACTTTTGTTTCACCAGGGAGTATAGAATAGAAGTAGACAAAAGTTGAAAGGTAGAAAGAAAAAGGAAACATAAAATAGGTATTCAATATGTTGAAGAAGAAAATTCCTGGGCAGGAAATGAGAAATAAGGCATGTGTCATCATATAGACGCCAGGGTTTTATTGATTATATTGAGTGTGAAATAAAGTTTAAAGCAAATTTGAGATTTAACCCAAGGAAGCATACAAAACTCTTCAGACAATGGAATGAAATTTCATGATACCGGTTCCTGGTAAGGGAAAGCAGTACCAGTGTTTGAAGAGACGTTGCCTGAAGAAAGGGAGGCACAATGCCAAAAGATGTTCTAGGAAATCAGTGAAACAGTATTATATTAAAAGTAAAAAAGGGAGAAAGAGAAATAAAAATAGTAACAATGGGAAAATGTAGATGCAGCATTCAGGTGCAGCATTCAGCGACTGGATCAGAATCGAGTGGGTTTTGGTGATAGTGGAAGTTGACTGTTTCTCACTCAGCGCTCACTCATCTCTGTAGAACAGGTGAAACGTTCTCGACTTACCCTACATTTCATTTCGCTGCTTGCGGTTAAGTCTTGCTGAATATGTGCTTAGTTGCTCAGTCATGTCCTACTCTTTGTGACCCCATAGACTGTAGCCCGTGAGGTTCCTCTGTCCATGGGATTCTCCAGGCAAGAATACTGGAGAAGGTTGCTATGCTCTCCTCCAGGGGATCTTCCCAACCCAGGGATCGAACCCAGGTTGCAGGTGGATTCCTTACCATCTGAGCCACCAGGGAAGCCTGTTAAGTCTTGCTAGGCTAAACCATTTTCATTGTGGGATAGACCAGGGAAAGATCTAGTGAACCTGGGTTTTAGCAACACTTTTGATAAAATCTATGGTTAGCTTTGTGAACCAAAGTGCTAAAATGTGGGTAGGATAATAAACTAATACATTTGTAACCATTTAATCACATGCCAAAGAGTGCTGCCTAATGAAGCATGGTTTGTCTCCAGAGAATTAACTGGGTTTGTGCTTCTGCCAGTAATCTTATTTTGTTCCATATTTTGAATAATGGCTTTGGTGATGACATAGATGGCTTCTTGTTTGATTGGTAGATGACAGGAAAAAGGCAGGGAACTCATTTATTTGCTTCTTGATCAGAAAGGTCTGGTACTGTTGCAACCATGGGTCAGATATAATGAAGTAGAATCCAAAATAGATAAATATAAAGTTATACATGTAGGACCTCCAGGTCCCTCTGCTGTAGTACATAGTACACAAAATGAAGCCAGACCCTAGGGGTACTCTTTTAAAGACTCAAAACTCAACTGATTCTGAAAACCTACCATATGTCAATGCTATGATGCAACTACTAGAAAAACTGTGTGATTCATAGACATTTAAGAAGTATCAGTACCAGTGAGATGACAGATTCACTGTGCACTGTGATGGTCAGATCAGACTCAGAGAATTTTGAATGGTTCATTTTAGAATCCATATTTTTAAAAGGCATTGACGAACTGATATATATCCAGAATTACTGTGTATGACTATAGGAGGAAGAATGTAAAGTGGGAGATGACATGTGTAGTATGATGGAGTTTTGTAGCAACATCAGGAACATGCTGCTAAACCTGGTTAGGGCTAGAAGAGTGGAGAGGGGCTGTACCTCTTGTTAGAAGCGCTGTGAAGAACTTATGATTATGAATCCATTTAGGTGCTAGGCTAGCAACTTCTAATGTTCTCACAACTCCAAGATTCAGAAATCTCACAACACACAGCATTGTATGAGTCACAGATTTGCAATTTGATATGAAGATATGAAATATATTAGGGCTTCCCTGGTGACTCAGGGAAAAAGTATCTGCCTGCAATGTAGGAGACCCAGGTTTGATCTCTGGATCTGGAAGATCCCCTGGAGAAGGGAATGACTACATACTCCAGTATTCTTGCCTGGAGAATTCTGTGGACAGAGGAGCCTGGTGGGCTACAGTCCATGGGATTTCAAAGAGTTGAAGTTGACTGACTAACACACACATGGATATCTTAAAGATAGATACCTTAAAGTATCTTATAAATATCTTAAAGATATGAAGTAAAGAGAGAGACCATTTGGCTTGCCAAAAATCCTTGAGTCCAAATCTCTGCTTCTCTGCCAAGTGTTTTACAGTGCCTTTCTACACATCCTGTTTCAAAGCAGTACAAAAAGAAAAAGGTCCTCAGATGGTAATTAGCTTCTGAAGTTTAGTTTGGAGTTTGAATGAGTTTCCTCACTGTCAGGAAGGGCTTTCAGGCTGATACCTGGATCTATCCTGAGTATTCTAAATCCTCTGGATGGTTTCAGAGACGACCCAACTCCCCACTTGATTTGACTCTTACTGAGCTCATTCTGTTGACCAAGCCTTGTTAGGTGTGAGGAGTACAGACATTGACCATGCAGACAGTGCAGTAGCTCACAGTTGTGTGCAATTTCTCTGTTGTTTTCAGCCATGCACTATCATTTTTTGTAAGCAAGAATCTTTTGGATTGAGATCATCTTCATTCATATCTTTTTTTTTCAATTTTAAATAATGTTATTTTGTTTATTTTTTTCTAAAAGAAGCAATGCTTTAGTATATTTTCTATGTCTGGCTTTTGAATGATTTGTCTAGCTTTTAGTTTGATTTTCACAATCAAGTGTTAGTGTGTCAAAGGCCAGAACTATTTTTGAATCCTCAGAGCTTGCCACAATATTGGCACAGCTTCGGTACTTAATGAATGCTTGTTGGATTTAAATATTTATTGATGATCATATCAAAAGACATTAAGGAAATATGGCAAATAAATACCACAAGTGATCCTGTATTGGATCCTGAGCCAATAAAAGTGCATTAGAGGGACAGTTGGTGAAGTCTGAAGATGGTCTGTCCATTAGATAGTGGTTTAGAATTTTAATATTAATTTTCTGATTTTGATAGTTGGACTTTGACTATTAGCATTTATTAATATTGTAAATCTATTTCTGTTTGGAGCCTCTGGATGAAGGGTATAGGGGATCCTTTGTATTGTTTTTGCAAATGGTTTGTACAATTAAAAATGAAATAATAAAAATAAAAGAAAAATGTTTTTGATGATGTCTCAATGGTCATTAACAATAGAACAGGGCAGTATAAGTTGTTATTTTTCTAAGGTCTGTGTATTTATAGGAGGATAGGAAGTGGTCCTGCATTGTTCATAAATCATGATCAAGTTCTAAGGTACTGTTGGTGAGCATCACTTGAGATTAACAGCATCAGATCACAGGAGAGTGATGGCTGGGGAGAAGGCCATTTGTCCATCTGAACTTCAAAACTCTACCAGCTAAACTGATGTGGAATGAATTCTCTGCTTAATTCTATAGAAAGTAGCCTAAAAGATGACTTCAAGCTGACTAGGATTTAATTTTCAGTGCTAACCTTCAATTAATTTGTAACTTTTTTGGCACTCGGTTTGCTGGATTGGCTGTAATTATGTTGTTTTCTGAACGGTGAATTCATTCAGGGCATACTCTGCAGACTGTTTATACAGCTGGAAAATAGCAATGGTAATAGATGAGGGGAAAGAAGTTAATAGGGAACTTACTTTAAAAATTCAGTTATCTGTGTGTGTATTTTTAAGTTTCTCATGAGCTATCATTGGGTAACTTAAACTAAATTTTTCATGGTCGCCATTTTAAATGAGTTAGTAATAAAATTACTAGATGTTTTAATATTTTAAATGCTATCTTGAGTTTGAATGCATATTTGACATGGCAAAGGAGGCAGCTTAATGCCTTTTTAATACTCAGTTCACCATTTGCTGAAGAAAACCATGCTGATTTTCCATTAAGGAAACCAAGCCTGTCATCTACAAATTTCTCCGTGACCAGAGCTGCTCTTAGTGTTTTCTGAAATTCTTTCCATGATCAATTCAAATCCCGAAAGGATATTTTAGCTGATGAGTCACAAAAGTTGGCTATTGGATGAATGAGAAAACTTGCAGAGGATCTTTTGAGTTTTGCAAGACATCCCACAACCTATCTCCTCTTTAGACAGAAGAGCACTTTTTAACAATGCAGATTTCCTTTTGATCATGAATACGCACAGTGTGGTTTGAAACTTTGTCTTTACCAAATTATTGACACCAGTCACCCTTTAGAGTAAGGTTGATTCTTTCACTGCCAGTAAAATACAGGTTGCTGGACCCAAGACTACGAGTATCTGATTTGGAAAGTCTGGGCTGGGGGTTAGAATCTGAGAATTAGAATTTTAGTCAGTTCCTGAGTGACGCTATACTGATGCTGCTGGTCCTAGGACCACACTTCGAGAACCACTGCTCTAAGACAGAGACCAGCAAACTATAGCCCAAGCGCACCTGGCTGCCACCGTAATTTTGGAAGTAATATGGGAACACAGCTATGCTCATCTGTACATAGTGTCTGCAGTTGCTTTTGAGCTGCAATAGCAGAGTTGAGTGATTCTAACAGAGACCTGATGGTCTATAAAGCCTGAAAGCTTTATTACCCAGTGCTGGACAGGAGAAGTTGGCTGAATCCTGTCCTGAGGTATTTCTCCCAATTCTGTTATCAAATGTGACCCAGGTACGAGGTTGTAGATAGGGTCAGCTCTGGACAATAGAACAGCTCCCATTCCCTCCCTGTCACTGGCCTTCCTGCCCCTGCTTCCTCTTCATTTGCAAAGATGGCTCTCCCTGGTGACTATTAGCTTATTCACTTGTTTCCTCCCTAGAGGGTATTTGCATCTTTATGATTCTCTGTCATTACAGGATTAAAAAACCTTCTCCCCAGTGAAATACATTTACCATATCACAAGCAAAGGGTGAGTTCATTTTGCCCAGAGGAACAGGATTCAGAGTCGGGAGGTATGCCTTCTTGTCCGTCCCACTGCGAGGTGGGCCCCTTGCATGGGCACCTTCTTCTGCCAAAGCGCACTTAGAAGAGAAAGGAGAACTTCTCTTGTTTCTAGCAGCGATTTCTCACTGTGGCCTTTGAAGCTGGATCTGAGGCCTTTGCCTCAATGCATGAAATCTGTTTTTGACACTGGTGCAGGTTTGACACAGATGTCTAAATGTTTCTTCCTAACCAAACCAGTCATCAGTCCTCCCGTAAACCCTCAGAAGTGTTTATTTCCTGAGATGGATAACTGAACTGCAGGATGTCTTGACATTCAACATTTCTCTCTGTTTCTTGCTTTGTAGTCTACCCACCCAAATGATTTGCATTGCACAGATGTTTTATTTCTTGTGCTGTGCCTTTGTTCCTAAGTCTCTGTTGCCTCATTTGATTGTCTTCTATTCATGTGGTAATTTCTCTGCATCCTTCATTTAAGTGCTTGCTCCTCCAGGAAGCCTTCCCTGCTTCCCTTAGGAATGCCCATTTGACCTTATTTGTGTTCCCATGATTCCCCAGCACCTCAGCATCATCAGACTTCCCCATTATTGTGGGTTGTTTTTTTTTTTTTTAATTTTTACTGGAGGATAGTTGCTTTACAATGTTGTGTTAGTGTCTACAGTACAGCAAAGTGAAATCAGCCATATGTATTCAAATATCCCCTCATTTTTGGATTTCCCTTCCATAGGTCACCACAGGGCGTTGAGTAGCATTCACTATGCTATACAGTAGGTTCCCATTAGTTATCTACTTTATACATAGCACCAGCAGTGTATATATGTCAATCCCAATCTCCCAGTTCATCATCCACTGTGCTCCCCCTAGGTATCCATACGTTTGTTCTCTACATCTGTGTTGCTCATTCTGCTTTGTAAATAAGATTGCTTATACCAATATTTCTCAGATTCCACATATATACAACACTCGATGATATTTACTTTTCTCTTTCTGACTTACTTCCCTCTGTATGACAGTCTCTAAGCCTATCCACATCTCTATAGTGACCCCATTGTTTTGTAATCTCTCATCTGTTTCTGTGAATGCACTCATAGCTGGGTCATTACTTATTTCTTTATGCTTCATCCCTAGCACAATGCTAAATGTAGTTGATATTTGAAGTTGTGTGTTGAATGACTAAATAATTTGGAGACACATTCAAAAACTGTCCACGTACCCAGAGAAGTACTTTGATAATAAATATGCTGATATGATGCCCTCGAAATAGAATTAGCAATCTATTATAGTTCCTTCTTCTTCTCCTTTGCCTTGGGAAAATTTCACATTTTTATCAATATTTAGGAATGTCCTATCTTTGCTGGTGATGAGTTTCCCCATCTGTCAGATGGGCCTAAGCCAACCTGTTCTTTTATCATCCCAAAAGATTAGTTAAGGATCCCATGAGAATTATGAGAAGACTTAGAGAATCAGAAGCACTGTACAAACCTATGGCATGATTACACACACAGTGTAAATGGTGCCATTTAACATTTTCTTGTACTGGGATTCATCTTGACCTTAGGAATTTGTTCTTCAGTCTTAAATTTCATAAACAAAGGTGAAGACTCATTCAATATCCTTTCTTTAGTCTTGGAGAGGAAAGAGGGGGAATGATACATATTTGAATTCTTTACTTCTTAGAATTGTTAGCAAATGTGTCTGAAGAGAAGGCAGCTCTCAAGGCCCTGTATTTTAAACATCTGTTTTTAACAGTAGCTTTCTACTTAGAAACACTCATTGCTTTGACATTTGCAGATTTGCTACAATGGAAGGTCAATAACTGTGCTGTGTTAGAAAGTACATCCCTCTCTGTCTGGTCCCTCTGGAGAGAGGTGATTCATACATCTTTTAAAGCTTGAGACTGTTGCATTACCCAGGTGGAAAGGTGACTTTTAGGGCCAGTGAGCATGGAATTTTCTCACTTCATCCCAATTATGGAAACACCAGCACTAAGTAGCACTTTGAAAATTATAATACTAGGTCCTGTGTAGACATGTGGGTGTATATCCCTAAATGAGTAGTATCTGCTCTCATAAAATAGTCATTTTTCCTCCCTTTCTAACTTTGGGGTCACCTGTACCTTAGCTTCATTAGAAAATCCTAAAATTCCCTTTAGTCCCTAGGTTTCCCCCTTAGTCATTCATTTACTCATTCATGCAACCATAATTTATTAAATTCTGCCATGTGCCAGGGATTGAACCAAGTGCCAAGGATAAAGCTCTGGTCTTCCTCATGGATGAGGTTAAAGGTCTAACAGGAAGGAGATTGCACTTATAAGCAAGATGATATATGATATAATTGAAATAAGCACAAAAAGAAATGGGACAGAATGGCAGAACCTGTTTTTAGCTAGGACCTATAAGGGAGGCATATTTTTTGGAGAGAGGTGATTTTTGAACATTGACCTGAAGAATGAGTTTGCTGGCTGCATAAGAGAAAGAAGAGACAGCATTTTATGTTGAGGATAGAGTGAATGGTCAAAAGGCAGACAGTGTATCTACTCAGAGAAGAATGAGTTTGGGGAAGCAGAGTGGAAAGAATAAGATGCAGGAAAGTTAAACAGAAGCTGGATTTTGGAGGACCTTGAATGCTAATGTTCGATTGTTGTTCTTTAGACAATGGGAAAAACACTGAGGAATTTTGAGCTTCGTTACAAAACAAAAGTGGGTGTTTCATGTGGGATTGACATCCAAATACCTCTGAATCCTTCTGATGATAAACTTGTTCTAGTAACTCCAGAAATTGGTCTCTTAATCTTTCCTCTTATTGCTAAATATCTCCAGATGAGTTTTATTGCTTAAAATCTATTTTTTTCTGAAGTTGGCATTATTAAGATGGGTTCTTGCCATTCATTCCTTAGGAAATGAATACCTTAATGGTCTTGCACTCTACCTGTTCACTTTAAGTACATTTCCATGTGAAACAAAATCAGAGGGTCTCTGGGGTAAAGATTAATAGTGCTCACTACGTTCAGTTACCCTCATTGTCCTGGGCACTCAGGGGAATTTTCCCACCTTCGCTTGGCACTAAATTTGATCCATATACTAGTTCTGGTCAATGGATTATGATGACAAGTGATTAAGTATAAATTTTGAGCTGGTATGTTTTCCATGTTTGTCCCCTTGCTGACACAACACTGGTAGACCCATGTTGAGACGGCAGCGTCAAAAGATGGCAAGAGCCTTCATCAGCTAGATCCTGGAGGAACAGAGGATCTATTCCATATGTCACCATATGGAACAGAGCTACCTGCTTTCTTGTGGAAGCAAGAACCTCGAATAAACCTTTGTTTTGTTATACCACTGAAATTTTAAAATAAATTTGACTCCACAACTAGTGGAGATGCAGAATTTGTGGGGTCTGAAACTTGTACAGTTTGAGGGGGTGGGTGTTTTGTTTACAAAAACAGAAAACAAAAATAACTTACGGTTGGAAATTCAACAAAAGTGATGAAAAGTCATTGTCAGGGTCCTCCCAGGACCTTGGGAGAGGTCTGGATAGCTGAGGGGCCCTGAAACTTAAGCCTCATTAGCTTCACAGCAAATCACCTCTTCCCCACAGTACAGCCTACTCTGGTATACTTTCCTAGAGACATTTCCATCTAGTCTTTATGTTACATCACAGAAAGAAAAGCTTTTTTCCCTGATGGGAAAATTTATTCATCTCTGTAAAGGGTAAGGGAGCTTGTGGAGGAGTACTGATGAGTATTTCTAGTCCCCTGAAGTCATTACTATGGTAGCATAGACACATCCTTATCTATGCATAGCCCAATAACATCCTTTGCCTCTTTTTAAAATGAACATATACCACTTTACCATTTGGAGGGGTAGTCTACAAACAGCCCAGCTTTACTTCTACTAGCTTTGAGAATCTGCAAACTTCTATCTGAAACTCTCTATGATTGACTGACTGATTAGTTGATATATCAATTTAGTATTACTTAAAAAAAAATTTCTTGCTTTTGATACTATGCTATTTGCTGGAGATATGAATAATATAAATATGTTATCATATATTTAAGATATACTATTAAATATATTAACATATATTTATAACATTAAATATATAATATAGTTATAAATATATGTAGTGACTGCAGTNAGACAATAATACTGGAGTGGGTTGCCATTTTCTCCTCCAGGGAATCTTTTCAACCCAGGGATCAAACCTATGTCTCTTGCATCTCCTGCATTGGCAGGTGGATTCTTTACCACTCTGCCACCTGGGAAGACATGATGGTATAGACAGACTATCATTAAATATACCTTTTCTTGTCTCAAAGAGGAGATTGGAAAACTTTCAGAGCTGTAGGGAGTCTTGCCCTCCAGAACTGAAGTTAAGCAAAAAGATAAGAGGGAGGGAGGGGACTTCTCTCCTGGTCCAGTGGCCAAGACTCCACGCTCCCAATGCAGGGACCCGAGTCAGATCTCTGGCTAGGGAACCAGATCCCACATGGCACAACTAAGCATTTGTATGCCACAACTACAAATCCCACATAGAGAACAGACTTGCGGACATAACATGGCAAGGACAGGGTGGGAAAAGATGAGAGAGTAGCATTTAAACATACACATTATTATATGTAAAATATAATAGCTAGTGGGAAAGTGCTGTGTAACATAGGGAGCTCTGTGATGACCTAGAGGGGTGGGTGGAGGGGAGGGGAGGGAGGTTCAAGAGGAGGGTGATATATGTATACTTATGGCTAATTCATGTAGTTGTATGGTGGAAACCAAGACAACATTTGTACACCTGTGGTGGATTCATGTTGATGTATGGCAAAGCCAATAGAGTATTGTAAAGTAAAATAAAGTAAAAAAAATAATAATAATAACTTTTAAAGAAAAGACCTTGCGTGCTGCTGCAATGAAGATCAAAGATCCCATCTGCTGTAACTAAGACCCAGTGCAACCAAATAAAATACATAAATAAAAATAAATATTTTTAAAAGATAAGAAGTATGAGACTGGGGTGTAGGCACCTAAAACTTCTCATAGTCCCTAAAGTATATCAAGAAATCACAATACCTAAGACTGCTCTTAGAATTAACTTCTTTAAAGTAATGTCTATTCATCCAGATTCTGTGGGTAATGTTCTAAAACTATGCAGCTCTATATACAAAAAAAAATATTCAGTAATGCAGTGAAGCCACTTGCCCAGCACCAGGGCAGTGCTTAGAAAGTAGCAAAGTGCATCATTTCAATTTCTACTGATTTACTTATAATACTACTTGCAAGTTTTGAGTGCATTTCATATTCTCAGATACTTTTCCCAAGGCCACTAGTTGGAGAGTGATGTGGCTCCAACCTTCCCCCCAGACCATTCTTATGCCTGTGTGTTTCTGAGCTGGGAATAAAGTGACCACCCATCAACTTTGTCCCCATCAACTCAGGGTCCTATTGCCCAAAGAAGCTCTAAGGGGCAGGGCCCAAGAAGGCATGCATATCCTCTCTGACATCCACCTCAAAGATGACTACATCCCACTTTTCTTTAGAACCATTTACAAATCTATCATTCATAAATTTGTCCAAACCCTTTTAAAATCCATTTATATTTCCTACCAGTATCACCTTAGGATAATGAGGTCCCTCATTTTATTACCCACTATGTGAATTAGTGTTATCTTTCATTTGTCCTTAACTGACCTCCATCAAGTTCCAGAGGGCACCACCTCCTCATCTGCCCCAGGCTAATGGACCCTTAACTATCCTTAGATCGTCCATCTAAGATGACAGGACATTTAGAACCAGAAGAGAATTGTACTCACGAATGACAGCATAACTGATTGGTAAGGGTTGGGTGGTGTGGGCTTTTCAGGTAACTGATTGGTAAGGGTTGGGAGGTGTGGGCTTTTCAAAGAGGCTCCATCCTCTTGAAATAAAGAGCACACAGTGTCCTGGGGTGGGTGGGGGGCTGCTGCTGACCAAGCAATGATGCTGTCAGTGGTCCTACACCAGCACATTCCCTAAGCCAATTAGCTTGAGGGTCTTTCCACATGAACCTCAACAAACCCTTAAATTGTCGGCATCAGATTAAAACTCAGGGATCAAAACTCAGATCAAAACTCAGGGAAGGGATGGATGCTAAGACAATTATTGAGGGTAAACTAGGGTCATGGATGTACAATTCTTGAGTTGTAGAAAAACATATCCGGAGAAGGCAATAGGATCCCACTCCAGTACTCTTGCCTGGAAAATCCCATGGATGGAGGAGCCTGGTAGGCTGCAGTCCATGGGGTCACTGAGTCAGACACGACTGAGCGACTTCACTTTCACTTTTCACTTTCATGCATTGGAGAAGGAAATGGCAACCCACTCCAGTGTTCTTGCCTGGAGAATCCCAGGGATGATGGAGCCCAATGGGCTGCCGTCTGTGGGGTCGCACAGAGTCGGACATGACTGAAGCTATTTAGCAGCAGCAGCAGCAGCAAAAAAACATATCAGACACAGGAGAAGGTGAGAGCCCATCCCCAGAAACTGGGCGCACAGCAGGCTCAGGACTAGCAGAAGCATCTTGACTGGAAATGGAGCACAAAGTTGACTAAAACTGATTCCTAGGCAAGTTAACTTTTTTTAGACTTGAGAAAATCAGTATGTATTTTTACCTGCAAGAAAACATTCTAAGACTGCAGAGAAGGGGAGAAGTAAGCTTTTCATTTTATATGTACCGAGTTTATTGAAGAATGGCAAATCATAGCAGTGCAAACATAAAACTGTTTAATTTTTTTTTCTGCAGCTGCTCCCCAACTTGAGTATGTTCAACCTCCTTTCCCCTGCTTCTCGTAATTAATATCTCGCTCTTTCATAAGTCTCCAGTCTCCTTTAGTAGTTAGAACTGTCTCATTTAAAACTCACTCCTCTTTATTTTTAAAGTTTTCATCTCAAACAGGATTCCAAGTTGCTCTCTCCCCAGACGGTTCTCTCTAACATCTGAAGTGAGGATGGAGAGGTAGAGGTAGGACCATCTTCTCATGACATAGCTTCTCTTCTCTGAGGCCACTGCACTCTGCCCAGCTGGCTGACACTGCATTGGTCCAGTGGTGCTGCTTACAGAGATGAGGCAGACAGTACCCCCTTTACTAAACACAGTTATTCCCACAAAGAGCCCTGTCACTTTAGCGACATCTCTAAAAATGAACACTGTACAACATGTACATCTGCTCATGGCCAACTTGCCAGCTCTTCCTGTTTGTTGGAATGAAGTGGAAAGAGAAACTAATGGGTTGATGTCTTCTTAATTAACTGGGAAAGGTGGAAATTGGTTGCCCCCCTCTTCTGATTGGTTTTCTCTGCTTTCTGAGTGATGAGTGACTACATGTACTTCTCCCTCCCTCTTTCTCTCTCATAAGTAATTCATGTTGGGGCCTCTGGGGATTGGAGTCAGGGTGCCTACTGCATGGTTTTCTGCCAAAGAGACTTCATTCTGGCTCCACTGTTCCAAACCTCCCATCATCATTTTCAGCTTCCTCCTAAACATATTTCAATCAAAGATCAGGTCAATATAACAACATTTCTTTTGCTTCCATCTTTATAACACGCTCGCTTCCACCACTACTACCAAAAAGAAAAAAAAAAGATGTTGAATATCAATATTCATATCCTCAGCAGATTAAAAAACATAACTTGCGATTTTCCTTGAAAATAACCAAAGATCCATCTTTATTCAGCATTAGACATTGTGCAGTTTATCAACGTACGATTGAAAAAACAGCACTGAAGAACTCATCTGCACTGAGGGCGTTCAGTGGAAATGCGTATCTTGCATGCACCTGATGAGGATGCTCGGCTTCCTTCTCCTGCTGTCTGTAATGACATCTGTAGTGCTCTGCTCAAGGTTATAAATCTTCTTCAGTGGACTTACTAGAAGCGACTCAAAACCAACTTAGCCTGTATTAGATATAGTTACGGATCTGCAGATACGTTTAAGCTCTCTTTAAGCAACAAATTGAAGCCATCACTCTAGCTAGACACTGAATCTGTTCATTGTCCTTAGTGATTAAAATTTAGAAAAATCTGCCTCAAATAAATCAGTCATGTAAATGAACTCTCAAGGGGCGCTCCCTTAGAGTTGGGGCACTGTTTGTAAATAGAACAGTCTGCCAGAGCCGCCAGCCACAGGGAGGAGCATCTGGGACGAACAAGCGCTGAGTCACTTTAAAAACTAACCAAGTAACAGAGGCAGTTATCACCCAAATACATTACTTATCACCGGGGACTCCTGATGCCTGTGCTTACCCAGGAACCCTCCTGTGATATTGAAGGCCCAGGCATCTCCTCTCCCTAATAACAGTGCTGTATCTTTGGCAACTAGAGCAGGAACTCAGAAAATCAATACTGCTTCATGAGCCAGGTCTTGGTCTTCTCCCTTTACGGGGATTCTGTCAATGCAAGGGGCCATTACTGTACTTTAAAGGCATGATATAAAATTGCTTCAACAAGATATAAGACACACCGTTTGCAAGAACCTGGTGAGAGTATTGTAGTCAAAATTAAATAGTTTCATCACGTAATTACTTCAATTGGCAAAGCTCCAGCTGAACAGCCTCTCGGAGGGGCTGTGCCTTCTATAACGGGTGGGTATTGTGAGGGAGGCCTGTCGATTGGATTCAGTTGTTCTAAACAAGGTCAGGCTGTTAAAATCGAGGCAGAGCCCAGCATCGATGCCATTGGCAATGACACCGCAACAACCAAGTTGGCGAGTCACTCTCCCTTTTTCCCTCCCTCCCACTAAGTGGTCTGAAAGTAGCTTTAGTTTTATGGCTATAAAATAGTTCATCTTGATTTGCAGTCTGGTAATTCGTTTTCTAAGGACTGTTTAGAATTTATTCAGGGGGAAAAGGAAACTGTTGGTTTCTCTAACCGATTCCCATTATATGACAAAATTTAACTTTGTATTTTATGAGGTTTTATGTGTTCCGCTAAAACCATTAGCTGGTTGTCTCCTCATAATAAAATTTAATCAGTTATATAATACCTTGAAAGCCAGTGACAGCTTTGCATGTATTTATGTTTTCTTTCATTTAAAATATGTGGGTGTCATAAAGATAGCTCTTATTGGGGTGGGGGAGAAAAAGGCTGGCACTAAAAACGGGAAATCTGTTAGGATCGAGCATTTATGTATCACACCATAAGAATGAAGCACTGAAGCCTACAAACTGCATGAAATTTGAGAAAAAGTGAATGCTAATCCATGACCACCATTCATATTTCAGTGCTTACCTGAAACTGCCCAACTCTGTGCTTTATCCCATATAAAGCTACTTGATGGCTATGAGATTTTGGCAATTTGACAAAAATTGTAATAATAACAATGAGAAATAGATTCAACGGATAGGCACATACACGTTGGAAAAATGTCCCAACAGAAGCTAATCTCATTAGCCTGCCCTTTGCAATCAGAGACACTCTTAGAATTCCACTTCCAAGTAACACTTCCCAAATTTGGGTGGTTAATAAAGACAAGAAGAAAAGTGACATTTTTTCTCCCCCTCATCCCACTTCCACCTACAGAGTTCCAATTACGGCATTGCTTAATCACCACACATATTTATTTTAGAGTTACTCAAATGCATTATGAATTTAGATGTCTATTATTAGATTTATTGGTGCTAATGATTTGGATTTAAATAGCACTTTTCTTCCCGAGGCTATAACAATTTTTCGTGAATGACCTAATTTACTCTCTCTGTGTGCCTCAAATGGGAGGTAAGGCAGGGCCAAAGGTCATTCAACCCATTTGGCTTAAGACAATCTTATCCCCCAAACCAGAAAGACTTAACTAAGATTTCACAAATTCTGTTAGTAATGGATCAAAGAATCGGCCAGATTTTTTAACTGCAAAGACTGCAGTCACTACATATATTTATAACTATATTATATATTTAATGTTATAAATATATGTTAATATATTTAATAGTATATCTTAAATATATGATAACATATTTATATTATTCATATCTCCAGCAAATAGCATAGTATCAAAAGCAAGAAATTTTTTTTTAAGTAATACTAAATTGATATATCAACTAATCAGTCAGTCAATCATAGAGAGTTTCAGATAGAAGTTTGCAGATTCTCAAAGCTAGTAGAAGTAAAGCTGGGCTGTTTGTAGACTACCCCTCCAAATGGTAAAGTGGTATATGTTCATTTTAAAAAGAGGCAAAGGATGTTATTGGGCTATGCATAGATAAGGATGTGTCTATGCTACCATAGTAATGACTTCAGGGGACTAGAAATACTCATCAGTACTCCTCCACAAGCTCCCTTACCCTTTACAGAGATGAATAAATTTTCCCATCAGGGAAAAAAGCTTTTCTTTCTGTGATGTAACATAAAGACTAGATGGAAATGTCTCTAGGAAAGTATACCAGAGTAGGCTGTACTGTGGGGAAGAGGTGATTTGCTGTGAAGCTAATGAGGCTTAAGTTTCAGGGCCCCTCAGCTATCCAGACCTCTCCCAAGGTCCTGGGAGGACCCTGACAATGACTTTTCATCACTTTTGTTGAATTTCCAACCGTAAGTTATTTTTGTTTTCTGTTTTTGTAAACAAAACACCCACCCCCTCAAACTGTACAAGTTTCAGACCCCACAAATTCTGCATCTCCACTAGTTGTGGAGTCAAATTTATTTTAAAATTTCAGTGGTATAACAAAACAAAGGTTTATTCGAGGTTCTTGCTTCCACAAGAAAGCAGGTAGCTCTGTTCCATATGGTGACATATGGAATAGATCCTCTGTTCCTCCAGGATCTAGCTGATGAAGGCTCTTGCCATCTTTTGACGCTGCCGTCTCAACATGGGTCTACCAGTGTTGTGTCAGCAAGGGGACAAACATGGAAAACATACCAGCTCAAAATTTATACTTAATCACTTGTCATCATAATCCATTGACCAGAACTAGTATATGGATCAAATTTAGTGCCAAGCGAAGGTGGGAAAATTCCCCTGAGTGCCCAGGACAATGAGGGTAACTGAACGTAGTGAGCACTATTAATCTTTACCCCAGAGACCCTCTGATTTTGTTTCACACAGAAATGTACTTAAAGTGAACAGGTAGAGTGCAAGACCATTAAGGTATTCATTTCCTAAGGAATGAATGGCAAGAACCCATCTTAATAATGCCAACTTCAGAAAAAANCTGGATGGCATCACTGACTCGATGGACGTGAGTCTGAGTGAACTCTGCGAGATGGTGATGGACAGGGAGGCCTGGCATGCTGCGATTCATGGGGTTGCAAAGAGTTGGACACGACTGAGTGACTGAGCTGAACTGAACTGAACTGATGCTTGTAGACAGGAAAATATTTTGAGGAACCCTATTTCTGAAAAATATACTGGAAAATATTTTGAGGAACCCTATTTCTGGAAAAGGCAAACTCCTTTGTATCTATTATGGAAAAAAATTGAGAGAAAATAATCACAAGTTCCGCATGATGAAAAACACGTAAAATTAGAGTTTTACCGTGGGTGCCAAAGAATGAAAGGGGATCTAGACTTTTGCCTAGATGACTAATGAAAGAAATGACTGGTGAGACATTTCCTAGAACAAGGATGGCCAAGGTACTTGAAGATAAATGATATTTCATTTTTAATTTTAGTTTGTTTCTATTTTGTGGTGATGATAGTCTGTTATACTCTACTCAAACTAGAATTAAAGTCAGTTACATGTAATAGCTTTGTCCTGGTGGTGCTTTGGTGAGGCAAAGAGGGAAGGGGCAATGATACCCATGGATAAAGTGACCAAGGAAAGCTGAGTTACTTGGAGACAGATCTCTAAGAGGGAAGAACCTGTGGGAGTGACCAGAAAAGAAAGATCTCCTTCTTTTCCTGGAAAGTTTCAAATGTATCGGGGACTGCACGGCCTCTACCATGTGTGGGACTGGGCTTAAGTCATTTCTTTAGGAAATGTAAAGAACGTGTGGCCCTAGAGGATAGGAGGCCTTGGGACAGTTGGATTATATGGTTGTTATCAATCAAACTCCATTTAAATGAACATGAGTGGAAGATCCCAAAGATGGCGATCTCTGTTACTTTCGTTGCTCTCAGTTATGGAGACTCAGATCAAAGCGGGTGGGGAAACACTAATCAAATGAATACACCCTTATATGTGCACAGTGCTTGAAACTTTACAAAACACTCTCACTTCTGTTATTCACTTGACTCGCCATCATTCAGTGAACTAGGTAGCAAATTATGGACACTGTTTTTCTCCAAATGTAAGTACCCAGACATCTCGTCCTTCAAGAGTTTATACATTACTGTGTATAGGTAATGCCTTGGATATTGTTAAGGGTTAAACACCTGACTCATAGTCGGCGAGAAAACCCACACAGACTGAAGTGTGGGTTTTGTTACAATTTATGAACCCTGGTATTCAACATTAATATAGAAAATGTTGAGGGGACATTTACTGAACTGAATGCTCAGGTCTCTAGTATCTTGAACACACAGAACAATATGTAAAGTAATAGCAAGAACAAACAGCTTAGAAAAGGCAAAGCAAGGTATCTTTGTAGTTCCTGAAAAGGATTTACAACCTATATAAACATGAATCATAAACCTATTGGCAAATAGTTCCAAGCTCTTTCAGGAAGATGTTTTGTTTATATGTGAGAAGTAAAAACTCAGGATAAGACAGATGGTCAACAACAAAAAAGAAGATTCACGTTACTCAGAACACATAATACCATGGTCAGTGATGATCCTGACATTTTAGTTAGAGACATTTGATTTTCATTTCCTCAGCAGCTGTGCTCACTTTTGAGGGGCAGGGTGTGCCAATAATCCTCTCAGAAGTTTTTAGGTATACGTCCTGATAGAAGGCCTTCTCCATAAAATAGTGGACACATTCCTTTGTTAAATTTCTACTTCAGGCCCTCAAAAGTCAGCTTCTGCCCGTCCAGAGGAACATGAAGTTATAACTAAAGATGTCTAACCCAAGCTTTGCTGCTTACTAGCTGAGTGGACTTGAGCAAGTTGTTGATGTTGATTATTCACTTAATCAGTAGATATTTATTGCTTTCCTATCACATTAGAAACACGCTCTCTGCCACAGTGACCTGTATGAATATGAGAAAGTGAAACCACTTGCCCTCAAGCAGCTTACCATCTAGCAGTGTGTTCAGTCACTTCTGTCATGCCTGAGTCTTTGTGACCCCATGGACTGTAGCCCGCCAGGCTCCTCTGTCCAAGGTGTTTTCCTAGCAAAAATACTGGAGTGGGTTGCCATTTCCTTCTCCAGGGGATATTCCCAACCCAGGGATTGAACCCAAGTCTCCCTGCATCTCCAGTATTGCAGATGGATTCTTTACCGCTGACCCACTGGGGAAGCCCATTTAGCATTCTAGAACTCAAACAGGAAGCCAAAACAGGGGAAAAGAGCTTAGAACAGCGTCTGGCATTCAGAAAGTCCTCTAAATAATGCATCTAATGACTAAAAGGAAACAAAAAATGCAGGAAAGCAATAAGAAAGAATGCACATTTGCACATCTGTTATGTTGGTGTATATCCGTTCAAATTATTTGCCATGTTTGTAGAAGCAGGTGCGCCAATAATCCTCTCAGAAGTTTTTAGGTATACATCCTGATAGAAGGCCTTCTCCATAAAATAGAGCTGTTTTATATAGATGGGCTTATACTATGCATACTATTTTAAAACATGTGTTTTTTCTTCTTAATATGCATAGTAAACATTATTTGACCTTAGCATTAATTAATACTTTCTTATAAGATAATCATGTTAGGATTTCCAAAAATTCCCTATAGTAAGGCAAACTGTGGAATCTTATAATAAACATCCTTTATTTTCCTGTCCTCTACACTTCCACAGGTCACATTTTACATTAGCTATCTATGCACATTTTATTTAGTCATATACGTCTTTTATTTTTATCTTTACATAAATAGGATATAAATATATTATATATAATGCACATTATGTATGTGTGTTATATAATAGCAGTATATGTGTATACATATATATATATGAAATGTGCTTTTTAAGCATTATGTTATTGACAGCCTTCAGGTCAATAGGACTTGAGTATTATTAATTATATACCATGTCATGACCTGGCGATACAAGTTTATTCAATTATCCCACCCTCAACCCACCATGAACATTCAGATTCCATCCACTTTCTTAAGAATGAGTTTAAAACAACTTTCCAAAAAAAAAAAAATTCTTGAAATGTATCTATCTCTGTAGACTGAAGTTTCTATAGGACAGATTTCCAGGAGAACAATTGTTGAGACAAAGAGTCTGTTTATTTTTAATAAATATTGACATAGTGTTTTCCCCCAAAGCATAGCAATTAGTATTTCATCAGCCACATAGAAGAAGGCACTCTTGGGACTTCCCTGGTTAGTCCAGCGGTTAGGACTTCCCACCTCTACTGCAGGGGCATAGGTTCAGTCCCTTGGTGAGGAACTAAGATCCTGCATGCCATGCAGTGTGGCCAAAATAAATTTTAAAAATAATACTTACAAAAGGGGTCACTTTCACATCTATCCATAGAAGCATGATGCTCTGAGCAAGTGTGAACTTTCAGGCACCCTCTTGCCCTCTCAGTTAGGCACAGAGATGATGCCTTCACCTGGCATTGAAGACCCTCCATAACATGAATTCGACTCAACTTTGGGATATTATTCCTCATTACTGTTCTGTCCTACAGAAACCCTTACTTTAGCCAATGTGGCTGAGTAGTTTCTGAAATGAAGCATGTCTTTTCTTATTCCTTCACCTTTGCTCCAGTCCGTTTTGCCTTCTCTATGTGGCTTTTCCTTCCATCCCACCACCTACCTTTCTCTTGCTGATAAATTTCTCCCTGTTTTTCATGCTCTGCATTCATTCTCCCTCAATCCTTGAACCTTCAACTAGCTATAGCCCTCTCTATTCTCTAGCAGACATCATATTTTATTCATATCTGTTTTGTTACACGTCTGTACAATGCATTGTATCATATATAATTCCTTAGGTAATTTCTTGTACTCAATAGTAAGATTTTGAAGACAGATGATCTGTCTGTTTATTAATGTTTTTCTTAGTGATAATTATTTTTTTTATCAATTGAATTAAGGGGATTAATGAAAGAGATATCACGGTATACTTGGTGAATGTAGGGAACAAGGCAGAGGGAGCATTCAAAAATAATATCCTACCTGAGCATGGGTGTTCCTTTCTCTAGAAACCAATGTCAAGGGGAGAATCTAGTTTGGAGAAGAAGATAATGCAGTTAAGCAGGATTCACTTTAGGTCAGGATGATTGGTATAGCCATACGGCAGTTTAAAATAAGGAGGTGACTGCATGCAGTTATGACTTTAATGAAAGTTGGAACTGGGAATACAGATGTAGACTTTCTTCAATTTATTTCATATGCTTTTATTTTGAAGTTAAAGTGAGGTAACACATGGATAATAAATAGAATAAATTTGTTCTTTTCTATGTGGGAACACTAGCCACAGTGGAATTCACTATTAAAAAATTGGCCAAAAGGTTTCAACTTCTTTGTATAGAGGTCACAGATTTCAGAAGCCTAATTTTGTCAAGTAAGGCAAATTGGTGATGGCCACACTTCTGGGGTGTGTGTGTGTGTGTGTGTGTGTGTGTGTGTGTGTGATATTACTCTTAGTCCAGAGCTATACCTGTCTGGCCTATATCTGTCTTTCTAGTTATCAAAATAATGAAATCACCCCTATTGAATAGTCAATCATTTCTGCCCCATATCCCATAAGTACCCTTTTGCCATCATTCTGGTGGTTCTAACCCTTCACTTAAAACACTTTTTTTCTCCTACCAGCCCCTCTTCCCTAACCCCCAATTTTCTCAAGACCTGGCAAGTACAGTGTTAACAACCAACAAGGTGGAGCCCTCTGGGACTCTGCTGTAGCTCTGGGGCTGGAGACATCTATGCACAACTATGTCACCCTCAGAAGTCTATAATGCCTTTGAATCCATGCAAAGCATGGTCCTCCTCCCTTATTTGAACAAGGAATATTTGCACATTTGTACATCTGAATATGAACCTTCTTCATCCATGGAGCACCACTCAGTCTTGACAGATCATTAATACCTTTAACCAGAGCTGCAAAAACTAGGGATTTTGGAGAACAAGTTCATCGTGCATATTGTGAAGAGAATTTGTCTCAGAGCAGACAGATACAAGCAAGCGTGTTTCAATATTTGCATTTAAAAGTGTTGAAGGCAACTTAATGACAGATCAGATAATGCCGCAATCCCACTCATGAGTTTAAATCTGATTTGTTTTAATATAATTTTTACCAAGGAAAGTATTGAGGGAGGCTCTGTGCCACTGCTATTGCTGGTGTTATTTCACTCATCTATTCTTTCTAATAAAAACGCTGAAGAAATAAAAAACCATTGATCTTTATTTATTGACTTCCTTTTGAGTATAGTGAAAGTTGACACAAATCAATCACAATACAGTTAAATGATGATACAGTGTAACATGACCTGGGATTGCAAGTGGAGTTTTAATTACAAGAAAGTTAACATTTTCCCATATGCAAGTTGGGTTGGGATGGGGATTTTCTGATTGTTTAAGGACACTGGCAGTACAGGTAACAGACTTCATCTTCGCACATTCTCCAGCAAAGTTTCTAGACACCTTTAGAAGGTCTGGGAAAGGAGAGGAAAGAGATGTCACTTGAGCCGTTTTTCAAATTTCTCATTAAATCTGGGCCTTGTTTCTCTTTGCAGATCTTAAGTGAAAATAATATGCAACATTGTTAAGAGGGAGAGAAAGGAGACACATCAGAGGTGGTGGGAAGCAGCCTGGACAAAGCAGTGGCTCAGCCTTAAGGTCTACTGTACATGTCTACCCCTTAGGCTAGGTCACAGAGCTAGCTGCATTTTCCAGCTGCTTCTCCCATCACTTTCCTGTCATAAAGAAAAAAAAAAATCCCCTTTGGAAAAAGATGAGTTTCCAATGGAAGAGTTCTCCTCTCTTCTTTTAAAGTTAACTCAGGACCAAAATGCTCACGTAGGAAAGTCATCTGGCTGTTAACAGTTGTCTCTGTCTGTTATGCAAATGAAGATGACATTCAGTTCAGTTCAGTTCAGTTCATGCGCTCAGTCATGTCCTATTCTTTGTGACCCAGTGGACTGCAGCATGCCAGGCTTCCCTGTCCATCACCAACTCCCAGAGCTTGCTCAAAGTCATGTCTGTTGAGTCGGTGATGCCATCCAACCATCTCATCCTCTGTCGTCCCCTTCTCCACCTGCCTTCAATCTTTCCCAGCATCAGGGTCTTTTCCAAGTAGTCAGTTCTTTGCATCAGGTGGCCAAAATATTGGAGCTTCAGCTTCAACATCAGTCCTTCCAATGAGTATGCAGGGTTGATTTCCTTTAGGATTCACTGGTTGGATCTCCTCGCAGTCCAGGGGACTCTCAAGAGTCTTCTCCAACACCACAGTTCAAAAGTATCAATTCTTCAGTGGTCAGCTTTCTCTAATTATCAGTTCAGAAGCTGTCTGTGCCTTATTGCTGTAACAGTGGGAATGTCTTTGCCCTGAATCACTCACATGTTCTCATATCAGGCCACACTGCTCTGTGTGTGTGTGTGTGTGTGTGTGTGTGTGTGTGTGTGTGTGTGTGTGATAGTCACTCAGTCATGTCAGACTGTTTGCAACCCTATGGACTATAGCTTGCCAGGCTCCTCTGTCCATGGGATTCTCCAGACAAGAATACTGGGATAGATAGAGCCATTCTCTTCTCCAGGGATTTTTCCTTACCCAGGGTTCAAACTCAGATTGATTGCAGGTAGATTCTTTATTGTGTGAGCCACCAGGGAAGCCTAATATCAAATCTCAGCTGGGATTAAGCAGTTAGTGGAAAGCAGTAGCTATAGATCAACAAATGGGCTCTTTGTGGAGACTGGAGCATAGATGCCATTGCCTACTTAGACTAGTGTTCTAAAGTAGACCCATTAAGCACCTTGGTCCTCCTTTGGATGCCTGTTTCAGTGACTGCAGTCCCTATGGGTACTCCTATTAGTTGTATGTCCAGGTAGATTGGAATTGAAGTATTTATAGCCTCACAGGAGAGAATTATGAATCCTTTGTTGTTCATGCATAAAATAGTAACATGTATGTCTTTTGTATTTGATTTTAATCCCTCAGATTTCATGTTTTAAAGTCAATAGCAGACTTTGAGAAAAGTATATGGCCCTGCTTTAATGAGATTTAAAAGCGTGCAATATTTTTGCTGATGCCTAGAAACAAGTTTTCCAACTGTGTGTGGGCTTTTCTCTACCCCAATGCCTCCACAAAAACCAGAGCTGACAGAAACTGTCTGTGTGCTTATGTAAAGGTGATAGAAATAGGGCTATGTCTCAGGGAATAAATGTTTCTTTGATTTCCTTTTCTTTTTCAATTGGTCATCATTAATTTTAAACTTTACTAGCATTTTCTAGACAATAAGAATAGGGAAGGGAGGGGCCCCTGGTAGAGAATTCTGGTCATTTCTACAAAGTGTTCTCAAATGGTTGTCCATTTTGAATGCAGCCTGCCTGCATAAGAAGAGATCACCACCGTCTTTCAAATTCAAAGACAATTGACGGTTGGTCCAAATGGAGGAAATAAGGGTCACAGCAATGGACCTTATTTCAGTAAGAGTTAATGGGATTCTGGCACTCCTAATACTGCATAAAAATACTAAATTTTGTGCAACAGTAAGTTTAAGGTGCACACTTATATCATCAGGAAAAAAAAAAGAACCAATCTCTTTGGGAAGACTAGAAATCTGGGATGGCTAACTTCTTTTTCCTGGATGGTAACTTCAAGCTTCTCAGTGTCATCCACTTAAAAGGTTTATTGTGAAGTTCACAGTACTCCTGGGTAAGGAGTGAGAGTGAGGAAAATGTTTGGAGCAAGAGAAAATTGTTCCTTAGGAAATACCAATGCTTAAAGATGTTTGGGGATTCCTGCTTTGTGTAGATATAAAAGGAAATCATGGAACTCTTTTGCTTGTTGATTTGTTATTTTTCTTAAAATTCTTTTTTTTTTTGATTGAACGTACATGAGCCAGTATTTGCTGTGCATTCATCAAATGTTGATGAATAGTGTATTAATTAGAATTAGGTTCAGCTGCTAGTAACAGAAAAAACTAGTGGTAGTGGCTTAGGGGAAATACGTGCTTATTTCTCTTTGACATGTTACTCCAGAGGAATGAAGTTTAGGGCAATATGACTGTTCTGTTCTTTCCTTTCAATTCCCCACTTCACCACACCTAGGCTAGAGTTCTCAACTCATGCTCCCCTGTGGCATTGACAGTGCAGGCAGCAAGATAGAGGATAAAACAAAGGGAAGCGCGCTCTCGCTCTCTCTCTCTGCAGGATTCTTCAATATGGCAGAGAGATATTTTCACTTCTATTCCAATGACTGGAACTTCATCAGCTGGCCAGCTTTACGGCTGAGACACTTTGAAATGTAAGCTTAATTTTCTGTGGAGTCCTGGCTGACCACTCTACTACTGTGGAAAGATGGAAGAAGAGATATTGGGGTACAACTAGCATTCTCTTTCACATGTCATTTCCTGATTGAGACCCAAAAAACATAGAGAGCGTGTAGGGAAGTCCCACTCTGTATTTCTTCAAAGAATACTTAGGAAAATATGATAGAACTACCAAACATACATATCATTAGCTACCTGAAATGCAAAATAAGTAACCTTTCTATTTGTTCTGTGACAATGTAGAATTGTAAATGTCATCAAGAGGGAAAATACTAAGTCAAAGAAAGCTGTAAGCCTTTGGTGCTTAAGCAATGAATTTTATTGTACCAGATTAATGTTCTGCACCCTTCCCCTGAATGTGTTTATTTATATCAAAATTTCCTCTGATTATGTTACTCTGGGCACAAATATTGTGTTCTCTTTCAGTAGTTCCAAATTTTGGCCATTGTTATTTATGGTTTTATTCATGCTACCTGTGATTGTTTGAAAAATATCAGCATATTATAGTTTATTTCTCCCTTGTAATCTTTCAGTGCCAGTGCCTCTCACTCAGTGTTTATCCACTCCTTTTGATCCAGTCTCTTTCACAACTAAATCAGAAATCCTTGTATCACATTGAATAAACTGGATAAATATCATCTGTGGCATTCCATAGTCAGGAGAAATAGCCAAAACAGAGGTAGATCAGAACCATGGACAGCAGCAAACCGCCACCCCTACCCCCGCACCCCTGCAACCAGGCTTCATTCCCAGTCTAATCCCACATTCCCACAAGAGCTTTGTTTATGTCTATAAATGTTGTTCTAACCCTGAGGCCACAGAAATTCAAAAGAGAAAATTTGGAAGGAAGAACCCTGTTGGAAAAGTCAAGGGTGGCCTGCATACCTTTGTACCCATGCTCCTTTCCCCTCTCACACACTTCACCAACCAGAGTAGTTTCTTTCCTAAACTCTTTCAACCCATAACTAATTTTTAACATCTACCTCTATTACCACAGAATGTATAGATTGTGGAAAGTATAATAAACATAAGATGGTATTTCATAATATGTCCAGGCTAAATTTATTTTTAATATCTTGATGGCTTTAGCTTTGTTTTCAATTCAAGTGAAAGAGCAAAACATAATTCAAAATATTTGACATATTAGCAAGATTAATTAAGAGGAATGCCTGGATTCCTGAGTCACTGGGGCCTCTCTGAGGCTACTTACCTCAGATGCAACTTTTCCTAATGATTCTGACTCATTCCTTCTTCCTTACATTCATTCTTTATGTAGTGATGCTATAGGGCAAGTCCTTTATTTTGTAGATAATTAATTTAAAGCTTAGAAAAATCATGAGTTAAAGGTCAAATGGGAGATTAGTGACACATTTAGGCATGAATTCCTTATTTTCTGACCCCAAACCCACCATTACTCTAGCCTAGTTAAAACATCACTTCTTTGGGACATGAACATTAGTCAGGTATGAGGTGGCTATAAAACATGTAGTTTAAGATCACTTTGAAAAATGCCTAGCCACTTCTTTGACAAACTTTGCAAACATATGATTGCTTTAACTCTATTATTTCTTGCTATTCTATTTCATACATAATCCTTTGACAGTAGAACTCCTTCATATCACGTTCTGTTTATGCTTAGGAGTGGGATGCCAATGAACCATGAACCAAATGTATCCCTGGAACTGGGAGCTCTCATTCAGGTGTCATGAGTCAGAGCACAGTGTGTAAGAGCCCTTCCCTGGGCTCTCTCGTTAGATGTTTGCCTTCAGTTCAGTTCAGTTGCTCAGTCGTGTCCGACTCTTTGTGACCCTATGAATCGCAGCACGCCAGGTNTTTTTTTTTTTTTAATTCAATGCAGTGCTCTGGGTCTCTGGTTTGTTTTCTTATTTGAGACTCATTTTTGTTGTTTTTCTCCTATCTCACTGAGGGCCATATCCGACCACATCCACCACCAGACTTCATAAGAATGCTGAGTTGTCATGCAGGAGTTTTACCTCACACTGGGGAGATATTAGTTGATAAGATCCACCTTGTTCAGATTTATTGCTTTAACATATTTCATGCTAAAAATATTTTTCTACCATCTGCTAAGATTAGCACTCTAGTGGTATAATAAATTTACTCACCCTGTTTCTGTGATGTAGTTTGGAACCAACTTTATACTTTATTTGGCCTAATTGAAAATAGGATAAGATAAATGATGCACTTTGAATTTCTCTCTCAGACATACCATTGTTCATTACTTCAACAGAAATGAGCACATCTGATTGTAATTTTAGTGGTTCAGTGAAACAAAAGTTCCCATGGCAAAAATACAGCATTAGCTATTGTCATCATTCAGTAGAGACTTGGCAAAAATATTCAACGTTGTTTTGCCCTCTAATGAAATATTGTTTTTCATTTAAATACAAAACTGGTGGCCATCTTTCTAAAAATATTATGAAGAGAAATATATTTCAGTGAATATATGGGACTTAGTGTTCATTTACATCTGAGGTTCAAACTTAACACCAAATTTAGAATTTGATATATTCTGGGCTTAGTTGGACATTTGGATTCCCTTCTTTTATTCAGTTGTCTCAAGTTGTTTTGACCATTATGAAAGATAAAAAGAATATGGAAAGTGTTTATTATGTGTTAGACTGTTATGGATCCCTTTCCTCCAACTTTGATCCTGAACCTGACCATGAGAATTGCTTTGGCCAAGAGGACATCACTGAATGTGATACAAGCAGAGATTTTTAAAAGTACTTTCAGATTGGGATTTAGAATGCAGTTGCCATGATAAGGATCTATGGCCAGCCTACTCAAGAGAGGTGACTCAGATGACAGTCAGCATCAGCCTGTAGCCAAGTGACTGAGGACATCCCAGATCATCCTTTACTGAGTCACCAGACAACTATAGTCATGTGAGTGATCCCTCATAAGACCAGTGGAAGAACTGTCTAGTTGAGTTAAGTCTATATTGTTGACTCAGGGAATCATAAAGAAATAAAATTGTTTTTACTTTTTCCTATTTTTGACTTGATTTTTTCAGTTTTTGACATTGTGGTAAAATACACATAAAATGTTTAAAAATTTTAATTCGTAACTTTATGAGATGTTTTTCTATGCACAAATAAATGATAGAATACATGAAACATAAATCCTCCTTTACTGCCAATAAATGCAGAACTTTGTGATTAGCATCAGGAATGATGGATAGGCTAAAGCCTTGATTAAGGGAAAGTGATGGCTGGATAGAGGTTGCTAAGGAGACTATGAAATATCTATTAGAAGATCAGGATAAGAAAAATTGGGAACCATGTTATTGTTTGTTACTGTTGTAAGCAATATGTGCCTCAGTCACCTATCTGTGAAAATGGGTGTGGTAAGGGTGCCTATATGATGAAGACTGAGTAATCTATATAAAGCACTCAAACAGGGCTTGGTGTCAAGTAAGCATGCAATACATAAAAACAGCTATCATCCTGTATATGTTGTTCATTCGCTAAGTTGTGTCTGACTCTTTGCGACCTCATGGGCCATACAGTCCATGGAATTCTCCAGGCCAGAATACTCAAGTGGGTAGCCTTTTCTTTTTCTAAAAGGGGATCTTTCCAACCCTGGGATCAAACCGTGGTCTCCTGCATTGCAGGCAGATTCTTTACCAGCTGACTCACAAGGGAAACCCAATTTGAGCATGAGTGTCTGAGCATAAGCATATTCAATGTGTAAAGGAGCCTTCCTCTGCATTTCAGCAGGAATGATGCATTTATTTGCCAAAAGATGTATTGTGATCTGAGTATGAATCATAATGGGCAGTCCATGTTTAAGAGAGGGAAAATGTTGCCTTGATTCTTTGACCAGAGCCTTGAGTCTCTACTGAAATGCCTCAATACTTGGCAACTCTCCTCTTCCCTCCCTCTCTTCCTTCCTTCCTTTTTTCTTTTTGTTAAATTTCTTCCTTTGTTCCTTCGTTATTTCATTCCCTTCTTTTGTCCTTCTTTCCTGCCTCCTCTCGCTCTTTTCTTACTTCTTTCTTCCTTATTTGCAAGTATGCTTAACTGAGAGAGAAGAGGTGTTTATGTTTATTAGAATGTTATCTTTTATAACATTCATATAAACTCATGTTTGTTAGTTTCTCAGTCATTAGAAAGTGAAAGCAACATCTTTAACCTTTGTATCCTTTTTCTTCACTCTCTGTACAATTTGGGAAACCCTCATAGGAGTGAGGTAGAATACCAAAAGTGATTATTTGTTTGTAAAGCAGTATTTGTGGTAGTTGAGAGATGGGTTTCTGGGTCTGGAAAAGCTGGATTAAAATACACATTGGTGACTCAGAAGGTAAAGCACGTGTCTGCAATGCAGGAGACCTGGGTTTGATCCCTGGGTTGGGAAGCTCCCCTGGAGAAAGAAATAGCAGCCCACTCTGGTAGTCTTGCCTGGAGAATCCCATGGATAGAGGAGCCTGGTAGGCTACAGTCCATGGGGTCACTAAGAGACGGACACGACTGAGTGACTTCACTTTAACTTTTCACTTTTCTATTNCCAGTTCTAACTGTTGCTTCCTGACCTGCATACAGATTTCTCAAGGGGCAGGTTAGATGGTCTGGTATTACCATCTCTTTCAGAATTTTCCATAGTTTATTGTGATCCATACAGTCAAAGGCTTTGGCACAGTCAATAAAACAAAAATAGATGTTTTTTGGAACTCTCTTTCTTTTTCCATGATCCAGCGGATGTTGGCAATTTCACACTGTAGCTGATTTAAAATGAAGAGCTTCAGAAGCAACGTAGAATCATGACATGTTACAGGGAAAACTCCAAAGATATTTAGTCCCACCTACTCATTTTTCAAACTTCAACTGTCTAATACAGTAGTGTCTAGCCACATATAATCACTTGGAATGTGGCTAATCTGAATTAAAATGTGCCATAACTGTAAAATATACACTGGATTTTGAAGACAGTGCAAAAACAAATGTAAAATAGTGCATTAACAATTTTGTATGGATGGCAGGTTGAAATGATTATATTTTAAATATACTAAATAAGATATTGAAGGGCTCCCCAGGTGGCGCTAGTGGTAAAGAATCCACCTGCCAAGGCAGGAAACGTGGGTTCTATCCCTGGGTTGGGAAGATCGCCTGGAAAAGGAAATGGCAACCCACTCCAGTATTCTTGCCTGGAAAATTCCACGGATAGAGGAGCCTGGCAGGCATCTTGTCCATGGGGTCGCAAAGAGTCAGATATGACTGAGCACACACAGAAGATATTGAAATCAAAATGACTTTTTAAAACTATTTTTAATGTGGCTAATAAATAATTTTTAATTCCACATGGGTTCGCGTTTGTGGCCCACTAATGTTTTTATTAGTCCGTACTTTTCAGACAAAGCAAGTTAGACACAGAGATGTGAAATGACTTGCCCAAGATAGCTCAGCTTTCATCAGCAGAACACAGATGTGATTCCAAATTGCCTGGCTTATGGAAATTTCTCTCTCAACATGCAATCATCTTTGGCTAAGAATTGTTTTTAGACTGTAGAATTTGGTCCCTGATGACGTCTGGATCCCTGGAAACTGAGGATCTTTGACAAACACTATCAGCACCTCCTCTGTGAGTGGCTTTGCTTCCCCCCCCACACTTTTCTTCTTTTTTTGTTATTACTCTGCCTAAGAGACTGTGCTGCTATTATCCATTTCTTATGTTGGTTACAGAAGTTGGTATTGTATCTAAAACAATTGCTGTTATTAACAGGTTAAGCTGCTGGGATGTTAAAATAAAGGCTGTCCGGCTTTAGTGCATTTTGTTGTAATCATCTCCCAGATGCCTTGTCGGAAATCAATTCGAGTTCAAAACTGGCTGGAATTGGGAGGTCAAGGCTTTGGCAGACTAAATATTTTATCTTCTGCTCATGTCTGGAGCTTTTAAAGACGTGGACTTTGGGCTCTTTTCTCATACCCCATCTGGACAAAGATGATTGGCTTTGCCATTTTGCCCAGGTTAGGACAAGGTTAAAATCAATTATAATCAATTATTAAGAGTCTTCTGTGGCCACACTGCTTAAAAGGGGATTTTAAAAGTTTCTCAGTTCTGAAACATGCATATCTTAGTTGCTGCTGGAGATGTTGTTATTCCAGAATGTCAAATATAGATGTTATCAGCATCAGGAGTAAATACGTAGAATTTCTACATCTTATTTCCTTGATACCTATGTTTCAGGACAATGAGAAAAACCTAAAAAGGCTGAGATAATCATCATTGCTGCACCAAGTTGAAAAATCTTGTTACCTTCTTGTATGCGCTAGACAACTAGAGCTATTTATAATTTGGTCACATCGTCAAATTATTTCTTAGGAATTTATAGAGAGGCTTTTTGCAGTTCTTATGTGATCATTTGCAGTGTAAATGCACAGGTAAGTGTTCAATCTAAGGTAGACTGAAAGAATCATAGATTTCTAATTCCAAGTAGTTTTAAAACCAGCTCGATCCAGTACTGCATTTAATGATAAGGAAACTGAGGCTCAGAGAATTTAAATGATGTCCCCAGTTCTCACAGCTATCCAAAAAGAGAACTGTATGTCCTAGTTCCTAAATGCATAAGTGAAGTGAATTGAAAGTCACTTAGTCATGTCCGACTCTTTGCAACTTCATGGACTATAGCCTGGCAGGCTCCTCTGTCTGTAGAATTCTCTAGGCAAGAATACTGGGGTGGGTTGCTGTTCCCTTCTCTAGGGGATCGTCCCAACCCAGAGATCAAACCCAGGTCTCCCACATTGCAGGTGGATTCTTCACCGTCTGAGCCACCAGGGAAACACATATGTGGTCCCTAAATATCCAAATGAATCTTTTCTTTTTACACAGTATTTTCATACACTAAAAATGTTCTTTGTGGTGATTTAAGAAAAAGACCAGTTCATACAAAATGAATATCATCCTGAACCTTGGACCAAGACATGAACTCAATAAACAGAATGTAATTTTAAAGTGTTCTCAAAAGGTCATTTAGCTTTATTCTTCATTTTATTTTCCATGAATGGAAATCCGTCGTATTTTCAGATTTCATCCAGAACCAGTAGCTGAGGATTCAAAATGCTGCCAGAAAAATATTCCATTTATTCACTCTGTTTAAAAGAAGAACTCTAGAAAACATATCAGATTTTCTCCAAAGACCTCCAGTACCAGCTATTGAATGGACAGCATGGACCACCCGCTGAGTTAGCCTAGGACGAGCCCACCATTAGCAAGCACTGCCATGTATTTTCGTAACAAGCTCCTCATCTTGTAAAACACTTTTATAAAAAGAAGAAAAACCTTAATATGCCTAATCTGAGAAAACAGAGCACGAGACATTTAGGCATGTGACGGAGCATACCTTTAAATTTTAATACTTGCTCATCTTTTCACCAGCATAATGACGATCCTACTGTCTCTGAGTTCATGTTGGCAGTAGAACCAGGATATGATATATGCAAAGCTTTTTTACAAAATTAAAATTATAGAGCCACATGCATAGTAACTGTGTAGAAATCAATGAAACATAGGATAGTATTGGATAAGATTACAGCTTGGGCCCAAACAGACCTAGTTTTGTGCCTGGTTCCACCATTACTAGAGGTTTAGCTATAGACATGCTGCATACCTTCTTTAACTTCACACTTTTCATGTAGAAAATACAGGTTCTAATTATGCCTACCTCAGGGAGTTTTTGAAGATTAAATGAGAAAATATCTGTAAAGCATGTGTCACAAACTTTGGTGTAAAGCAAGCTCTCTACGTCTGAATTAGAATAATGATAACGAATAAAATTATTCATAACAGTACCAGCCACAGCAGCACCCACATTAATAATATATTTATTCTCTCTTTCTAACATGTGATTTTCTTTTGGATCTGTGTGTACACATATGGAATAGAATTGCTTCAATGTCTGTTCAGATCAAACGTTCTGGATGAATTTTTCACCTTGGTTTATTTCACAGTGACATAGTTCATATGGTTGAACCCTTCAAACTTTCCTCTGTGTTGAAAGTCCACATTGCTCGTTTGGATCATCTGTCCATTCTAAGAACAGCTGATTCACTGCCTATGCGGGGACAATCTGATTCTGATATTCCAAGGGCTAATTAATTGGTGGCACTTTTTACTCTTTCTTTCTGTGTTCAATCTACATTGGTATCACATTGTATTAGGACAAGCGTTCAAAACTTTTGACATCCAGTAGGCAGCATAATGCAGTGGTCACAGAATATGTAAGGGGTATGGAGTAAATCAGCCTAGAGTGTTGCTACTTACTGGCTGCATCTTGGGCACGTCAGTTTGCCTACCTGACCCTCTGGTTTATTATATATAAAATGGAAAGACTCATACTTTACTTCTGTTATTATCTGAAGTGTTAAAATTAATACAAGTAAAAACCCTTTAGCATAATACTTGATGTGCCAAGTGATTCTTAAGTGGCAGCTGCTGTTTTGTGTTGGAGAAGGGAATACTCCAGTATTCTTGCCTGGAAAACCCCATGGACAGAGGAGTCCGACAGGCTACAGTGCATGGGGTCGCAAGAGTAGAATGCAACTTAGTGACTAAACCATCAGCACCATTATTTTATGGATTCATATAGCTCAAACTGGGCATTTCCATGTAGTGACTAAACATTTAAATTATATCCCCCGTTGTGTCAGTCCACAAATGTTGATTGATTGATAACTGATCTGTGCCAGGCACTGTGCTAGACTTGGTGTCTTAAAGAGTGAATGGTGAGCTATATGGAGTACAATCTATAGAAATATCAAAACACTATATTCTATACCTGAAACTAATACAATATTGGTCAAGTATGTGTCAATAAAAAATGAATGAAAAAGAACGAATGTGGATATGGGGGGTGATGAGAGGGAGCAAGTAAACAAGTATTTCAGAAAATAACATTATAGTTTCAATGCCCACCAATTCTTTAAGGGGAAGGGTTGGTAGTTGATTCAACTTGTCTCACCATAACTGTCAGCTTAGAAGATCAAATTTTGGAACCTGTGAGTATACATGTGCTTTTGCTTTGAAGTTGTGCAAGCCTTTGGCCTGTATTTACACAGTTCCTCCATCCAAACACCTCAAGTACTTAACATTGGCTCAGGAAATGAATGTGTAACTTGCCAGTTGAGAAGAGAAACTGAAAATGTACTCTACCTACAAGAGTGTTGACACAACAACAGAGAAAGAAGCTGGAGAAAACTCCTATTTCCAAAAGTGCCCTGCTATATTTTGTCCTTTATTTTCCCTGGTCTGTGTATAGTTTCTGCTTAATTGGTTTTGCATCTGACACATTGAGCACATGTGATATGTCTGTCGTCTGTTGCTAATTACAAGCTACCAATCACTAGCTGAAGTGGCCATCCCCACATTCGGTACCAGTGTTCCCTTATCCTGGGCTTCCTTGATGGCTCAGTGGTAAAGGCTCAGCCTGTAGTGCAAGAGACCCAAGAGACATAGATTGAATTCCTGGGTCAGGGAAATCCCCTGGAGGAGGAAATGGCAATCCATTCCAGTATTCTTGCCTGGAAAACCCCATGGACAGAGGAGTCTGGTGGGCTATAGCCCATGGGGTTGCAAAGAGTCAGATACAACTGAGCACACATGTTCCCTTATTCTGTTCAGATCTACTGGCTTAGGACCAGGCTTGGAAGCCGAGGAAGGAGTGATGAAGAATGAATAACCCTGTTGAATTTTCTTGGAGTAGAAAGTGTTTGGAAGGAATGACTACTCCAGAAGACCCCTATTTCCTGTTACCTTTGTGAAAGGAACACCCTGTGTTTTAAATAATGATTCAAGTGGTCTGCACCATATCCAGAGAATAAATGCAGAGATGAAAGCTTCTATTTANAAAAAATATCATATGTCCATATAAAACTCTTATGTTAATATTCATAGAAGTTTTATTTGTAATTGTTCCAAGTGGGAAATACCCAAATGAAAATCAATGGAAAATAGATAAACATTTGATGGTATAGTTATACAATTGAATACTATTCAAAAATAAAATGAACGAATGATACATGTTAATATAAATTAATCTCAAAATAGTTATGAGGGAACTAGGACATACTTATTAGCTCATTTCTATAAAATTCTAAAATTCAACCTTTACTAACAAAAATTCAGATTATTTGGAAAGTAAAAAAAAGGAATAAAAATGAGCATAAAGAAAAATTTGGAGTAATTAACATATGCATTGTTTGATGTTCAAGTTGATTACACAAGGGTATCCATCTAAGAAGTCAAAACTTTCTCAGTACTTCTAATGAATTATTAAAATACCTCCAAAATATCCCCAGAATCCTTCAAAAATAATGTTTTTTTTTTTTTCTCCCTTTCTTTAGGGCTACTGTCCATTACACAGTAATTTATATTTTAAGCCTGATCTTCAAAGTTGTATTATTTTCAACTACTACAGCTGTTCTTTCATATGTTAATTGACCTAGTCTTTTAATTTAATGAAAATTTAGTACCCATTTATTCAATTTATTTAATTAGCATTTTATAATGTTAAGGTTTTTCATATATGGTATGCTATTTGATCCTCATGGGTTTTTAATTATAAAAAACATTGACATACTTAAAAAACATAACATAAANTATTCTATACCTGAAACTAATACAATATTGGTCAAGTATGTGTCAATAAAAAATGAATGAAAAAGAACGAATGTGGATATGGGGGGTGATGAGAGGGAGCAAGTAAACAAGTATTTCAGAAAATAACATTATAGTTTCAATGCCCACCAATTCTTTAAGGGGAAGGGTTGGTAGTTGATTCAACTTGTCTCACCATAACTGTCAGCTTAGAAGATCAAATTTTGGAACCTGTGAGTATACATGTGCTTTTGCTTTGAAGTTGTGCAAGCCTTTGGCCTGTATTTACACAGTTCCTCCATCCAAACACCTCAAGTACTTAACATTGGCTCAGGAAATGAATGTGTAACTTGCCAGTTGAGAAGAGAAACTGAAAATGTACTCTACCTACAAGAGTGTTGACACAACAACAGAGAAAGAAGCTGGAGAAAACTCCTATTTCCAAAAGTGCCCTGCTATATTTTGTCCTTTATTTTCCCTGGTCTGTGTATAGTTTCTGCTTAATTGGTTTTGCATCTGACACATTGAGCACATGTGATATGTCTGTCGTCTGTTGCTAATTACAAGCTACCAATCACTAGCTGAAGTGGCCATCCCCACATTCGGTACCAGTGTTCCCTTATCCTGGGCTTCCTTGATGGCTCAGTGGTAAAGGCTCAGCCTGTAGTGCAAGAGACCCAAGAGACACAGATTGAATTCCTGGGTCAGGGAAATCCCCTGGAGGAGGAAATGGCAATCCATTCCAGTATTCTTGCCTGGAAAACCCCATGGACAGAGGAGTCTGGTGGGCTATAGCCCATGGGGTTGCAAAGAGTCAGATACAACTGAGCACACATGTTCCCTTATTCTGTTCAGATCTACTGGCTTAGGACCAGGCTTGGAAGCCGAGGAAGGAGTGATGAAGAATGAATAACCCTGTTGAATTTTCTTGGAGTAGAAAGTGTTTGGAAGGAATGACTACTCCAGAAGACCCCTATTTCCTGTTACCTTTGTGAAAGGAACACCCTGTGTTTTAAATAATGATTCAAGTGGTCTGCACCATATCCAGAGAATAAATGCAGAGATGAAAGCTTCTATTTATTCTGTACAGTGAAAATAGAAATCTGGAAACAGCATCTGCTTCTCATTTAAATTTTTTTTTTTTTTCTAATTATTTAGATGTATAGAGGCATCAAGCCAGGTTTCAATCAACAGCAAAAGTCTTATGTGATCTAAACAAAATCTCAGTCTTGGAGCCACTGGTCATAACACTTAAAATAGTTTAAAGACTTGAATGTAGGTTTTAATACAGAGGAGTTGTAAAGCCTGAGCATGAGCAATATTATTTGTTTCAGACTTTCAAGTCTGAAAGTGTGGAGAAATATTGGTTTCCAGATAATTCCAGATAACAAAGTACCAGATAATTTAATCTTACCTTTTGAAGAATAAACCTTGGGAAAGTGACTTATGTCTCTTATTTTTAGTGGGGAAGAATAAAGACCCTTTGGCGTCTTTGGATGATGACTATATGGGTTAGTTATTGGAAATACAGGCAAGAATGCAGTACCTCAAATATGAACTGGTATAATAATGATAACTGAGGCAATGGTTCCCTCAGTTCCATGATTCACAAGTGGAAGTCTACAGTGAAGAAACTTTGGATTTTCAGAGGCTTTGTAGCTGTTTACGCTTACACATGGATGAATAGATATGTCTTCACTTAGGAGAGGATGGAATTAGACATTTGGAGGAAAAGCGCCCTCGAACCAATAATATCTCTCAACAGTGGATATGAATATGGGAGCCCAGCCACTGTGGTTCTGTTTGTTGCTGCTGGACAGATTCCTGCTGCATAAATGACCCCACAGTCAAAATGCAGAGGGCTGAATGAAGAAAGAGGGGACTGGACCCGAATACTTTAGAAGTGGTGTTTGCAAGACAGTGTTAGAAAAGCCACCCCTAATTCAGTTAACCCCTTCCCTCCACAAGGACAAGGCTTCTCGGCACTCCTCCGCTCAGCCCTGACCCAGGCAGACTTCTAAGAGGCATTAATCACTTATCTTTTGAAACAGTGGGTAATGAGTCAAATCCATTTCACCTACCTTCACTAATCACGGTCATTTTAAAACTTGCATGTTCTCCAAGCAGCACGTAGCCTGAACAAGATATTTGCCCAAGTTGTTTTACAGAAACTTGAAGTCACATTCAAGCTGAGCTGGTTGAGACTGGATGGGACCACTGATCTGCTAGCTGGGCATGTGCAAGTGTCTACACGGTGACCTTTCGAAGCCACCACCCTCAGACTGTGCCCAAGCCTCTAGTTTTGAATGCAGAGAGGCCCATAGCTTAATTCACTTGCACAGCGTTAAGATCGCAGCCCCTTCTTCCAATCGCCTGTCCCCTTGCTCCCCACACCCCTAGGCCTCAGATCACCCTGCTTCTTTATTCTTCATACCACACATATCTTGGGCCCCTTGCCTTTGCAGAGCCTGAGACTCCTGTCTCCTTGCTTACCTGCCTTGCTTACCTAAACCTCTCTGACTACAAACCTCAGCATCACAGGCTTGCTGTGCATCAGACAACAGGAACCTGCTTCGGTAGCACTCCCCAAACCAAATTCCAAATAAGTAGGACCAGAGGCTGAAGAGATGTTGATTTTGAGGAAATTGAATTTTCAGTTAATTTTCAGTCTATTCTATGGACATACATGGAAAATCTTCAAAAAAGCTTCTCTCTACCTGTCTCCCTCTTGCCCACTAGGCTTATTTTAGTCTGCTTTTGCCCACTCTCCAGTCTACTGCACTCATGACCCCCTCTGATAAATGATAATTGAATTTAGGGCAAGAGTTTACATTTTTGTATCTTCTTATGGTATATAACCTGCCTAATTTCATAAAGGATTTGAGGCAGCAAGAGTAAATGGCACTGAGAGTTTCACTGATATTTTTACTCTGCATTTGGCCCATTTTCTTTTAGACTGCATACATTTCCATAACTCTGAGCAAGGATCATATTTGGATGACTTTTTGTCCAGAGTAGAATTCACAGAATTGCAGGAGGTAGAAAATGAATTCCTCAGTATTTACAAAATCACCGCAGGTACATCTGAATGAATTGAATATTTTTCTCAGGCTTGGAAATGTTTCTACTAATTATATTGTTTTGTACTTAAAGATATGTGTCCTGTTTGGAGGAGAAGAGAAGGAAGGGACCAAGAAGATTTAAAGTACCTTTTGGATTGCTGTGTGACTTTGAGCAAATGACTGACCTCTCTGAGCTCTAAATTCTACATCTGTTAAGGTGGGATAATGAACCAACAGCATCACTATTGTAGGGTCACTGTGAGGATCAAATGAGATGATGTACATCTGAGAGCTTAGTAAGCAATGTCAATATGTATTATGTAGTCGGTGTGGGTGAATGTTTTATTTATTTCAATCTCAGCTTCAGATGGTGAGAGAGACCAGGCCCTAGCTTTCTGGGATGCTCTGTGGAAAGTGCCTCATTGTGTTTGGACTTTATTTATTGAATGCATTTGAATGAGCGATCATTCTAAGAGCAGAGAGTCATTCAATTTGATTTCACAATGGGGTGATGGGTGAAGCTGGAAACTACATCCTCAAATGCATTATCCAGAACACAGGAAACAAAACCACTTTTTAAAAGTGACTCATCCTTAATATCTCATAGCAGTTTTGAAATACTTCATTCATTCATTTTTATAGCAAACTCTTAATTGAGAATGTCATAAACTGCTTTGCAGAGAGAGACAATCACAACCTGGGAAATTAAGTGGAGTAATTTACAAATAGGTTTTTGTCTGGCTGGAGGTTTTATCTTATACACGATTTGCCTTTATCTTAGCAACACTTGCTCCCTTTTCCCCACTCCGTTGGCAGTATGAATTTTGGGTGCCCAATATCTGCTGAAGATGAAAAACAGTTCCCCATATGTTGCTTTCTTCTGGTCTGCATTACAAAGTTCTTCTGATCCTTTTATTTTAAAAAAACAAGCACTGATCACTTTCACCATTCTTCAGGACCCTTCGTCTTCTCATCTCATCTGTCTACTGTCTGTCCAAATTTCTCTCTCCATGGGCCGTACAAATAAGTTGTGACTGAGTGAACTTCAGGCCCACATCCAGATCTTTTGCCTGAAACCACCCTGACCCAAATCCAGAGAGACCTCCTTCTTTTCTTGATGTCTTACAATTTATATTCTCCATAATTTAGCACTTTGGAGAATAGATTATTTTTCTCTTGCTTTTAAACATATCTTATTCCTCCTCCTCCTCACCCCAACCAACTACATTACAGGTGATGTGAAGAGTGCAGACTTCTGAGTCAGAATCTGTATTTTTAACAATACTCGGGTGATTTGTAAGTCCCTTCGAGTTTTTGAACTCTCATTCACCTTTGTAAGAGATGAGAAGGTTTAAATGCAGTGTTAGTGCAGATCTAAGGCCAGACTAGCTCTCTGACGCCAAATTCACCATTCTCTTCTGTACTCAGGCTGTACCAGTAGCTCCCTGAGTCATAGGCTGGGAGTAAATAGCTGTTGTCCTAATGGTCTGCTCCAGGTATGATCTTATGTTGCCTTACTTTTCTGGATGATGTCTGGTGGTCTAGAAAAGTAGACTTCAAGATTAAAAAAAGACTTTCTTGTTCATTCCTCTAGTGTGGGAAGCCAGTTGGTTTATCATCCTATATTACAAAAAGCCTCTTAAATAAGAATGAACCTTTGTTTCTTACATAATAGTATATATGCTTCAATGCCATTCTCCCAAATTATCCCGCCCTCTCCTACTCCCTCAGAGGCCAAAAGTCCATTCTCTATGTCTGTGTCTCTTTTGTTGTCTCACATACAGGGTCATCATTACTATCTTTCTCAATTCCATATATATGTGTCANAAGCCTCACGCACAGTGGGCATCTCCATACTCGCATAAGCCTCATGCACAGTGGGCGTCTCCATACTCGTATAAGCCTCATGCACAGTGGGCATCTCCATACTCACCGCAAGCCTCATGCACAATGGGCATCTCCATACTCGCATAAGCCTCATGCACAGTGGGCATCTCCATTGTCGCCGTTAGTGATCTGGCCAGTCTTTCTACTCTGTATCGTTTTAACTTCACAGACATCACTATTCCCCCGACACCCCAACACCCACCTCTCTCTTCATCCCTTTCTCCTGCCCTATCTCTCTTATTCTTTGTATTTGGGGAGGAGTTTGGTCAGCCAGCCCTTTGTCAAAAGCAACCTTAATGGCACCCTCTTAGAGAGGAGAAAGCTGCCTTTAAGTGCCATTCTTAATTTATGGGTAAGAGCCACAACTGTACCTGTATGAGGATCCCGCGAGAGTTTCACTAAATGTGTCTCTGCCGATACCAATGACCGAAAGAGACCTTCCATTAACTTCTGAATTAGCCAAATGGGACAGAGCTTAATCTAATCTGTGTTATTTCATTTTCTAGGTTACTTGTTTTAAAGGAAATAAAGTATACTCGTAGGCTGTCTAAAACCATCCTGGGAGATAAACATGGAAGGACTCCTTTTAAACAGTATCAGCTTCTGAGAAAGCTGGGTGCATATGCCTGAGGGCCCAGTTTAACTTGGCAGATGCCTTCCTCACAGTAGGCAAAGCAAATCCCTAACTCCAAAGAGCTTGGAGAGAAATTGCATATTAGTGAAAATGATGCATGCTCGCACTGGAGTTTTAAGATGCTGTGGGTAAGAGACGTTTTCCTCTATTAATATCTCCACCCATGCCTACTTGTGTTCTCCTCTGAGGTGGTGGTCTTCACAGTGACTCTGATCTCTTCCCTTTGATCTGGTATGACCAGTGCTATAAGCAGTGTAGCCATCTTCAGAAGCAGATTGGAAACTGATAGGCTGGAGCCAAAGGCTTCTCAGGAGGCAGCCTGGTGCAGTGGAGAAAGAACCAAACCAGCTGTCTGGAGACTGAATTTCCTTCTCAGCTCAGGCATTAACTGGGTGGGTAACCTGGAACATAACTCCTTCTGAGTGGAGTATCTTTATCTATCAAATGGGGGTAATAATATTTGCTCTGCATGTTTTCCAGATTATACTGATCAAAATAAGATAATGAACATGAAAGCATTCACAAATGATCAGCCTTGCCCCTGCATAAATTTTCATTGTTTCAAGTGTGATGGCACATGGAATGGTCCAGCAGGTTAGGGAGATCTTGTAGGTATCTTGGCAAAGCCTTTTTGACTCTCTAGGATTTTCATGAAAGCAAAATTTGCTAAACAGAGCTAGATACAATCAGCTCTCTCTTTTTATAGCCATCCTTCCCAACTGCCAACCCTATTCCTGGGACTGAGAAGTGTGCCAAGGTTAGAAGACTCAGACGTGGGGTGCGAGCCATAACTTCTAAATCAGTTCTGGCAGGGTGCCAGACCATCAGTTTGGAAAAGTGATTTGAGTGTTTTCCTGAGGACAAAGAATTACTTAGAGAGTACATCTTTCAAGAACATGTTATTGAAACTTGGGGGGAAAAAAGAGTTTTAAAATGTGAGAACACTAGTATTAAAGGCACTCTAAACCAATTATAGCATATTTACTTGGATTTCAGTGGGGGGATACCCTTTTCATTATTTGCAAGCTTCAGGAACATTAGAAACACTTCACTGAAGACAATGTAATAGCCAAACCTGAAGTAGGATATTGTTTGTCCATTTAATCCACTTTCTTGCTTTTACCTCCTTTGCGAAACCAGAAGAGCACTCAGGCATTTTCAGAATGCACGGTGTGTCCTGGGGAGGCAGTGTGCCTCTGGGGACTTAGCACCCCTCGGCCCTTGAAGAAATGCATGCCATGGCACTCACCATAAACTGTGCTTCCATGGAGACGCTGTGTGAGGAGCCACGCTAGGGTCAGGGTTACACCCCTGATCCCATAGGCCAGAAAGGCCCAGTGCTGATGCATTATTCTACATATTTAAGGAGAGCTCTCTCAAGGCCATGGATGAAGGGTGGGGATGAAAGACAGAGGTCTGAAGGAGACTTCTGGTCAGAGGTGCCCAGTATTCTGAAGACCTATCGTCCAGAAGGCATTGATTACCTTTAGCTTATACAGAGCTTTGAGTTTTAGTGCCCTTTAGTCAGAGGATGGCCATCAGGGACAGAATATCCTCTTTTTCTGGTAGCTTCACTGTATGGGTTTGAAATGAGTCTGAAGACCATACAGTATGCTGTGGAGTCCCTGAATGTCTATATACTCAACATAAAATGAAGCTCTCTCCAGCTTTCCTTACTCAAATCACCAGATACTCTTTCTCCAGTTTGTATTAGAGGATGAGATAGTTAGATGCCATCACTGACTCAATGGACATGAATTTGAGCAAACTCCAGAAAACAGTGGAGGACAGGGAAGCCTGATGTGTTGTAGTCCATGGGGTCGCAAAAAGCCCGACATAACTTAGAGACTGAACAGCAACAACTTAATGTAAAGCTTGTGCCAACATGACATTTCATTTATGTTGACAGTGGCTAGTTTCCTATCACACTTAGTGCTACCTTCTTCGGAGTACAGCCTATAAAACAGGGGTGAAAGAGATGGGAAAACCTGTCTACTGCTGGACTCCATGCTTTCGGAGCATAAAACTTGTCAGCTTGGGTCAGATGGTGCCTCCAACAGGACAAAAAAGGGGTGCAGTGGCAGCCACCTGCTGGCTCCCCTGAGACAGCAAGGTCTGAGCAATGAGAGATGAGTGCATGCCTGGCACTATGACAGGTGTTGGGACAAAATGAACTAAGCCCCCCTTCCCTGCCTTTACACCACTCAGGCTGCCTGGGGATGGACACTTAAAAGAGGTGGTTATAATTTTTTTCAATGGTTGCTAGGTAAGAGTAACTTCTGGGGGCTGAGGAAGTATAGGAGGAAACATGTTACAAAGTCACCCAGCAAGGATGACTTAGGGAAGATGAGAGTTGGACTGTGTTTTGGAAGTAAAGTCAGAGTTGCCCAGGAACTGTAAAGAGGAAAAAATCACTCCAGACAAAAACGCATGACCACGTTTGGTCATGTGAAAGCATGACCAAATTGGGGAAGTCCAGTCATCTCCCAGGGCTTCCCAGGTGGCTCAGACAGTAAAGAATCCACCTGCAATGCGGGAGACCGGGTTCAGTCCCTGGTTCAGGAAGACCACCCTGGAGAAGGGAATAGCTACCCACTCCAGTATTCTTACCTGGAGAGTTCCATGGAGAGAGGAACCTGGCAGGCTACAGTCCGTGCACGTGTGCATGCTAAGTCACTTCAGTCGGGTCCAGCTCTTTGTGACACCTTGGACTGTGTGCCTGCCCACATTGCCTGCACTGTGTCCATTTAGCCTTTGCCATTATAGACTGAAGACTCCTGTTTCTTTATCTCCTGCTCTTCCTTTTCACCTTTTCCAGCTTATCTCCTTCCTACTTAGCTGGCCTTCCCCTACTCCATCCAATTCAAATTCCATGCGCCCTGAGGATGTGAGAGGCGTGTTGCTCTGTCTAAGCTTCTTTCTTGCCAGCTGAGGGACCTTATTTGGCCACCACCTTCCGAACCCTTGCCTTTCCATGCAACGTGGGCTCTGTGGAAACATAACCCAGAACAACATCTTATCCTGCAGTGTAAACACAATACCCCTCCCTCTCTCATGTCATCTTATGACAGTCGGCCCCTATCCCAGTTCTAGAAAATGTCCCAGTTGCCTGTGCGTATGTAATGGGATTGGGGGCTTCTCTGCCTCCTTCCTCTCATGACCTTTTTAGGTAAGCTCAGCCAGAAGAGCTTTGAAAGTACCCCTGTAGGAACTTGGTTCTGTGAGAATTCCTCAAATCCCTCAGTTTAAATCAACTTCATTAGGCAAACACAGAAGTATCAAAAGCTCAAAAACTGAGTTTTTACTGCCATGCTTTAAAAAGAGCGTGGAACTCATATATAAAAATACTGTTTTACTTCTCAGCTTTCTCAGAAATGTATGTATTATGCAAAATATGACACACCTGTGTAGTTTCCCAAGGCACCAGGTTCTGTGACTTCTACTGAAAATAAACATGAGAAAGATTTACCACATGTGGGGATATTTTAAGCTAATTGGACACAAATAATTTTAATCTGGGGTATGATCCAAATGAAGCAGTAAGTGAACTCTTATTTTAAGCCAAATCTCCCTCAAAGTGGCCCCACCATTTTTTTTTTTTTCCCTGCCACTGAAGAGCATGCTCCTTCTCACCCTGTTAGATTCCACTAGCACGGATATTCTTTAAAAAACAGGTAGGTTTCTCCTGGCTATGTGGTTCTTCTTTGTCTGCCTGGTGCTTTTGAGGGGCAAAGGGCATTTGAAAGCATTGGTCTTCACATAATGCTGCCACCTTGCTCTGAGCTTCTTCCATCACCACATGAAAGTTGCAGTTAAAAAACACGCATCAAAGTGGGAGTCCCATTGAAAAGGCGAGCGCTGCCTGCTGGGATGGCATTCAGAGCCCGGGCTTTTGTTTCAGTGGCGACTCTCACTCTCCTCCACCAAGTTTCCTGTTAACTCGGGTGTGGGTTCTGACTCGCTGTTGATGATATTGGAGTGTGTGTTTGTGGCACTCACTTTTAATCAGCACATTTGAGTTTTTGAAGTAAGAACTTCTTTCTCTGGCTAGTTGAAACTTTCCCATGGAAGGAAGCATCGTGTTTCGCCAGATTTGAAGTTAGCCTGGGGATGCAGTCTTAAATCTTGGCCCCCAAATTTACAATACATTTTAGGAAGGGAGTTCCCCCCACGCCTTTTTGATGGCTTGATAAATATGATAAGGATGTACATCCTTTGGAGGGAGAGATGCTTGAAGAGGACTGTGGAAAGAGGCAAGTCTCTGCACCCACCCTGGTTCTCCCTGTCTTGAGCCTGCACACATCACCCCAACCCTTGCCATCATGTGAGAGATTAACTAAGCCAGCCGAGCTGCTGCTCTGCAGTCAGTGGGCAAGGTCAGAAGTTTGGGCTGGAGCAGTCTACATGGCATACAGAGATTTACAAATCTCTGAAAATGTCATGCCTGGGTGCTCAGCCTCTTCAGTTGTGTCTGACTCTTAGTGACCTTATGAACTGTAGCCCCCCAGACTCCTCTGTCCATGGGATTCTCCAGGCAAGAATACTGGAGTGGGTTACCATGCCCTCCTCCAGGGGATCTTCCCAGCCCAGGGATCGAACCCGGATCTCCTGCATTGCAGGCGGATTCTTCACTGCTGAGTCACTGGGTGATACTTCTTATAAGGGTGCCTAGCCAGCCACAGGTGGTTACCAGAACCCCCACCTGCAAATCCTTGCAGATAGCCCAGCATTTGTCCATCTTCAGTGTCCAGGATTCCAAACCGCCATTTGCTTAAGTGTCAGCCAGAGCCCATGTTAGGTCCAGTTGGGAATGAGACTCAGCCTGCCTTTCCCACTCTTGCCACTTGTCCTCTTGAGCTCTCCTCATTTACCTTCAATCCCTTCTCACTCTGCAAACAAGACAAGTTCTCAGTCTTAGAGGCGAACCTGCTGCTGTGAGAGTGCCCTACACAGTGGGTACTCAGGTTACCCAAGTGGCTGAGATCCCTCAGGTTAGAGCAGCCTCATTAGGCAAATCCAGAAGTTTCAGAAGTTCTGTTTACTCATCAAAAGACAGAGTTTTCAGCAGCATGGTTTAATAAGGACCTTGAATGCTGAGCTTAACTTGTCCACTGCTGTCCATAGTTCCTATCCTGAGCTCCCAGCAGAATGGTACTTCCAGTCTTACACATTTTATCTACTGAACATTTATAAAGAATTAATGGTTGACAAATTATAGAATTAAAGGAAAGAAGTCTACTGCTAGAAAGTCTTTGAAATCTACCCATTCTATTCCAACACTCTTATTTTACAAATGAAGAAAATGACTTCCAGACTGCTTATGACTTTTAACCAAGTTGGTTTGGTGACAGAGCCAGAATTAGATTTCCCAGAGTCATCCTCCTGTGAATTTTTTTTTTTTTAAGCACAAAATATTTTCTACCCTGGGGTTTTTACATTTTAAGGGAGTCAACATTTAGGCTCATGTTGTGTGTGTGCATGTATGCTCATTTGTTCAGTCATGTCTGACTCTTTGTGATCCTATGGACTGTAGCCCACCAGGCTCCTCTGTCCATGGAATTCTCCAGGCAAGAATACAGAAGTGGGTTGCTATTTCTTCCTCCAGGGTATCTTCCCGACCCAGTGACTGAACTCTAGTCTCCTGTGTATCCTGCATTGGCAGGCTAATTCTTTACCCTTGAGCCACCTGGGAAGCTCATGTTCAATGACAGAGTTTAANAGAAGTGGGTTGCTATTTCTTCCTCCAGGGTATCTTCCCGACCCAGTGACTGAACTCTAGTCTCCTGTGTATCCTGCATTGGCAGGCTAATTCTTTACCCTTGAGCCACCTGGAAAGCTCATGTTCAATGACAGAGTTTAACAAATCCTATTGAGACGTGAGCCATCAGATGGAGAGTTAATGTGCTGGTAGATGCAACAGCAGCTTCAAAATCCTCCCCAGAGATGGAAATTGGAAAGTATAGGCTGACTGATCTCTTGCTCCATCCCCAAGAAGTGTCATCCCTAGTAGCTACTCTCCCCTTCTCTGATGGGATTGCCAGGGTTTTCCATGCTGGCTAAAGTCTCTGTTGTCTTCCATGAGAACTTTAAATCAAAGGTAGCTCCTATCAGCAGTTGTTATTCTGCCTCATTAGAAAATTCATGGATGTGTGCTGAATGAAGAAAGTAAGGGAGCATGAAGTTCTCCAGGAAAACCTGACTCCAGCTCCACCATATGCCAAAGTATGAACAAAGCCTGTCTGGCCTCATTTGGATTCCTTTCCTCATTGATTTTGCACAGACTTCTTTCTCTTAGTGATAGCTCCATGAATGACTTATTTCCACTCTTGGGTAGCAGTTCCAACAAGAACAGCTGATTTCTACATATGGAAGAAAATGGCCTATTATAAAGTAAACTGGATTTGCAGTCTACCTTCTAGGAAGGCATGCTGCTTTCTTGAGAGATGGAAGTGTTCCTTTAAGATTTTTGTTGCTATTCCCAAGGCAAACTGTGCATGTAATGATCTTTCCATATACAGAGCATTATAAAACGCACTGTTTGTTGGATTCTCGAAACGTCTGCCAGGTGGTTGAAGCAGGTGGAGCAAGGATGCTGAGTTAAAGAGGTGGGATCACTGTTCAGCATAGGAACCTATGTTTTCTGACTTGCCGTTATTCAGTTTTTGTATTTTCAGAAGCAATCATGGGACAGAAAACTTGGGGAGGAGAAATACTTGCCAGCCATGTAGTGAGAGCTGTAGTCATTGTACTACTCTTCCTGTCCAGCAGGAGGCAATAGAGCTAAAGTCTTCCACACAGCCTTGAATCAGCACTGCCTCCTCCTAGTACATTTCTCCCTTTACATTTCTCTCTGGCATCATGCAGGTGTCAGTTCCTCTCCAATTCAACCCAACCTTCTTTGTACTACTCACCTCCCACTTTAGTAAATCTTGATTTTAGAGTGAAAGGATGGTCCCTTGGGGACCAATGCTGATTTGTGTAAATTTTGCCTGATAGTCTTCATTCATTCATCCAAAAATACTTAGTTAACTGCACTGTGTACCCAGGTGGCGCTACTGGTCAAGAACCTGTCTGCCGATGCACGAGAGACGTAAGTGACAGAGGTTCAGTCTCTGGGTGGGGAAGATTCCCCTGGAGGAGGGCATGGAGACTTACTCTAGTATTCTTGCCTGGAGAATCCCATGGACAGAGGAGCCTGGCAGGCTATACAGTCCATGGGGTTGCAAAGAGTCTGACACGAGGACTGAAGCGACTTATCTTGTAGCACACACAGAGACACTGTGTAGCAAAGCAGAGATATAATGTTTAAGNAGTATTCTTGCCTGGAGAATCCCATGGACAGAGGAGCCTGGCAGGCTATACAGTCCATGGGGTTGCAAAGAGTCTGACAGGAGGACTGAAGCGACTTATCTTGTAGCACACACAGAGACACTGTGTAGCAAAGCAGAGATATAATGTTTAAGAAAACACAGTTCCTGCCCTCATGGAACTTACGGTCCTGGAGTGAGGGCAGATATTCTGTGACTCAAGGGTTTTGCCTATAAGCAATAAATTCTTTAGTTAACTAAAACAGAAAAGAAATGTATAATTGCTCACTTAATAACCAAGTTCAAGTTCAGAAATCGGAAGGATCTAAAAGAGATTAGGCAGCTGGTTAATACAGATGAGTCCCCATTGAACACCTGCCATTGACACTGCTCTCTTGGACATTTGGTGTCACTGCAGCCCTATTCTCAAGGCTATTTCCTTAAGATATAAAATATTAAGTAGGCGTGTTTGATTGAGTCTACATGCCAGCTGCTAGTAGTATGGAAAGGGGTACTTGGGCTCTACGCTCCTGTAATGGTATGCAAAGTTCTTCCTTTCATCATCACACTCCTGTAGTGTTATCCACAAACACTATGTTCTTACTCAATTGTAAAGGGCCATATGAATCATGATAAGAATCTTAAAATACAGAAAGTGCAGCAGGAAACCACTGAAATCCTTTAAGGTAGAAAATGATACAGTTCAGTTAACCTTAGAAAAAGAACTTCCAGGGACATTATAGAAAGTCTAGAACAGACACTTGAAAGCCATGTGCTTTCTACCAAAAATATATAAAGTTTCATTATTTATATTTGAATTATAATTTTTAAATTAAAATGATACATGCATATTATAGTAATTTAGGCTGAGTGATGCTAGATATAACAGTCCCCAACTCTCAGTGGCTTATTTTATTTCTGATTCACTTAAAGTCCAGTACAAGTTTTGGTGGTTGACAAGTGGTCTTCAATATGGTCCATCAGGGATCAAGGCTCCTTCCATTTGCAGGATCCACCATCACTCTGGCCTTGGATTCTTTTGCTGGAAACTTGGTGTATAGCTAGGAGTCAGGGAAAGAGAGAAGGTAAAGGATCACATCATAAATTTTTATAGCCAGACTTAGAAATGCTTCTATTACTTCCTCTCACTTTTTTGTGTGTTTTTTTGACTAAGAAAAAATTTTCTTAGGGTTGGAAAAGTCCACTGCAGAAGGTAAAGGCTACCCACTCCAGTATTCTGGCCTAGAGAATGCTATGGAGTGTATGGTCCATGGGGTAGCAGAGAGTCAGACACACTGAGCTGCTTTCACTTTCACTTTCAGTCACGTGGCTATCCAGCTGCAAAGGAGCCTGGGAAATGTAGTATACATATCCAGGAAATAGAGGAGACAGTTTCTTAACACTTAGCCTTTGTCGTACAAATAATTTAAAACATATAGGTGAAGAAGGCTTATAATAACCACAAAAAAATCAACTTTGCACCCTCCTCAGTCTTTTCCCAGTCTCTGGGATCAACTACTTTCAACACTTTTTGAGAAGATGTGACAGAGAGCCTGGCCCTATACTTGGATCTCTGTAGCAGTCACATCATAAAGCAAGAGGAGTTCTTTTTGGGTGAAGGATCCAAACCTCAGAGAGCTCAGAGCATCAAGGTGTGCCCATCACTGTAGACCAGGGCTTCTTGGTGTTGGCACTGTCCACGTTTAAGCTTGTTAATTATTTGCTGTGGGGGAGGGGAGGCTGTCCTGGGCACTGCATGATGTTTAGCGCATCCCTGGCCTCTATCCACTTGATGCCAGTAGTCCTCCTCCCCTAGTGGTGACAGAGGCAGTGTCTCCTGACATCGTGTATGTGCCTTCCAGAGCGAAATCACCCCGGCTGAGACCCACTTCCAGAGAGGGTGAACCTAGGAGAGCTGCAGAGAGGAAGATGGAGCTTGTTACTATGAGCCTCCGATGGTGTTATCACTGAGGTTTATGGACGAAACCCCCTTAACGTGAGTTGTAGAGAAAGGTAAGGATGTGGAGGAATAACATCAGTGAAAGATAGCTTCCCTCCCCATCACATGAACTGAAAAATGGAACGGGTGCCGATTAAAGTCGTTTGCTTTAAGGTCAGGTGCTTTACACCATCACTTCACTTTAAGATCAAGGACTGACTTTCTCCAGGACCCGCTCTGTCCTCCATGTCTCACCACTGGCACATTCGTTGGCCAGAAGCATGACAACACTTGAACAAAAATCAGGAGTCTCGGGAAAGAGCGAACTGGTTGTCAATCCAATTTATCTGCTATGGTCCAAACCATCTTTGTTTTTTGGGAGTAGGAGGGTTCCCCCCCACCCCCACTGGTGTGCAGCCCCTTGGTGGATAAGGATTGACTCTACCTCTGTGCTTCAGCTGCCCTGTGGGGACTGAGGCATTAGAGAAGAATTAAGAATGAAGACAAGTGTATTGATCTCCCTCACCAATTTCCTCCAACCAATACCTCTTAATCACAGGACAAATTGGAGTCCTGGTAAACGACTTTAATGAGCATCCATTCTGTTTTTCAGTTCACATGAAGGGAAGGAAAGCTATCTTCCAGCCTCCCTCCCCATTTCCTCTTTGTGATTTTGCTCTCACATCGCATCTATATTTCATTTTATGTATACATGCATATATATTTTCACATTTTTATTTGTGTTTTGCTATCGCACTGGAGGTTTATTATTGTAGATCATCACAAGGCACCTGAATATTTTGCAAGACAATGAACCTCTAGAATCTGGGTATCGGAGGAACTAATTTTGTGCAGCAAGAGAAAAAAGAGAGAGAGAGAGAGAAAGCAGTAACTATACATCTGGTTTCTAGACAGTATTAGGATGGCATAACTTGTTCTTGTCTGAGTGAATTCAGTGGATTTGTATTATACAGTGCCTGCTTAAAATGTGTATCCGAATCAGAACCGTTCTTTAAATTAAAAACAAACCCCACGGCTTTCTCAGCCCTGAGCGTACGCAGCATATTTGCAACTCTGTTCAGGTGAAACGAACTCTTATCCCAAGAGGGTGGGCAGACAGGAGCACTCTTAGTGCGTGAACATAAACTTCTTCCTCCTTCCAAATGATATTTTATAAAATTGTAAAGGAAATTGACACTCTAAAGTGCCTGGGTAATGCCATGTCATAAACTTCATACTGTAAAGTGGAGAGTGGAGCTGGGGTAGGCTTGTGTTTTGAGCAGCAGGCTGCACACCCTACAACTGGGTCCGTGTTCCCAGGTCTGTTTCTGGCTTTGTGTCACCCAGGGGAAATCAAGACTTTTGTCAGGGCTTGAATTGCGCACCTCGAAAGTATGGATGTATTCTTCCTTCCCTCCTTTTCTCTGTCCCCAGCTGTACTTTGCACTATTGGTATTCAGAAAATAGATGAGCCAGTGTTTATGAAACACTTTGAAACTCTAAGGAAAATAAACTTACATAAGCCTAGGTTGTTATCAACTGTATTGTTACCCTTATTGTTACAGTGTACATGGCATTGCATATTTGTAAATTACATGCAGTAATTACCTGAGTACATACAGTAATTCAAATGGTAACTAGTACTTGACATTAGTATTTCACAGCAACTTCCTAGGGCAATAAATAGAGTTGGGGTTCTTTCCCTTGACATCTGATTATTTGTTGGGGGCTCAAGATTTGTTAGACACTGTACTAAGAGAATTTAGAGCCATATCTTCTAGGGACTTCATCATCTCTGACATGCTCTGTCTGGCATAGTTCTGTGCTATAAGAAGTTCCCAGAATACCACAGCTGCCAGAAACATGTGAGCCCATCTTTAGTGATTCCATTTTGCAGACGAGGAAGCCAAGGCTCAGAAAGAGCAAATGACTCTCTCAAAGCCAAGTAATTATTTAAGGTGTCAGAACTGGAATCCAAGTCTCTGAACTTCCTGTCTTGCACTACTTCTTTCATTGCCCTGCACTGTTTGGGAAAGGAAAAATAGATAAAAATGGAATATAAGGCAGACTTGGCTTGGTTATGNAAAAAAAAAACCAAAAAAACAGGAAGTTTTGGGAGTTCAGCTTTATTTATAGTTGTTCGGATCAGAACAATATACATGCATTGGGTTAAATTATGTACTTGACTAATTTTTTCATAGATGGGAAGATATATTTTAAAAGAAAATAACTTCATTCTTGATTTTTTCTATTTATAAATGGAAATTTCTGAGTGGCTATAAACTAGAATTTGGGGGGAATTTGAGTGATGATACACACTTTGGTCTTGCAGGTTTTCAGTTTCACTGCTATTTGGAGATGTGGTCTTTTTATTCAGCATCTTGCCTGGATGAGAAGAAAGTGGATGGAGCAGAGAAAAGAAGCAGGTGGACAGGGAGCTTTGTTCCCATCTTATTGGGAATACATAATTTCCTTCATCCTTAGAAATGATAGAAGCTGTAAAAAGATATGGAGAGGTCTGATAAGAGAGTTACTCTGATGCTCAGGAAACATGGGCTGGGAAGATGGATCTCAGGTCCTATTAGAAAGTGTAAAACAGTGTTATAGTTATGGAGAAGGCAATGGCAGCCCACTCCAGTCCTCTTGCCTGGAAAATCCCCTGGATGGAGGAGCCTGGCAGGCTGCAGTCCATGGGGTCACTGAGAATTGGACACAACTCAGTGACTTCACTTTCACTTTTCACTTTCATGCATTGGAGAAGGAAATGGCAACCCACTCCAGTGTGCTTGCCTGGAGAATCCCAGGGATGGGGGAGCCTGGTTGGCTGCCATCTATGGGATCGCACAGAGTCGGACACGACAGAAGCGACTTAGCAGTAGCAGCAACAGTGTTATAGTTAAAAGACCCTCCAACCAGCCACTGTTCACCATCCTCCAGCGAATACCACAGTCATGCAGTATCACATAGGAAGATCAGCATGTCTTCTTTAAGCTCTGGGGATCGAATCTATCCCAGGTTTTCAGGATACAGTTCAAAGGAGTAAGGCTGAAATTGTTAACTCCTATCTGTAAGAGAGAAAAAAGCAGCATCCAGTGCCTTTGCCCCTTTCCACCAGAAGCATCCCTCCCTGCTCTAGATGGGGGTGAAGACAAATCTTCCACCTAAGCGTCCTTCCCTGGCCAGAGCTAACCTGTCCCTTACCAGAGCAACTGTCCCATCATCATCCCTCCCCATTCTACCACCGAGGTGGGATAGAGATCTATCAGGGATATACTTGATGGTATCCCAGATTGATGTCCAATTCCTCACCATTAAAACCTTTACTTGCCTCTGATGTTACCCAAGGTGCAATCAGAGTAACCTTCCAGAATGCTTCCCAAGCTAAGACTGCCAGGAGAAACATTCATCTCCTGGATTCCTGTGCATGGTCCTGAGTCTATTCCTGACCACAATAAGACTGGTAAATCATAAGGGGACCAACATAAAACCCAGATGTCCCTTCCAAGCATCACCACACCTATATACGTGATAGCAAAAGAGATGGTGAAGGCCCAGCCAGTGCGGAAAAAGTGATTTTTGTCTTCAAGTTATTAGGGCCAGTCCTTCCAGTTCATTCCCACAGATTCAACAGGAAGAATATCTAAGAAGTTGAGACAAAAGCCACTGGAGAGCCTTCTCTGGTCCACTAAGAGCTAGTGTTACCAAAGGAAGAAACCTGCTGTACTTCCAATCTGAGTAACTTTTAGCCTGAAAGGTGATCTTGGAGCTAGAGCTCCACCTAGCTTCCAAACGTGCTCCCGTTGTAAATCTCAACTAGGCTAACGCACTTCCTGCAGAGAAGGCAAAGGCACCCCACTCCTGTACTCTTGCCTGGAAATCCCATGGACTGAGGAGCATGGAAGGCTGCAGTCCATGGGGTCGCTAAGAGTCAGACACGATTGAGAGTTCACTTTCACTTTTCACTTTCATGCATTGGAGAAGGCAATGGCAACCCACTCCAGTGTTCTTGCCTNCCAGGTGGTGCTAGTGGTAAAGAACCCACCTGCCAATGCAGGAGATGTCAGAGACACCGGTTTGATCCCTGGGTGAGGAAGATCCCCTGGAGAAGGAAATGGCAACTCACTCCAGTATACTTGCCTGTAGAATGCCTTGGACAGAGGAGTCTGACGAGTTACTGTCCATAAGGTTGCAAAGGATCGGACACGACTGAAGTGACTCAGCACAACAGTATTCCTTGAAGTCATTCCCTTCTCTTTCTGGGAAGAGGGTGGGTAAGGTCCATTGTAGAGCTGGGCTGTCAATGAAGACTGTCAGTTCCTGACACTTAGTTGATGCTTCCTATAGGAGATATGGTGATTATTTGGGTGGATCCCAGTGGAGGAGTATGGCAGGCACATCACTGCCTGTGAGGCAGTGATTCTTGTTACTGCATAGAAACATTTATGGATGACAGATATTCTCCAGGTAGTTCATGGACTAGGCTTTCATCATATTAATATTTTTTTCATGGTACAGGACTGTTCTGGCGTGAATTAGTAATGTGTTTATGATATTTAATGCAATTCAAACTATCCAGGTTTTATATTTTTTTCTTTTCTTTATTGGAGGATAATAGCCTTACAATATTGTGTTGGCCTCTGCTATATATCAACATGAATTAGCCACAGGTATACATATGTGCCCTCCCTCTTGAACAGATTCCCACATCTATCTGTTTACAGATGGTAATGTTTTGATTTTTTTTCATTAGCAGTTTAGCATCTTCACTTCTTTTTTCTGGTAAGAAAATTCTATTTTTTTTTTTTTTCTGAGATCATTGAAAATCACCCTTGCTTTAATAGGCGAAAATTTAAACAGAGATTGATTTTTAGTTTGGAGATCCATATGATTCCTAGGAACGTAGAAGTGTTAATTATAGAATGCTACTGAAGTTCCATGTAGTATTAAGAAGACTGGACCAGAAGGACCGCAAAATTCTTACTGACTTACCTACCGAGTAGCTTTGCACTCTAACAACTCACTTAACATTTCAGGGCCTCACCTTTCTTTTCTGTGAAATGACAGAATTTGATTAAATCAGTTCTAAAGTCCCCTCTAGTCATAAAATTATAAGAATCTAAGTGAATTGAAAATTGATGATACAATTTAGGAAGAAGCTTTCTGGGATATGGAACTTCCAGAAGATATGATTGCAGTTCTTCTGAAAAACATAAATTATAGTAAATGACTCAAGAGTCACAGCCCTGCAGTATCAAAGCTCTGAAGATGTATAAGACTAGCCAACTACCCTTGCCTCAGAAATGACCAGACTATTTTCAACCGTAGGTATGGAGTGATGACATAGCAAAACATTGGCCTTCACAGACCCTATCAATGTTTCTTACACAATGGAAGGCTGTGCTATCTGTGTTCCTTCCTGGGGGCCCAGAGGAAAGGAAGGAAAAGAGAGGCTGGAGGGAGGCAAAGAGAGGAACTGAGGCACACACTTGTTAAGATGGATGTTCGTTAATAAAAAGAGAGTTAGAAACATCTACTTGGTGTGATTGAAAATTAATAAAGCTGGTTCTCTTGTGGCTAATGGGATCCATCTTATTTTTTCATCATCACATTCCACGTCCATGAAATACACATGCATACACACAGGGAAAGAGTAGAGTTGCTCTTTAATTTTCCATGGACTTGACAAACAAAGAATTTGCCCATCATGAACTGGGGCCAAACAAGGTAATTTTTCCTTGCAACGTAGATATTCTGTGACCAAGGGGTCCCCTTACTGCCGGTACAATTGCTCAAAAGGCCCCATTGTGTGTGTTTGCTCAGCCCTGAGGTGTGGGAAATTAGAGCAGTTTAGGGAGGAGATGTTGAGAAACCTCTCTTGTTTCTGTAAAGCCATCTTAATCACGCCTGCCTCTTTTCTCTGAGTTGATTTACATAGCGGTGTGACATTTCATCATTAAGGAAGCAGGTCCCAATCTTCTGTGTCTTTTTCTTGGCTTGTCTGGCAAGCAGTTCTCTTTTGCAAGCTATGAAATCCTTAAGGAGAACTTCCTGGCAAGGGAAAAATCCTCAGTCATCCAACAGTCTCTCACTTTTCTATTTTAAATCTTGGCCATGCACATATGGTTGGGCATGTGTGTCTAAAAATTTCTTCCACATTGACTAACTTGAGCTATTTAATAGATTGTGCTGGCTGTGGGCCTCTGCAGCAAATCCTGCGATGCTCATCTCCTCCCTAGGGAGGCAGGAGACAGCCTCCTGCATTTGCCTTTGTACTTCCCTTGTAATCTCCCTCTCTGGCCCTGTTAGAGCATGAAAGTTAAAACCCGCTTCTTTGCTCATTTTCTTGCAATTAACATTGTCTCGGCTCTCCTACTTCCAGCAGAAAAGAGAGATCTCCGAATATCTTGGTTAATGTCCCAGCAAATGTGTTTTCCCTAGGGCTTTGCTAGGGATGTTCCAACCCACATCTAAGGACAGGAGAGTTTGAGGACATTTTTACCCCCATGCTCTTAATGGTCTGATGGTGTGTATGTGGGTGTGTGTGTGTGAGAGATGGTGTGTGTGTGAATGTGAGTGAGTTTAACGCATCTCAACCATAACTTTGTTCTAAAACTTGGACTCTCTTATCTCCAGCTGTCCCAAGTACGGACTTGGGTCCTATTAGGTCCTCGGAAGTGATGGTCGAAGTGAATTTGAAAACAAAACTGAGTTCTGGCAACTTTGCTTCTTCTTCCAGGTTGTAGGGAACGAAGCCAAAGGGACAGGGGAAGATAGGGGGAGGCAAGCACCCGGAGCTGATCCCCAGCTGTGCCTTCTCCAGGCATGAAGCCCAAACTCCCACGGTTTTCTCAGCAATTTAGCAACTGGGAAAAGCTGGCAAAAACGATACCCTGTGATCCAAAAGAATGACTGCCCTGCCAGAAGGTGAGTGGTTCTGTCTTCCCAGAGGAAATTGTTCCTAAGAAGACAAAGAGCAATGATTAACATAACAACAAAAAATAATAATGACAATAGCATGGAAGTGTGCTGTAGATGAACACCAAGTGCTTGAGAAGTTTACAGTTCCCCTCCCTCCAGGAGTGATGGATATTGGCCCATCCTACGCCTGGACTGTTTGGCAGTATCTTAAAGCACAGTGCTGCTTTAAGAGCAGTGATATTCTCCTCCTGCTGGGGTGGCCCCAGAAATTTCATTTTGTGTTGAATGTTAAATATGTCCCCTGAAGTTTATCACAAACAGCATGAAGGAATAAAGCTCCACGTGGCTGGTATTCGGTAGCTCTTCCTCCCCACTGGAATGACAAGCCCTTAAGTAAGAAAAGTCCAAAGGGTATGTGATAGATGGGAAGCACGGGCTTACCTTCTTTCAAGGGGGCCTTGGCAGTGCACGCGGTCTCAAACTTTATGTAAAAATAATGCTGCCACAGTGAATGAGAAGAACACACTGTCGTTTTTGGATGCCAGACAAAGGCGAGAGTAAACATGCGTTAAAATGGAATCTCTATTTTTAATTTACCTTTCTCTTTCTAGAAATCGCATCAAAATCAGATGACACATAATACTGCATTTCTTTAAAGGCTGTAGCAGCCTTCTAGTATAACTCACAAGAGCGTTACTTTCCTCATTGTTAGTCACATGTATAGTGTCTGAAGGCACCCCCCCACATTTCCTTTTGATTCAAGAGCCCAGATTTGTTAGAATTCGTTCATTTCAAAATCATAATCCATTTAACAGCTCTTGCTTTGTGCTGATCTCTGGAATGAAGCTATCTAATATTTCAGTGGCCCCCTTTTCTGCTGGATCTCATTAAGTTTCCTCACCCTTTGGGAAGGGTGTTTATTTCACATCTCTTGTTTTGCTTTTAGTTGAGTACTTTCTAAATCCGGATGCACCCCTAAGGGCATAGGCTCTGAGAGTCGCAGAACACAGGGTGTCTTGGAAACGGGACGCGCACAGATGCTGATTGGCTTTTACAAGTGGAAGGGTGATTGTGGGAAGGACTTGGGGTGTTTCTTCTGTGGCTCTTCTGTTGCTCCACTACCGAGAGGGAGCAACGCCCCTGTTGTGAGACTCAGGATTCCTCTCCGTGCCGTGTGGGGCCTGCTCCTTGCGAAACAGGGGAGCTGAATAGAAGAATGAACACAACTACAGCATCCCTGTTGAGTATTCCAGATCCTGAAGCTTCACACCTAGTCCTTGCCTGGCCCTCACTCTCCACCCGGCCCTGCTGGAAGGGCTTTCCATGGGTTCCCTCTCTGTGCCTGGAGACGGCACCCTGAAGCAGGAACTCTAATTCTCCTCTCAGTTTTACCAGTTGGGAAATGGAGGCAGAGGGTAGCCATGTAACTTGCCTGGGTCACAGAGCAGTCAAGCCATCTGACACCTAGAGGTCCAACTTATAACAGCTCTGCTCAGCTCCCTTTGTGGACCACACCCCATTTCATCAAGGCAAGCAGTTTATCAATTAAATGCTAAGTGCTAAAATGTACTGTCCTTTGATTTCCAAGACCACAAGGCCATCTTTCCATCAGTAGCATCTAAGACTTAACTTTAATTTTTTTCCTTGTTTGTGTTGCTCCTCACTGCTCATTTCCCAAGACCATCTTGAGGCCAGTAGTATTCTTTATTTTTAAACACTTGCCTATAAAGATTTATTCCTTATGCATGGAAAAGTTCTGTGTGTAAAATAAACACACCCACTTTAGGCTTAAATGCATGATTGTACTTCATTAGTACCACCTATTACTGTAGGGAGCTGTCCAGCTCTAGTGAAATGAGATGAAATGACATGAAATCAGATGTGATGCTCTCTCTCCATTGTGTGTAAACTCAGTCATGTACAGTGAACCAGGGGGTGTGAAGGTGGAATAGAGTGTTGCCAATTTGGGGCTTTCATTTTTATGGAAATTAAAAAGTTCTCCCAGACATTAGAGAAACTTACTAATATCCACTCTTCCAATAACTATTTATTGACCCTAACCTTGTATATTGAACTGTTACAAATGAGGCAGAAAATATGGTGATACATAAATAAAGGTCCCTTTCTTGGAGGGATCACAGACTAATGGAACAAGGTGATAGAGAATGACATCCCACAAAACAGAAAGAATTGAAAGATATAAGACAGTAAATATAACGTTACTATATCTGAATGCCTTAGCCACTAATTTTCTGAATTTGAAAGAGAGAAAGAAGAACTAACATTTATGAAGACTATTTTATTATAGATTTTTAAATGCATTTTCATGTAATTATCATAATTGCCTACTAAGGCAGACACAATTATTTCTTTATTTTACAGACAAAGAAACAAACTGATCCAAAAGAATGCCTGCCCTGCCGGAGGGTTAGCTCTGTCTTCCCTATGACTCTCACTACAGTTGGCCTAAGCATTTGGTGGTAGATTTAGATATTTGAAGCCAGACCTTAGGCTAAAGTTGTCAGGGAAGGCTTCATGGAGGAGGTGGACTTAAATGGCTCAAGACAGAAAACAAGAGCAGAGAGAAGTCAGAGTGATTCTTGGTAGGACTCAGCATGAATAATGTGATGGAGGGAAGGCTGCACTCACAGGCAAAGACCTAATGGTAATAGAACATTTCTTTAGGAGAAGGATTGGAGATAATATCAGAAGGAGGTGTGAAGCTGGGGTAGTATCAGTATGGCTTACATGGTAAAGGGAGTGTACCATGCACAAAATCTCCAATCTTTCAGTCATATTTCTTCTTTCAATCTGGTATGTGGCACCAGTGACATTTCAACTCTACATTAAATTTATCTTTAAAAGTTTTTTTTTTTTGATCAATATATATATATATATATAGGTTTCATGGGCTTCCCTGGTAGCTCAGCTGGTAAAAAATCTGCCTGCAGTGCAGGAGACCCTGGTTCGATTCCTAGGTCAGGAAGATCCCCTGGAGAAGGGATAGGCTACCCACTCTGGTATTCTTGCCTGGAAAATCCCCATGGACAGAGGAACCTGGAGAGGCTACAGTCCATGGGGTCGCAAAAAGTAGACAGAACGTGCCTGAGCAAATAAGCACAGGATAGCACATATAGGTTAAATAGGGAAATCAGCTCTACTTCTCCCGTCATCATTCACTGAATTGCTCTTTGGAGTAAATAAACTGTGTAAACCCCAGTTTTTGCCTTACCCTCTCATCATCCCCATCACCACTTGCTTTTACCTGAACAGGTCAAGTAAAGAAATCCTTGTGGATCCCAATGTGTCAGTTGCATCTGGCTGGGGTTTCCAAGGGGACTAGAAATGCAGAGCCGCAGCCATACAGTCTTCTCTCTGGGACATGCATCTTTCCACAAATCCCCTTTGCCTGACTTTATAATGTCACATTCTAAAATATTCAGGTTGCTTTTGTTGTTCTTTCCATAAAAAATTAATGATCATGAAAGTATTATCATGTTTATTTTAAAGCAACCATTTTCTACATTTTAATTAAAAGTTGTAATTCACCATCTTTTGACCAAGTTATCTTAAATCTTCATCTTATTGGTAATGGGTATTGGGCTGGATTCAGAGAGAAATACAAGCGTTACTTAATGCAAACAGTAAAATCTCGGCATTTCTAGAGATATGGTTCTGTTCATTTTGTGCACTGCGCTCGCTAACTCTGCCTTTTTAATTAGAAATATCCTCCTGCTTATGCAAGAATCCTGGGAAAGGAGCATTGTCTTATTCATTATGTATTCCATGAGAATCACAAGTGGACAAAACCAGGCATAATACGATGACTGTTGTGTTATTAAAGCACTTTAATAAAGGTTACTCCCTTAGTAGAGTGAGCATCTCAAATACCCATTTCTTTTTCAAGAGGCGGGCTGCTTGGAGCAAGATGCTGGGTCTCCTCTGGGTATGTGTGAGGCCCCTTTTTGTACATTTTACAGGTCTCCGTGGGTGTACTAGCAGGATTAGTCCTCTCCCATTTTAGTCACCTGTCCTACTGTCCTACCTTAGGGAGTGATGTCCTAGAAAGTATTGGGTTTTCTATTTTAGGCCTATGATATATATGTATGTGTATATATATATATATATATATATATATATGGAAATAGTTTAAAAAATGATATATGGGAGAAGGGTCTGTAAACAAAGATTCANCTTAGGGAGTGATGTCCTAGAAAGTATTGGATTTTCTATTTTAGGCCTATGATATATATGTATGTATATATATATATATATGTATATATATATATATGGAAATAGTTTAAAAAATGATATATGGGAGAAGGGTCTGTAAACAAAGATTCATAGATTCATGACATTTGGGGCATTTTTGTACCATGCTGTTCTGTTTTACTTATACTCATCTGTTCTCCATCCCCACTGACTAAAAGACATATTAGTTAAGAATTTGATCTCTAATAGTTTTCTTTAAAAGAAAATCTTTAATGGTACTAAAAATGTCTTTTAGGAAAAAATGCAAGTGGTGATGAAGAGTGGGAAACAGGGAAGAAGGCAGAGAAGGGAGGGAGGGTGAAAGGGAAGGAGAGGATAGAAGGAAGGGAGGGAGGGGCAGAAGGAGGAGGGAGGAAGAAGGTGAGAGAGAGGGAGGAGGGGGGAAGAAGAAAGGAAAGCAGGGGGAAAAGAGAAAAGGAAGAGTTTAAAAATGGGCCCACCCAGTTGCAGCACAGCAAAGACTTATCTCTATGCAGTACTTTGATTTCAAATTATTTTTAGCATGGCTTTTATTGTACTCATTGTTACATACATAAATCTTTAAAGTAATACGTTTTGTAAGAAATGGTCATAAAAATTTACAGCCAGTAACTTTTCCCCTGTCCCTTACAATGATATTCTACTAAAACCATTAAATGGTTCTCATTAATGCCCTTTAAATGATTGTGTAATGACCCACCATCGCTTGTAAGTGAACAACCATTAAAGAATTACCAGTTCTTAGCATGCTTTTAAGTACAGCTTAAATACATGGGAGGTAACATATAATATATTAGAAAAAGTATTAAATTTGAAATAGTAAAAACATGATTGTCACAAAAGAATGAGTAGGTGTGCAACCCTACTCTGCAATGACCACGGTTCCCACTGAACACATTATTATACCAGATTTTATTGCATTTGTCTTTTTTCTGTATTGAATCTTTTCCTTTTTCCTGGGATTAATAATAATAATAATAATAAACCCTGCCACCACAGGAGTGAAAGTGCATATAAAAGCAAATGGTGAAAATAATTAAACCNATGCCAAAAAGGGGAGGCCAGCACACGCCAAAAGGGGGGTCAGCACACGCCGAAAGGGGGGGCAGGATTTGCAAAGGAAACTTGTTTCTGTCTCTGGCCAACTTTCACCTCACAGAAAAATTTTCCAGGCATGTAAGATTCCCTGAGAACAGAGGTTTTTCAGTGGAAATGCTGATCCCAGGGGCTCTAGGGGGAAGGCTTTAGCTTTGTGACCCAGGCGGCTGGAGATGGGGATAGAAGCATGTCCTGTTTTGCCTCCTGTATCTAGAAGCCCAGGCCTCATCACCCCAACCCCATCACCCCACCACGGCAGCTCAGTGAAGGCAAGGCAACGTGACCTCTGATGGGGGACTGCTGTGTGTCGGGCCCCCCCTGATGTGACATACGTCTAATCAAGTGCAGTGCAGTAGGTGGGGATGTTTTGACCCTCATTTTACAAATGGAGACACTGTGGCTCAGAGAGGGTAAATGACCTTGGAAGGTCACACAGCCAGGAAATGTAATGAGAAGGAGACAAACACAGATCTTACTGATTCCATATCCTGTATTTAGGCTTATATAGTTTCTTCATCTCTGTGTTACCTGGGGTCTATATGGCCTGGGTCTAAACTTGGTCTACCTTGGGCTTCCCAGGTGGCGCTAGTGTTAAAGAAACCTGCCTGTTTGATCCCTGGGTTGAGAAGATCCTCTGGAGGAGGGCGTGGCAACCCACTCCAGTATTCTTGCCTAGAGAATCCCATAGACAGAGGAGCCTGGCGGTCTACAGTCCATAGGGTCGCAAAGAGTCGGACATGACTGAAGTGACGTAGCACACACACACACACTCTGGTCCATAAGTCATAAAGAGATCTGTTTTTACTTAAGAGAGATGGTTGGATGGCATCACCGACACGATGGACGTGAGTTTGAGCAAGCTCCAGGAGTCGGTGACAGACAAGGAAACCTGGCATGATGCAGTCCTTAGGGTCACAAAGAGTTGAACACAACTGAACGACTGAACTGAACTGAAGACAGTGGTTGGGACTGGATAGGACTGAGTGGGTCACTGTGCTGCTGGGGCCATCTGCAACCCCAGGCCTTGGTCCAACATGGATTTGCCTATTCAGACTCTCTGGAGTTCGTTCAGAACCCCAGGGCCCAGGCGGAGGAGGGAACTGTGGTCTGGATGCACCCATGGGGGCGGGCAGGACAGGCCAGGGCAGAAATCAGCGGGTGAGGCTTCCTAAGGGCTGACCAGTTAGCTGGGAGGGTGCGGAGCTGGCTGTAATTAACTTTACCAGCGTCCTTCACAGAGGCCAGAAGACCTTTCCCCTACTCTTCTTTCTACTCTGGCCAGCTTCCTTAATGGCCTTGAGGACCCTCCCAAGGCTCTGACGAGGCGGCAGGAGCACTGGTCTGGGCTACGTTGCCAGTGTGTGCCAAACCGAGATTATATCCCAGGTCTGCATGGCCTACCGATCCGGTTTCTTTTCCCTGAACCACCCTGAGGGCTGGATTGGGGCCTTTGTGAAGTCAGTGGATACTCTGAGAGGTAGCTGAAGTTTTGAGGATTTAGTGGGTGAAAGGGGAAGCATTGTAGGAAGATGCTGACCCACTAACGGGAGGGTGGCTGGCTGGCTGTGGTAGGTATGGGCCATTTGGACAAGGAGTTGTATTTCTAGATGGAAGGAGGGTGGCTAATGAATGGGGATCGATAAGGGTGGGTCGGAGATTCTAATAGGTGGGTGGAGGATTTGGAAATGGATAGATGAGCCAGTAGGCAGGGAGTTGGAGGAAGCGAGAAAGGTTGGCAAATGTATGGACAAGTTGGCAGATAGCTGGAGGGGTTATCGGATGAACGGACAGTTTGGAAGAAAAATGGAGAATGGTGCATAGGTGGAGGAAATATGAGATGGGGTTGGTAGATACATGGGCTGAATCATGGATGAAGGGTTGGCTAATGGGTGGAAGAAAAGGTGGTGGCAGAAGATTTTGTGGAGGGTAAAGGAATCGGTAGAGAGGTGAAAACATTGGTTGATAAGGGAGTCTGGGTGGATAGATGAGGGGTTGGTAGCTGGGTGGAATAGTGGAAAGGTGGATGAGGAGAATGGGCTGAATCATGGGACTTTTGATGAATGGAGGGTCCAACAGTTTGGTGAAGGTGGAGTGTAGTGGGTAAGTAAAAGTACCTGAATACTTGTTGGAAGGACAGATGCTGAAGTTGAAGCTCCAGTATTTTGGTCATCTGATGCAAACAGCTGATTCATTGGAAAACTCCCTGATGCTGGGAAAGATTGAGGGCAGAAGGAGAAGAGGGCATCAGAGCATGAGATGGTTAGATGGCATCAACGATGTAATGGACATGAACTTGGGCAAACTTCGGGACATGTTAAGGCCTAGATAGGACTGGTGTGCTGTAATCCATGGGGTTGCAAAGAGTTGGATGTGGCTGAAGCAACCGAGCATGCATGCAGAAGAGATGTCAGATATTAGCAGATGGGGAGAAGGACTCAAAGAGATGGAAAGATGGCAGATGGGTGAAACATTCAGTAGAAAGATGGAGGGATTGATGGTAGAAGGGTAAAAGTTTGTCAGTGATGGAGCAGTTGGCTTTGGGACCCAAGTTTGGACAGACCTCCCTTTATCTCTTCAGGTCTTACAATTTGTCTCTGGGTGCTTTTTGAGAGTCCATTTCAAGGCAGAAATTTTTGGTGTCCAGTTCAGTGGGCGGCTGTGACCAATCTCCCCCATGGGTTTGCCCTTCCCCTCCAGCAGCCAGGCTGTTTCTAGGCTCATAAATGCCCAGATGGGCAGGCTTTCTGTAATTATCTCTGGAATATTAGCCCAAGAGGTGGGGCAGGCGAGGCTTGAAGAAAGGAGCTGATTCAGAGGTGGATGTCTGTCTTCGATGGCATGCCAAATGTGGCCAGTGTCTGGTGCGCCAGGCCTGGTGCCCCAAGGCAGCTCCCTTCCCCACTGACTGTCTTGGGGCCGACTTTAGCCTCCCCCAGAGAACCTGGGTCCTGGAGGGAGGTTCGCTTGGGAGGGACCTGACAGGCATCTCTCTCCCTTTCCCCACTTGTCTCTGTGTCTCTCTGTCTGTGTCTTTCCCTCTTTTCCTTCTCTTCTCAGTTCTTCCTTTCCTCCATCTTTTACTCTGCTCTCTATTCCACTTTCTCCCATCCTATTCTTTTTTATTTTCCATTTTTTTCTGTCTCTGATGCTTTTTCCTCTTTTTTTATGCCTCTTTCCCTTGTTCCCAGTGACAAAAACTCATATGGTCAAAGCTATGGTTTTTCCAGTAGTCATGTATGGATGTGAGAGTTGGACCATAAAGAAGGCTGAGCGCCGAAGAATTGCAGTGCTGAAGAGAGTCCCTTGGACTGCAAAGAGATCAAACCAGTCAATCCTCAAGGAAATCAACCTTGAATATTCATTGGAAGGACTGATGCTGAAGCTGAAGCTCCAATACTTTTGACTACTTGATGCGAAGAGCTGACTCATTGGAAATGACCCTGATGCTGGGAAAGATTGAGAGCAAGAAGAGGAGGGGACGACAGAGGACGAGATGGCTGGATGGCAGGATGGCATCACCGACTCAATGGACATGAGACTGAGCAAGTTTGGGGAGCTGGTGAAGGACAGGGAAGCCTGGTGCACTGCAGTCCCTGGGGTCACAAAGACCCAGACACGCCTGAGCGACTGAACAGCAGCAGCAGCCCTGTTCCCTGCTTCTGCCTCTTCCCTGCTTCTCTTCGCTGCTTCGGTTGGTTTCTCCTCTGTCATTTTCTCTAGTTTGCTCTGTTTCCATTTCTGCCTCCTTTCCTGACTTGCCTGTCTGCTTCTGTCTGGTGGGCAGGTCTCCGCACTCATGGCCAGGAGCTGTTCCCACAGCAGCAACGTCTCTTTTATCGACACTTGTCTTCTTTGACATGAAAGCAGAACCATTTCAAGGGGGGCTCTCTCCTGGGTCTTGAGTTTCATTTGGAATCTTTCAAGAAAGTGTTTTACCTCCTCCTGTTGATTCATGATAAAACAGTATAATTAGTCCACGGGGAACTCTGGTAGAACTGGGGATGGGGGAGTAGCAGAAAGGAAGGGAATACAGCTGCCATTCTCCTTCCAGACCATGGGCCTGGACCAAGGATGCCCCTTCCCCTGAGCAGTGGGGAGAGGGAGCAGGCCCTTGGCACAGACACATGTGAAAACTCAAGTGTTGCCAAGCTTATGGGACCAGTTTTCTTCTCAAGGAGAAATAACGGGGAAGAGCACTTTGGAGTCTGAGTGGCCAGGGTTCAAGTTCTAGCTCCTCTCCTCTGTCCCTGGCTGCAGGATCTTGGGCAAATGTCTTAGCCTCTCTGTCTTGGCCTCCCTTTTATCATGTCTAAAATAGGACCTTCCCAGTGGAGTGTTGTGAAAATTAAATGAGGATGCTGAAAGAAGACAGTCAAGGTTTCAGAAGAGAAGCAAAATGATTAAGAGTGAAATAAAACAAGGGCTTGTTTTTTTTAAAAAACTGAGGTATAGTTGATTCACAATGCTGATTAGTTCCTAGAGTCCAGCAAAGAGATTCTGTTTTAGGGGTGGAGGTGAGGGAGGTGTCAACATTCCATGTGATCTTGAAAGTTACCTGTGGATCAGAGCCTCCAACATGTGACAGAGTGGAGCAGAGTGCCCCCTACTCTCAGAAACCAGCAGCACCTGGGTTGAGTGAAAAGTTCCACATAGGAAATGAATTTGCATTGGGATCAGTGATTGTCATTTTGGTGTTTGCTACCGCACTTGGCCAGCTTCCCTGGTGGCTCAGGTGGTAGAGAATCTGCCTGCAATGAGGGAGACCTGAGTTTGATCCTTGGGTTGGGAAGATCCCCTGGAGGAGGTCACGTCAACTCACTCCAGTATTCCTGCCTGGAGAATCCCATGGACAAAGGAGCCTGGCGGGCTAGAGTCCATGGGGTTGCAAAGAGTCGAATACTTTAGTGACTAAGCACAACACTTGGCATGACTATAACTCAATGATTATGGTACCAGTGGTTCTCAAAGTGTGGGCCCTGGACTAGCAGTGCCAATGCCTCCTGGGAACCCACTAGAAATGTAAACTCTTAGGTGCCACCTTAGATCTACTCAATTCGAAAGCTCTCAGGTGGGGAGGCCACCACTTTCTGGACTCTTCATTTCCTGCAGTACTTGGTGGGAAACTTCCCACAATAGGAACCAGGTCTGGAAGCTCCTGTCACATGCACAGAGAGCCCCTCTGGACTTGGACACGTTTCCTGTGTTTTTCCTAAAGTCACTGGAGTGGGGTAACTACTGGCTCACAGAAAACCCACACTCAAATGACTGTATTTTTGAAGAGCCTTAAATGCTCCAAACAAAATCCTCCACGGCAAAACTAAACGTAGGTTCACCGAAAGAACAGTCGGCCCCTTCCCCAAGGACACACACAGACACAGCCCCGCACGCTGACCACAGTATGCTAATCGGGAAACAACAGGTAAAACCACCCCTGTCCCCACACCCCAACTGCACACCCNGCCATCCGCATCGGCCCCCCCCCAGCCCGGTTCCCCAGAGCCTCTTGCAGAGCCAAGCAGGGACACCTGATGAAATTCTTGAAACGAAGGCAGCACAGCAAGACGGCGTTCCCAGGAGATGACATTAATTTCTCCCTCGTTTTTTCATTCTCTCGACTGTCACTACTGTTGCTGCCATTAGTGCTGGACAGCAGCCTGAATGGCACGCTTTCTTTTGGGAGCTATAAATCACCAATTGGACTAACAGCTCCATGGTGGGTTTCATTATTCCCCGCCTAGTATAGGAGATTCGCAGACTGAGGTTCCAAGGGTGCTTGCGGATGAGTGGTGGGACCAGGATCCAAACCTGGCTCTCTCTGCCTCCATGTTCCACATGCTTTTGGCCACTGTTATTACTCCCATGTCTGCAGGCTCCAGGGGGCTGGCCTTTCACAGACAGAACTCACCAGATGCGATTGCTTTGCTTTTTTATTTAAAACATTTTAAAATTGGAGGATAATTGCTTTGCAATGTTGTGTTAGTTTCTATTGTACAACAACGTGAAATCAGTTGTATGTATATGTATATCCCCTCGTTCTTGAGCCTCCCTCCCACCCCTCTAGGTCATCACAGAGCGCCAAGCTGAGCTCCCAGTGTTATACAGCAGGTTTCCACCAGCTATCCACTTTGCACATGGCAGTATGTGTGTGTGCATGCTAAGTTGCTTCAGTTATGTCTCACTCTTTGGGACCTGGGGACTGTAGCCCTCCAGGCACCTCTGTCCATGGGATTCTCCAGGAAAGAATACTGAAGTGGGTTACCATCTCTTCCTCCAGGGGATCTTCCCACCCCAGAGACTGAACCTGAGTGCCTTATGTCTCCTGCATTGCAGGTGGGTTCTTTACCACTAATGCCATCTGGGAAGCCCACACGGCAGTATATATATGTCAATGCTGTCTCTCACTTTTCCCACTCTCTCCATCCCCCTCTGTGACTGCAAGTCCACCAACAGCGATCTCTTTAAACCTAAGGAAGAATCATGTTAGGCACCCAGACCATTCAGAAACGTTTGTTCGTTATATTTTTCTGAATATGTTAGACAGGAGTGTACGTTTGCTTATGGCTGTGACTGTGAATTCTGTACATCCTCAAAGACTGAAAAGATGAGTTAATTTATTAATGAACAGCTGGGTAGCTGGCTAGAACATTTCATCAAACATTGCGTATCTAGAAACTTCTTGGATTCTCATACATTGAGAAAAACACCTTCTGCAGAGAAGCTGGTACCCAGCTGCAATTGTTTGTGGAGGGCAAACAAATGGACACAATCCTTGTGGGCTCTGAATGACACGGGGTAAATGGTGCAAGCTAGAGTCGTGGGTCTCAAACTTGAATGTATATCAGAATCACTGGTAGAGCTCGCTAAGACACAAGTTGCTGGGCCGTCTTCTCCCCCTGCCTCCTTGCCAGACTTTCTGATATAAATAGATCTGGGGCTGGGCCAAAATTGTGCATTTTTAACTATTTCCTAGGTGCTGCTGCTGGTTGTTCTGGTAACCTCGCTGAGAGAGCTATTGGGTTGCAGTGATGCTAACTGCCATGATAAACTCAGACGTCAGGGGCTTAACCCTGGAAAAGTATACTTTCCTTTAACTAATAGGGGAACTGTTGAATACATTGTGGCATTGTATTCTTGTCGTTCAGTTGCTCAGTCGTGTCTGACTCTTTGCGATCCTATGGACTGTAGCCTGCCAGGTTCCTCCATCCATGGGGTTCTCCAAGCAAGATTACTGGAGTGTGTTGCTGTTTCCTTCTCCAGTGATATTGTATATAATACAGCAATTGGAAAGAATCAGATATACATGGAATAATATGGAGTGTAATCTGAGTCTTTTGCCTGAGAAAAGTGATTTGCCAAGTAACTGATAAAATACATCTGTAGGACAAAACAAAGAGCAGAAAACACAATGAAAGAACCCATTTCCCCAGACCTCAAGGCCCATCCATGTTTTATAAATATAGTAAAAAAAGTCCATGAGGCGATACAAGGCTATTAAGCTTCTGAAAGTTAAGGGAGATGATCAGTTTTCTAATAGTGTTCCTGTATTACTTAAGAGGATGAGATTTTTAGAATAACGAAATTCCGTGAGATAATGAAACCTACCCAGCTCATAAAAGGATGGACTTGTTCTTGCTTCACTTTTCTGCATGTAGAGCCCCTGTGGGGGATGGGGCTGTTTCTCCTGACTACAGGGCACACGCTATTGGAACTTATGATGTTGTGGTGAATGAATGATCACGTGAATGACCATAAGCAAGACTGAAACTCTTGCTTATTGGGATCTGCGCCCATGGAGCCAACCATCCGGGAGGCTCCAGATGGGGATGTGTTGAGGGGCAGTTACTGCAGGGTGGTCTTCCAGAATGTCCTGGCTGTAGATGAGTGAGTATTGTACGAACACAACCTCCCTTCTTGGATCCAAGCTTCTGGGGGGAATCCTGGAGGTTCAATCCTGAAACCAGTGGTGGAGGTTAGGGAATTCAGCCTTGATGAGTTGGGGAAGCATTTTTCTAGAGGAGGGACGTGAAGGTCAGACTCATTAGGTGCATCAGGTGGGGCACATTCTGTGTGGGCAGCCTGGCTGGCTACTGGCTACCACGCTTATTCTGCTGCCAGGAAATGGAGGTTGAAGGCTGTGTTTAGTTCCTTGGCTGTTAAGCTTTCTTAGGGCACAAGAAAACTGCTTAAAAGAGACANAACAGAGTTGTTTCTCTATGTTATGAAAGTCTCACCTTAGCTCTTACTCCCTCTGGGGTACCCTCCCCAAGCCCACACAGCTGGTCTATTGCTCAGCAAATATTAGTGTAATGACAGAAGATCTGCTGGGGCAGGGACCCTGTCAGTCCTGATCAAAGCCAGATCCCTCATGCCTAACACAGTGCCAGGTAATGCTGGACCCAGTCACTAAAGAATCTGCCTCCGTTGCAGGAGACACGAGTTTGACCCCTGGAATATCCCCTGGAAACAGCAACCTGCTCCAGTATTCTTGCTTGGGAAATCCCACGGATAGAGGAGCCTGGCAGGCTACAGTCTATGAAGTCGCAAGAGTTGGACAAGACTTAGCAACTAAACGAACCAAACTTTCCCAGAAAGGTTGCAAGATAAGTTTAGTTGGTCAACTCAAGCCAGACAATTTTAAGTAGATTGCTGTTCAAAATCAAAACAAACAGTTACAAAACTGTCATTAGAACTGGGCCTGTCGAGAATGAAATAAATCTCAGGTCATCCCCAGGTTCCCCCCCTGCCGCCCTTCCCCTTTTTCCTGTTGGTCCTTCTCAGCCTTCATCCTCTTTCAAGAAACTATGCCTCTTTTTTCTCTCATCTCTTCCATTCTTCTCCCTGGATACAAAGCCTCATCCCCTCTAAAAGCTGTTTTCCAAAAAGTGCTTCCACTTTCCCCAGCCCAGGAGTATCTTTGATTTTGAACCCTTGTCATATCCTGAAGAAAATAAAGTTTCCTTTCCTGTGACTGGAGTTCCGGGTGTTGGTGGGTTTGTGAACATCACTTCCTGGGTACCCTGGAATCCTGACATTGTGGTGGGAGAGAGTGGAGGGGAAGAAGAGGGCTTCAGTTAACTTGAAGTCTGACCTATAAGGAGCATGTCCCGTAACTGATTTGTAAAATAAATCAAGCATAGAAACAAAGATGAAAACAGAACACAAAAACAGACCCTTTATTCTCCTGATATTTTCTTAGCTTCATGTCAGCTAGCATTCTGTCTTCAAGTCAGAGACCTTTCCCATCTCTGGCTGTGGGAACAGATCCAACTGTAAGCTGCTTCCTGTCGTGCCTGGCAATAGCTGCCACACTGTGTGTTATTTAAGAAGCTCCGTTTGGCTCCCTGCTCCGTAGAGGAGGGGAACATATGGCCTTGACTGTTAAAAATATTCATGAGTCATGTTGCCCAGTACTGAAGTACAGCCACCTCAAGGGCGATTTTCCAACAGCTCATATTGGTTTATATAACATGGAATGAAGACCAGATGAAGTTCCAGGAGGTATTCAGAGGAGACAGAATGCAGTGAGGCAAGTTAGAATTTGGTCAGTATGCTGGATTGCATGTCCCTTCTGGAAGGAGGCATGGAGTGTTGGTAAAATCTCAGAGTGAGGGATCTCACTCTTTGGTTCCGCTTAGAGACTCGGTGTCCTGCTACAACCTTCTGTAGAAAGAACTTGAGAAGACTTGGAAGTGAGGGTGACTCCATTCATTGGTTCCCCAGTGACTTTCTTCTCTCCCTGACTGCCAAGAACTTACCATGCCTCGTGGCGTTAGCTTGGTTCAGAGTAGCCCTTCCCCTAACCCCTGTCCTCCTAGCAGAAGATCCTTCCAGGGACAAATATTCATGATTTTTTTTTTTAATGCTCATGGCTTTTAGGCAACTTCTGAAAAAGTTGAGATTGCAGATTGTAGTTACTCTTTCATTTTCACGTTTCTGAAAGTTTCTGCGGAAGTGGTCCTGAATGGGTTTGGCTTCCCAGGGACATTTTATGTGATTTGTCAAATACCAATATTGCCAATATTAAGTAAGCCCAGTTAAAACAACCAAGGCTGTAAGATAAAATGACTTAGCTCTCAGATGGTCTAAGAGCAGACAGGCTGGATGTCTATAATAGTTTCATGATTTAGAATACAAGGTATTATTTGCCCTTTCTCCTTCTTTCTATTGTAAATTAATCATTAGAGGGCAGTCTCTGAAGCACTCCTTTTCTCACTGTATCCTGTTTCCACCTGCCCCATGTGGGCGACTGCACCTGACTGTAATTTGGGGAACACAAATTGCAGTGGTTCAGTACTTTGTGCCTCCTCTAATAAGTTAATGTCACTCCCATCTTCTGGCACAATTCAATTCAAAAGGGCCGCGGTGTATCATTAATGCATTAAAAAATGTTGTGTTTTTAGACTGAATACCTGGAATTAGTTGGGAGACTGACTATCCAAAACAGACTTTTTACAGTGCTTGGGAGCCCTGAGGAAGCAATTCTTGTTTAAGCATCTGCGTTATCAGAGCAGCCCCAGTACTTCAAAGGTCTGTACAGGATGCTCAAAATAGGCACCCTGCCAAACAGAAATTGAAACACATATACATACTACACTATTTGCCTTACAGAAATTAATTTTCGTCCAGCAGCACCTAGGATTATTTAATATTTATCTTTAGCTGCGGGAAGATGAATCTATTATTTTATGAGTTGATTTTGTTATTTTACCTGAATGTTTCAGTCCATCTTTCCAGTAGGAGACACTTAGTCTCTTCTATCCCTTGCCTTTCACCCTCTTTTTATTATTACTCTTATTTTTTAAGTATCTGGAAGCAGTGGTAAGATTCATTTTTTTAATCATTTGATGCCCCTAGTTGGTTTCCTGGGAAGAAATGATCACTGAACAGATTTTAAGGTCTAGGTTCATACCCATTGCATTGACTCAGTGGTAGTAATAGGTATTGAAGAAACAGTTTTGGATTGAAAGTAAAGAAGCCAACTTCTAGAGTTTATCGCCACCTTTGTGACCCAGGAGAGATCCCTAAATTGTTTCAGAGCCTCCCCTTCATTATCTGCACCCGAGTAGTGTAGAGACAGTCCCTACAGAGCTCTTTCCCCTAGCGATTTGTCATTCTGAAAGGCCACCAGAGTCCTACAGTTCCTCCTTCTGTTGCTAAGATTCCAAACGGGTCTATGCTATGTTGATTGTTTGCACCTGTGAAATTAAAGCACCAAGAAAGGCATGTGTCACCGTGTTGAATCACAAAATGACTGATAGAGTATTGGGGGGACTTGAGTGTATAAAATGCCACAATATTGCAAAGTACCTTGAAGATGGGAACTGTTAAATATCAATGGAGCATTGCTCTGTCTGCACCGTCAGCACTTCCCTGTGACCACAGTGAGAGAGATGTTAAAATGTCATTTCATGGACCACATTATGTGCTGCTTACGATGAATATTCTGGCCATGGTTTATTACATTTTTGATAAATTGTAACTTCTTGGACCCAAATTTGGTTAGCTTATCTCTAGTGCCATTTAAATATCTGAAAAGACTGAATTTGCCCCAAAGATTTAATCATCATTCAGCAGCGATCTGTAACCATGTGGTACTAATTTAAATTACTGTAGCAATGGACAAGTCTCTATCCAGAAATTAATAAATGCAATTTATAAGGAATGTTAAGTAACAACTAACAATTTAATGCTTTGTGAGTTTCAGCCAAACTGATTAAATAATTAAAACAGATTTCTAGGGATAGGGAAAGAGATTTTTACCATACAAGAGATAAACAGTTTGGGAATTGTATGCATTCTTTTAGACATTTAAGATAATTAAATCCAAAACCTATGTTAAAATAACACTAAAGGTCTGGTTTAAATCAGTAGTGGGAATTGCCAAGTTAAGAGTTGAACATCATCCTAAATGTCTGCTCCATTGTTTTAAATAAGGCATTTGGGGACTCTTGGAGCACTGGGTCAGTTTATAGAGCCTGCTATTGGTGGGACAATATTGGTCTCAGGAATAAATAAGTGTATCCAATGGAACCTTCTTCTTGCTATGATGTTTCTATGCTTTTACTAAATAAAACTGGATGTTTAGATTCTTCACCGTTGCTGTACAAATCTAAAACTTCATTGTAAATGGTTTTCAAATGCTTATTTGTTAAAAAAGGTAAAGGAATTTAGAGTTCATAGCTGTTTTGATTATGTGTGTGTGTGTAATGAGTGTAATATATACATCTATAGGCTCAAAATAATTCATTTTTGCCACAAATTATTGAGTACTTGGGTATGTACAATACATGGATATCTCTGTGATATGAAGATAAATAAGATATGGAAGCTGTAGACTTCCATGAAGGCAAGAATGAATACTCTCTTTTTTGATGAATAATAACTTTGTAGGCAGCAAAAGCAGATGGGTAGCCCCCCTTGAAACAAATGACCAGGGGTTACAATAGGATATATTTCTTTTAAGATATTTTTAAAGGTGATTTGCTCAAGTGACTCCAAGGTGTCCATCAGTCATCCTTTTACATTGTATCTGTAGCTCCAGCCCTCCTGGGAAAACTACCCAATTGTAGAGCTCTTACCTTAACTGTGGGAAAGCTGGATGGTGGTATCCACAGGACGGAGTGTAATGTGGAAATTGTTGGAAAACCATCTTTTGGGTGGGGACCTAGTTAGTGAATGTTGGCAAGGTTGAATTTTCACTGACCTGGCCAGCTGTTTGGGAGTTAAGTAGATGCAAATTGCGTGTTCTACTGCCCACTAGATTTGGAATTCATTATCTTCCAAATTGAACGTATCATACTTTCCTTAAAAAGTGCTTTTCCTTATGTGATAACCAATTATCCTGGTTGGTCTGGGACTGAGTGGTTATGTAGAATGTAGATCTTTTTGTGCTAGAACAGGGAGAGTCCTGGGCAAACCAGATGAGTTGTTCATCCTACCCTTCAACTTCTCCTCCTGTCTTCTCTGTCCTGATTAATCATATTTTCACCTATCCAGTTATCCTGGACTTTTCTGTTTCTTTTTCCACATCTGCGTTATCACTGAATTTTATCAAGTGTTGTATTCTTCCCTCTTCTCCAGACTGTCAGTTGTTGCCTTGGCTCGAGCAAGGTCATGCTTTTGCCTGATCTGATGAAGTAGCTACTAAACTGAAAGCCCTGTTGCTAGGCTTGCTCTCACCCCAATCTTCTCTGGACTCAGCGCCAATATTTAAAAGGCCTATACACATGGTAAAGTCTTCAGTGTTACTTATTACCCCAAACCTCAATTTATGTACATGTGGAGAAAAAAAGGCCCTCTCTCATCTGGTTCCGGTCAAAATCTCTAGGCTCACCCCCAATCACACTCCTTCCTCAACTCCATTCTTTAGCCATTTGAACCTAGTTGGTATTTCATGGGGGCAGAATTCACACGTGTATTGTGCACCTCTGGCTAAAGTATTTCCTATTTTTGGAATGCCCTTCCCACTTCCTTTTCATCTTGGAAGTAATGAATCACTTTTCTAGATCCAGTTCACACATCACATTCCTGTGTGAAAATTCTTCCTATCCCCAAATAAGACTGACCATTGCTAATTTGAGACTAGACTGTGCCTTGTATTCTCATCCTGAATCTAAAAACACACACATTACAGTTACTTATGTAGTTGTAGATTATATGCTCGTCTAGTAAAGGAAAACTGTTTTATTAATATTTATTTCCAGATTTGGGTATGAGCTGTGAAACACAACAGACAGTGGAATGATGTTGATGGAGGGAAAGAAGAATCTCGCTGCATCATGGGAACTATTCTGAGACCTCAGGGCAGTTTGTGTATGGTGAGTCTCTCCCACTTTGATAATGTCCTTCTCACATCACCTGGTTGAAACTTGAAGTAGTTATGTACTTGTTCATCATTTTACTACTAGATCTTCTATATCCTCATAGAGTAACTTCCAGAAGGAAACTTTATGTCCACATATTAGGAGATGTGCATTTTTATATCAACTTTTTTTTCTTATGCCATATAAGTCTTGGGGATTTCTGGTGGCCCAGCAGTAAAGGATACACCTGCAAATGCAGGAGCCACAGGAGACATGGTCTAGATACCTGGGTCAAGAAGATCCCCTGGAGGAGGGCATGACAACCTACTCCCCTATTGTTGCCTAGAGAATCCCATGGACAGAAGGGTCTGGTGATTTACAGTCCTTGAGTCACAAAGAATCAGATTCAACTGAAGAGACTTACACACACACCCATGCATTAGTCTTGATTCAAATCTGTTAACTGTCTATCCAACATCCATGTCCATTTCTCTGCCCTCCCTCAATTCCTTATCCTTCCAAGAAGAACCGTGTTTACTCCAGGGTCACCTCTTCATCACAGACCTGATACTTCTGGAAAAGCTGCTTCCCCTCCCTAGGGAGTAGCTCTTATTAGCCTAAGGCAGTCACGGTGACCCCATTCCCCATCTTTTCATAAAAAGATGGCTTGAGGTTCTGGCTTGTGACACAGTTCTGGCCACTGAGATGTAAGACAAGTCTACTCTGAGGGTATTTTGGCAAAGTCCCCTCTCACAACAGAGGTACCGAGGAGGATATGATCTCTTGTTGCTTGTGTGTTATTCTTTCTATAAGTGACCTACAATGACTGCAGCCATTTTGTGACATAGAAGGAAGCCAGCTTTTGGATAAAAATAACACGAAGACTGGGCTTCCCTGGTGGCCCAGATGGTAAAGAATCTGCCAGTGAGGCAAGAGACCTGGGTTCAAGCCCTGGGTCAGGAAGATCCCTTGGAGAAGAGAATAGCTACCCATCCAGTATTATGCCTGGAGAATGTTATGAACAGAGGAACTGGACAAGTTACAGTCCATGGGATCACAGAGTTGGGCACGACTGAGCAACTAAATTTTTATATTTTTATTTTAAAACTAAGACCAGCATAGCAACAAAATAGAAGGACCCCAATCTTTGATGCCATTATGGAGTCTCTGATCCTGCCCCTATTACAGCCCCCAGTCTCCTTCTTCTAGGCTTGTAATTATGTTCCATGTGGCTGAAAGTCTCATAACTGATGCAGACAAGTTTAGCATTGCAGTCTGAGAGGGCCAGGGCCATTTGTTTAATACATACCACATGGTACTTCAAAGGTAAGGATAAAAATGCTTAAAGTATACTTAGAATAAAGGAATAAACCCAAATATCCATCAGAGAAGATTCAAATGCCACCATTTGTTCAATAGCTATGTTGAATGAATCAATCAATGGGTAAGGATTCCATTGGAGGAACTGTATTAAGTGCTTATAAGGAACACAAACTCTAAGCGCTGGAAACTGTTCTCTATGAGCTAATGGTCTCATTACTGAGCAGGGCAGTGACCCAAATGACTATACAATAAAGAAGAAAGTAATGGATATTATAGTAATGATAACAATCTAACATTTACTGAGCAATTACTATGCACCTGGTGCAATTCTAAGTCCTTCCCTAGAATTTTTATTTGCATCAGCTATGTCTTCTCTCTCAAACATATTCCTCATAGACCACTTCAAAGCCTAAAATTACTTATATTCCCATATATGTCTTTCTCCTTCTAAAAAGAGAGAGAGAGAAAGAAAATCGCTGATTTTCCTGAGTTTGCTTTTATGTCAAGATACCACCTTATTTCCCTTTCAAACTTCACTAATTGTTTTTACTGATAAAATTCATTTTTAGGTTCACAAAAAACTGAGTGGAAAGTCCAGAGATTTCTCATATACCTCCTGTTCTCATACAAGCACAACCTTCCCTACTATCTACACCCTCCCTCACAGTGGTACATTTGTTAACGACCGACAGACCTACATTGACATGCCATCATCAGCCAAAGTCCGTAGTTTACATCAGGACTCACTCTCGGGGTTGGATGTTTTATAGGTTTTGACAAATGCACAATGACACACACCCACTGCTGTTGTATCAGACAGAAGAGTTTGACTGCTCTAAAAATCTGCCGTGCTCTGTCTATTCCTCTCCCCTTTGCCAAGTTTTTTGAAAAAATAAATAAATCACTCCTTCTATGAGCCTTCATTGTTCACATCATATTTATTCTTTGACCCACTGCACTTCTTTTCATTCCCCTTTTTCTGAAGCTACCCTGGGAAAGGTCATCGTGGAGCATGACGTGGACAATTCAGTGACGACACTCCTGCCAGTTCTGTCTTTTGTCTACCCCTCCATTGCAGCACCATCTGCCTGGTTTATCCAAGCCAGAAACTACAGGCCCATATTTGACTCTCACCTCTTTTCTTCTCCCACTTGCTCGTTCTGTCTCCAGGATTTCTATTGCATGAATTTCTCCCGAGAGAAACACAGCTTGTCTCACCCTCCTCTAGGCTTCCTTCATCTCTTCTAGAGACCTCTGTAATAATCTCCTAACTACGCTCAGGCCAACCCAAGCCCTGTGGTCACGTGAGAAAAATTTTCACCAATACCATTCTCTTCTCGCCACTCCCTGATTGGAATACTTTCATAGTATCTCTTTCAAGCAGAATGGCCTGTAAATTCCTCGGCACAGCCTTGGAGGCCTTCACAATCCTGCAAAGGTGCCACTTCCCTGCTGTTACCTCTGGCCCTCCTCCACCATGCTCTCTGACCTCGACTGAAGTGGTCTGGGCCCCAAACACGCGTTCTTCCATGGCTCTGTGTCTTTGCCGGGTCTGTGCTCTCTGTGTGGCATGCCCTCTCTCCCTTGTCCAGGTCGTGAACTTCTACTCACAGGGAGGAACGTTGCAAGTGTTTTCTGCTTTCCTATCCATCTTTCCTAACATAGCTCCCTCACCAAAGCTTTTGTGCTGTGTTATTACATGTGTTTGTCTGTGTGCCTGACCTTTTTCCTGAAATATGAGCTTTTGAGACAAGGCATTCTGTATCATTCATCTCAGAATCTCTAGTACCTGGTACAATTTATATGGTCCATGGAATTCTCCAGGCCAGAATACAGGAGTGGGTAGCTGTTCCTTTCTCCAGGGGATCTTCCCAACTCAGGCATCGAACCCAGGTCTCCTGCATTGCAGGCAGATTCTTTACCAGCTGAGCCATCAGAGAATCCCAGGGATACTGGAGTGGGTAGCCTATCCCTTCTCCAGCAGATCTTTCTGACCCAGGAATCGAACTGGGTCTCCTGCACTGCAGCCAGATTCTTTACCAGCTGAGCTATCTGGGAAGCCCCAGTACAATGTCCAGTACTTAATAAATATTTGTTGAAATAAGACTGTTGTGATGGTGTGAATAGAGTGTGATGGGAGCTCTGAACTTAGAGCATTGGAGGGGAGTTTAATTCATTCATCCATCCATTCATTTTTTTTTTCCCCCAACAAATAGGTACAGAATACTTACATGAGCCAGGCACTCTTCAAAGAACTGGATATAACCATGAACAGGCAGAGGACCATCTTACACTCAGAGATCACAGCATTCTATTCTAGTGAGAGAAGACAAATACAGTGAGTTTAGCAAAAGGCCAGTGCCATGGATGAATGAAAAACTTAAGACATAGATAGAAGACATAGGGAGTGGTAGAGGCCATTGTTAAACTGGGCAGTCCATGATCCACCCAAAGGTATTTATTTATTTAATTTTGGCTACACTGAGTCTTCAGTGCTGTGTGTCATCTTTCTCTAGTTGCGGCAAGCAGGGCCTGCTCTCTAGTTGGAGTGCACAGGCTTCTCATTGCAGAGACTTCTCTTGTTACTGAGCACAGGCTCTAGGCATGGGGGCTTCAGTAGTTGCAGCTCGCAGGCTGTGGCTCCCCAGCTCAGTAGTTCTGGATCTTGGACTTAACTGCCCCATATCATGTGGGATCTTCCTGGACCAGGGATCAAACCTGTGTCCCCTGCATTGGCCGGCAGATTCTTAACCACTGGATTACCAGGGTAGTCCCAAGGCATTTATTTAAATTCACATCAGTAACAGCATCTGTGCACAGCCTGGCCCAGGAAACATAGCTTGGGGCCAGGTTTGGTCAGTGGACCACCTCTTTAAGGTCTCTGCTGCATGGGCATCTCTGCTGTGTATCTAGTTCCTTGGAAAAGTAGAGAGAGACCATAGATCCCTGAATCCTGGCAGTATTTCCTCATTAGTTTAACTCCGGTATACCTTGTTAACAGCGTCTTACTTTGTCTTATCCTCTTTATCCTGTGCTTGTAGCTTTATGATGGTTTTCTAGCAGCCACAAAATTGTCCTGAGAAAATGGACCTTTTGTATTCCTTGGAAAGAATACTCCTGTACTTGGGAATCAAAGGCCCAGCAATGAGAGCGCGAGGCAGCAAATGAGTATGGGCTCTCTCATACCAGATTCAAAAGTTTTGGTGTCTTAAAAATAGCTCTGCAGTCATCCATGTTAGGGGATGGGAGAACAAAGAAATATGACATTCACATGTGCAGGTAAAACGAGAGGACAGAAAGTTGAAAAAGCACCTAAAGATAATTTAAGATTAGCTCCTTTGTTTTATAGACAATGCAACTGAATTGAGAATCAGTATCTTATAAAAGTCATGGACCTTAATGTATTTAAGTGGAAATATAGTTGACCATCTACTGATCCCCCTATTAATAGCTAAGGGTTTCAAACAGTAGAAATGAATGAAGGCTCTAATCAGCAAATTGTAGGTGTTTTCCAAATTTTTGTGACCTGAATAATCAGCTGTTAATGAGAAGAGGGGCTTCCCAGGTGGCGCTGGTGGTAAAGAACCTGCCTGCCAATGCAGGAGACATAAGAGACCTGGGTTCGATCTCTGGGTGGGGAAGATCCCCTGGAGGAGGGCATGGCAACCCATTCCAATATTCTTGCCTGGAGAATCCCACAGACAGAGGAGCCGAGAGGCTATGGTCCATAGAGTTGCACAGAGTCTAACACAACCGAAGTGACTTAGTTCAGTTCAGTCGCTCAGTCTTGTCCAACTCTGCGACCCCATGGACTGCAGCACACCAGGCTTCCCTGTCCATCACCAACTCCTGGTGTTTACTCAAATTCATGTCCATTGAGTCGGTGATGCCATCCAACCATCTCATCCTCTGTCATCCCCTTCTCCTCCTGCCTTCAATCTTTCCCAACATCAGGATCTTTTCAAATGAGTCAGCTCTTCACATCAAGTGGCCAAAGTATTGGAGTTTCAGCTTTGACATCAGTCCTTCCAAAGAATATTGAGGACTGATTTCCTTTACTATGGACTGGTTGGGTCTCCTTGCAGTCCAAGGGACTCTCAAGAGTCTTCTCCAACAGCACGGTTTAAAAGCATCAATTCTTGGGCGCTCAGCTTTCTTTATAGTCCAAGTCTCACATACATACATGACTACAGGAAAAACCATAGCCTCGACTAGATGGACCTTTGTTGGCAAAGTAACACATGCAATGGGCAAAAGACTCAGAGCAGAGGTAAATGGAGCTTCATTATAGCTGACAGGAAGATATGGGGATGAATTGTCTTTAATTCCAGTCTGTAATTTAAACCAAAAGCCTTGCAAAATTAGCAGTTCAACGGTAGGTGTGAGAATGGTACTGCTATTGAATTATTCATTCATTTGTTCACACATTCACTTATTCATTTCCTCATTCACAATTGCTGAACCCTCACTGTTAGAGACTTCTTAACTTAGTGCTGCAGGGACCACCGTGTTATAGAGTGCTCCTCCCTCCTTGGGCTCAAAGAGCTCCCAGTTCCACAGAGGAGCTAGATGTGCAGGTAGATCATCACAGTGCTCTGGGCCGTGCGGTCATGTTCTTCCTGGATAAAGGAGAAGCTTGGACCAGACTCTGCAGGCAGTTTGCCCTAGTTCAGTCACTCAGTCGTGTCCCGACTCTTTGCGACCCCATGAATCACAGCACGCCAGGCCTCCCTGTTCATCACCATCTCCCGGAGTTCACTCAGACTCACGTCCATCGAGTCTGTGATTCCATCCAGCCATCTCATCCTCGGTCGTCCCCTTCTCCTCCTGCCCCCAATCCCTCCCAGCATCAGAGTCTTTTCCAATGAGTCAACTCTTCGCATGAGGTGGCCAAAGTACTGGAGTTTCAGCTTTAGCATCATTCCTTCCAAAGAAATCCCAGGGCTGATCTCCTTTAGGATGGACTGGTTGGATCTCCTTGCAGTCCAAGGGACTCTCAAGAGTCTTCTNCTCTTGCTTTTTCCATGATCCAGCGGATGTTGGCAATTTGATCTCTGGTTCCTCTGCCTTTTCTAAAACCAGCTTGAACATCAGGGAGTTCACGGTTCACATATTGCTGAAGCCTGGCTTGGAGAATTTTGAGCATTACTTTACTAGCATGTGAGATGAGTGCAATTGTGTGGTAGTTGGAACATTCTTTGGCATTGCCTTTTTTGGGACTGGAATGAAAACTGACCTTTTCCAGTCCTGTGGCCACTGCTGAGTTTTCCAAATTTGCTGGCATATTGAGTGCAGCACTTTCACAGCATCATCTTTCAGGATTGAAACAGCTCAACTGGAATTCCATCACCGGGTGATATATTATAAGTACTTCACTGCATCCTTCCTAGTCATCCTAACAGTACCTCCTCTACAGCCATTATCCTCTGAAAAGCCTTTCCCCCTCAGGCAAAAACAACCTGCTTGGAAGAAATTATGAAGAGCTTTTCTGCTTCTCTTGAAGTTACAGTACCCGCCAAGTGACACCCCCCGTGTTTCTGTCACACTCTTCCCGGAAGGACCAAGTCTCCTGAGTCATAAGATGGCAGCCATCCTTTGCAGCCATTGGCTTCCGAGGAGCAAGCATTTCCATCCATCTGCAAAGGGAAGAAGAATTAGCAGCCTGCTTGAATCAGCCGTATGTGTGTTGGTTGGGGGCTGTTAGGAGAGGTACCCCTGACGAGAGTCTAGTTGCCCAGCCAGCTTCCCTTTATCAGACGGGCCAGTGCCCGTTATCATTGTTCTTACAAGGTGATAGCAGGAGTTGTTCCCTGTAAGAAGACAGTGGCATTCTGGCAGGGTCATCATGGTGTTAAGATGCATAGCGTTTGTCAGGTTTGCCTAGGACTTCTGGAGGTTTAGTTATGAAACTTGTTAATTGAGCTATAAATATAGCTGCAGCCTTTGCCTTCCAGTAAGGCAGTGTGTTAATTTGGGTTTGGCAGGGGGATGGTACAAGCTGCCAATGTTATGTTAGGATTAGTAACGTGCGGTACATTTTAACTCCACTTCCCCATGTGCCATGCTTTCTTCCTCTGTTTGATATCTTTGTGAGGGAAGAGAGAAGAGAGGAGAGAGCAAGCCCATTGTTATGAGCATCTCATGTTAGGAGTGTTTATCCGTGGACCTGCTTTGCACCCTACAAGTCTCCAAGTGGATGGAGTTAGGTACATGAATAGAGCCACGTGCGCCATCCCAGAGAGGGTTTGGCCACAACCTTCTGCCCTGAGATTAGTGTAACCGTGGTTGCCAAGAGCAGAGTATTTGCCCTTGCTCCCTCCCAGGAACTCTTCCCTATATTTAGAGCATCTCTCTCTTTGTTAAAGTGATAATCATAAATATGTGTTTTCCATAATAAAAATTACATCCTCCCCTTCTTTCACACAGAAGGAATCACATGGGGAATGGAGTGGGTTTGTTTGCTTATTTCTTCCTCAAATACTTATTAAAGAGTAAACATGTCACTTGCTCATCTCACTGAGGAAAAAGAAATGTTACGTTTTAAAGCTGCACATGAAAATAACTTTGGCTATGTCCTTTGTGGTCCTAGGGGGAAGGAAAGGGTACTGTTGAAGCAGTTATTGCCCTGTCTGTTTTGAGATGCTTGGTAAGTGATAGCTAAATGAATGAATGAATGGGGCTCACTTAAGTAGTGTTTCGAAAGAATGGTCTTTGTAGATTATCCAGTAGCTCACACCTACTTTTGTTTCTTACAGTATATTACTGACCTGGAAATAGGTTGGCAAAAGTGCAGAATTCTGTTTGTTGGCAATATGATAGAGGAAAGAACCCACTTCCTCCTAAATAGTATCAAACATTTAATTTTTTTTTTCCTAAATGCACCTGGTTTGAGTAGAAATATGAAAGAATGTGGAAGTCTAACATCCTGTGTGTGTCTCTGGAGATATCACTGATTGCATTTTCCCTGGTTATGAAATGTTAGCGAGATCAGCTCCAACTCAATATTCTTTGTTTTTCATTCTGCTTTCCCCCTCCATGGGCATGTCTCTCACCTCTGATAAGTAGAAATTTCCAACTCGTTTTGTTTTGTTTAATTAGAGCTGGATGTCTTTCTCCCTTCTTTGGTTGAACTCTGGAAATGAAGATGGTATGTCATGGATACAGAAATGTGCTTCAGTCTAATGAAGATTGTTTTTTTTTTTTTTTTTTACAGTGAAACCATAGCCTGCCTCAACTACACCAGCTGTTAATTGTATTTTTCCTAAGTCCTTTTGGTATTCATTTGAAAAGCATTTTATAACCCATCTGGTGACCTTGCTGCTAACCAACAGTCATAGTCTGACATCTGAATACAAAGAATTTGGGACAAGCCACAGTTGTACATGGAAACTTTTAAAACAATGTCTCCTTTAATATAGTCTTTACTAAAAAACATTGTGAAGAAATGATTATAGCCTCACTAAATTCTGACATGCTGAAAAAAAAAATGGCTGTTCACTCTTTGGAAATTTGTACCAACTTCTCAAATGAGAGACTGAGAGACCAATAATCATAATAAAAAAAGGGCACCAGCTCCACCAGGCAGTGCGCTTTTTGTCCACTCCACCCCATTCACAAACCTGACACTGCCTAGACCGATGTTAATTCCAACGGCTGGAGGTGGATGGAGAGTGGGTGCTATTCACAGTGTGGTTACTCTGGAGACTGAAGAATCTGGAACCAAATTGCTGGGATTATTAGAGTCTGAAGCAGGATGGCTGTGGGCACTTGTGGGTTTTTGTACTTAGGCACCAGGCCGAGTAGGCAAGTGTGGGCTGGAATCTAGCCCTGGGACTCCTTGCCAAGTTGTGTGCCCCAGCTTGAGGCTGCATCAGCTGGGAGGAAGGGGCCTTTCTGCAAGTCAGCTGCCAGGGTGGAGTGCCTTTTTGTAACTTGCACAGGGCTGCAGTTTGTGCTGGAAGTGGCCTCGGCTGGATGTAACTGTTTGAGGGATGCTGTCCTTTTACGCCTGCTATGGTGTATCTGACACTCGCCTGCCCACCCGCATCTCGACTGGTGGGAGGAGTGACTTATCTGATGGGCGATCTGGAAGGGGAAACCAAGCCAGGGTAGCTCTGCCTCTTCTGCTGAGTTTATAGGCAACCAGCTACCTGGCGGGGAGCATGCATCGTGCACAGGGGTATGGGTGGCGAGGAGGAGGGGAAAGGGGCCTGACCCAGTCCAGCCTCTAAATCTAGGAAGCTGATTTGCCCATCTTTCCCAATCTTGCTTTATTCCATAAGAAGAGTGATAATTTGCCCTCCTCTGACCTCCATCAGCTCAAATTTGTCTCATTTTTTAGTTAATTCAAAATTCAGAAAGAAGGATGCTATTTATTGGACTTCCTCTGCCCTCCACCGGGATCTTAGGAACCATACAATTTTCCATTCCCACCCGCCACCCAACATACTTAGAATTGTTCTTTCCAGCAGAAGCCATGAACCCACGCACGCCACTAGCCAGATCTAGCCTACATCATGCTTTGTTCAACCCACAAAGTGTCTTTTGAAAACAGGGGTTACACCAACATTGAAAAACAGGAGAGTGCATGTACACGTCAAGATTTCTGGACAATCTTAAACAGTCAAGTCAGAAAATATGGCCACATTGTGTCTGCCTCCCTGAAGGGCACCACTCAGCCTGAATGAGACCCCACTTTCCACTGGATATACAACCCCAGTGTCCCTGTCCCCTCTACTCTATTGGCTCCTAGACTGAGACATGGTGTCAGCCGCCATCCATCATTCCTCTCACTCAGTTCTGGTTTGGAAGTACATGAATGTCCCTTTATTCTGCGTCCCTTTTAATAATGGACTGGGAAGCTTCCACTGGTGGAGACTATGGGAGAGAGCATATGTCTTTATGGAACTATATATTATTTCCATATGCTTAATGCCTTTTTTTTTCCCCTGGATGATTCACACATTAGGCTACCTATTTGATTCCTATAACCGTGTGGGGTTTCTTTAGCATTTTTTTAAGAAAAAGTCATTTAGAAAAGAAACCTAACAACTTAAAAAAAAATTTCTTTCCTAATCCAACCAATGAAAAGAAATCTGATGCTTCTCTGACCAGCTCTTTACATTATGTGGAAGCTCGCCTTTATCTGAACCTGATACCTGGACCCTGTACAATGAAACCCCAAACAATGAAACTAGCTCAACCATCTGGTGACCAGTGAACAAATATCCTGCTGCTAGTTCTTAGAATGGGTTTCCCTGGTGGTTCAGATGGTAAAGGATTTGCCTGTAATGCAGGAGACCCAAGTTAGATCCCTGGGTCAGAAGGATTCCCCTGGAGAAGGGAATGGCAACCCACTCTGGTATTCTTGCCTGGGAAATCCAATGGACAGAGAGGAGCCTGGCAGATTGCAGTCCATGGGGTCACAAAGAGTTGGACACGACCGAGTGACTAACGCACACCCCCCCACCCAGTCCTTAGAACTGTTCACTAACGTTTGTTATTCTTCTTCTGGACATGGGAGAATTTAACTCCCAGGCCCATAAAGTTAGCCGTGGCACAGTGACTTGCATTGGCCAATGAAACAGTCACTGAAGGGGTGAGCATTATTTTCAGAGAAAATCTGTAAGATTCAGTGTGAAATGAACAGTTTACCTCTCTTCTCTCTGTCCATGACCAAGGACTGTCCCTGTGCGAGGGCACCTGGAGTTGCACATCTCAACACCCCCCCACCACCCCTACCCCAGATCGGAGATAGACTTGTAGAACATGTGAGGGAAAAGAATGTTCGTTGTTGTTCTAAGCCCTGACATTTCAAGGTTGTTTTTTCATGCTATAGGCCTAGTCTATCTCGACTGCTAGACCCCTGCCTCCACTTGACTGTCCTGGCATTTGAAGAACATTCTTTTGTCTTTATTCTTTTTTCCTTCTGGAATAAATTTCCATTCAACAGACGCTTGTATGTTTTCTAAATACGTGACAGTTCCCATTCCACTCAATTGTAAGAAAATCTCTCTCAAGATGATTATTCCTATGGTCAGCTCTGCCAACAGCTGCAGAACACTCCAGAACAGAGAGTGAAATATGCCATGAGGCCAGAAAAAGGACAATATGACCCACTCCTTATTTAGGAAGATGTCACACTGGGCCTGTTTGCTGTTTTATCTAGCCCTAAATTGTTCCTAACAGGTGTGCCAAGAAACATGTCATGGGGAGTGCGGTCACTGTCCGTGGGTTTGGCTCCAAGGAACAAGCATGGGTGTTCTTCAAGCATCCCATTGAGTTCCTGCCATGCTTGCATGCATCCAGACTCCTTGAACTTGCTGGTATACATAGATTTTTTCTGTAAGCCTAGACTTAGTTGGGGGAATAAGCGCCAAGGGTTACTGATTAGTGTGCAAACAAATACTCTCTTGGTTGATTCTGAACAATATCTTCCAAAATTCAGGAAACACTGCCTGGTTTTAGTATTATAATTTTATAGGCTTGAACTCCATAATCTCTGATGACATGAATTTTCCCTATCCTACTGAGAAAAGCCTTTCTTTTCCATTTGGGGCTTGTTTATAACTATTTTTAACTATTCCTAATAACTTAGAATTGAAATAGCATAGAATATACCATGTATTAAAAAAATAAACCTACATCCATTTGCCCATCTACTTGTCTCTGTTAATATGTCCTTTTCTGTTTCTGACTAAATGTGTATTTGGGTGGAGTCGGGGGTGCCAACGAGGAACTAAATGGGAATGACAAAGAAGAAGCAAAAATTCTTATTGCTTCTCCCTACACCTCTTGGGACCTCCCATCTCCATGGCCCCCATTCAAGATATTAAAGTGATGAAAGCTGAAGATTCTAAAGGCCAAAGAGAAGCATTGGGCTCATCACAAGTATTTCATTCTGAAAACCATTTTGATCTCCTAACTATTGATTATAACTTTGGGCAAGGTACAACAGAAAGAACTTGAAATTCTGCAGTAAGAAGCTTCTGGCTCCAGTTCTAGAGATTGTGAGGCTATTTGTCTTGTTTGAGCCTCACATTCCTTGTTTGTAAGATTTTTTTTTGTTTGACCTATCTCACCAAGGTGACCCTGTGTGTCAAGTTCACTCTGGAGCATTCTTTTAGAGTAGACTTCTCTGAATGGGCTGAATTGTTTTCACTACAGTTCTCCCATCCTAGGTGGCCAGAAGAGGACATTTTAATAGTGGGAAATTTGTTTATTTATTTAATAGTGGGATTTTTATTTCTTTACATTTTCTTGCGTGGTTTCCCCCCGCCCCGAGCCACTTGGCTTGTAGAATCTTAGTTCTCTGATCAAGGATTGAACACGATGACCCTCTGTGTTAGAAGTGCAGTCTTAACCATTGGACTGCCAGAAAAGTCCAGTAGAGGCATGTTTTCTAGGAGGGGATGGTTTTCCTCAGAATGTTTCGGGTGGCCCCCGTTGGCCCTGTGCTCCTGCCAGCTCTTCCTCCGTAGCCCTTGACAGAACACAACTTCACAACTTCACAAAGTAACAGTGAGCATGCTTCCTGCACCAGTTCATCCTCACCTCTTTCCCTGCTCTGGATTGAAACCCCTGAGAAATTCAGCACTTCTCTGTTTTGCCCTGGGCTCTTTGCTAAGTTGATATGGGAAGTCCATGAGGTCCCAGGCCCTAGAAAACTGACGTCTGACTTGGCAGGAACTAGAACTTCTGGCTGTGCTCAGACATTGGACTTTTCTGGCCGGGGATGTCTCTATGGGACCATGACAGCTGGGGGCAGCAAGGCTCTGTAGGGGTTACTGAAAGGATCCCAGGATGCTGTGGGAAGGGAAGGCTGCAAGCACTGCCAGAAAACCACTTCTACCCCAGCATCTCTTATTCCTCCAGAGGAGGGTGTGTTACTTCACTCCTTCTCCCACTTCTGTCACCTGGAGTAAGTTCTTTCTCAGACAGGATGATTTAAAGAACTCCAGTACAATCCTGATACCTGGACACTTGGTCAGGAATCTTTTCTCTGCTCAGGGGCTAGCCACTTTTCAGTTTATTTTCTGGATGATCGGAAGTTTCTGGTGTGTTGATATTAGCAGATTTAGGATCTTATTATCAGGCCCCTGCAGAAATATACTTTCTGTCAAGCTTTGGTTTCTGACGTGGAAATACCTGTAAATCATTGCTGCCACCTTATTCTTTATATTTTTAAGATTATTATTTTGAAGGCAGACCAGCTGTGTGGTGGACTGAATTGGTAAAGGAAAGAGACCAGAGCTCTGAGGGATCAAGTCATTCCTTTATGGGAAAGCAGACCGTGGGTGAAAGCGAGAGTATAAACGAATGAACAGATATTGCATTTTTATGTGTCCTCCCATCTAAAGCGTATTCCATGTAAAAGAATGTTTAAGCCAGAAGGGAAGACTTTGTGATCTATTCCTTAGATTTATTTCTGCTCTCTGGAGTCACTGCTTCGCTAACCTTGCTCTGCCCCCACATCATCCCTCATCCTTCCAAAGTAAATACATGGAGTTTTCTTTGCCTTTTGTTCTTAATTAGCTATCAAAATTTGAGGTGTCACCCAGACTCTGAAGGCCCTTGCGACACTGTCTTAAGAATGTGGGAGTCGCCTTGTTGTCCTTGACTAACTGGCCTCTCTCCCATCAGCGGTCTCTGAGATGCATGAGCTACACAGGCATTTTCTGCCTGGCTCTCATCACCAGCTCCAGAGATGATGGAGCTCCTGGCCTCTGTTTGTATATAGAGCTGTCTGAAATGCATTCGGGATCTCTTGAGGTGAAAAGAGTTATATAAACAGAGAATGTTATTATGGATTCTTACTACAGATGGAAATGACTGGGTATTCTCAAAATAAATAACATTTCACATTTTTATAGATATGTAACATAATATGCATGTGTGTGTGTATTTATATTCTTTCCATCTTGAATACACAGCCTCTCCTTCCTTAGCACTTGGATAAGCCATTCATTTTGCCTCCTGCTTTTTTGATTCTCTTCTTAAGAATTCATTTAATTGTTGCCAGCATTTGGAGAGTTAGGATGAAGCGGTTATAGGCTTCCTGTGAGCTCCCGCCAGATAAGTCTGCCGTGGCTATCGCATTTAGGAGAGCTGAATGCTGAAAACACTTAAGTTCTGTTTTTCCACTTCCCCTCTAAAGAGAGATCAATCAGCCTGTGGCTCAGCATAATTACAAATGGAAACTTCCTAGAAGAGGTGCCCAGAGTTAGAGGATTCAGTATAAGGCACCCAGATTCACAAGTTGCTTATTTAGATACTTCAGGAATCCCCTTCTTTTTTTTTTTTAAATTGAGTCAATGTATTTATTTTTATTTATTGTGTTTTAATATTTGAGGGCAAAGCCTGCTGTATCTTATTTACATTGACCTACTTTCAGTAAAACGAACAAGTGAATGTAGGTAAATGAATGATAGGATTATAACTTTCCTAACAGTGCCTTTCCCACGAGGAAAATCCAGAGTATGGGGACCCTATTGCTGGGGGCTTGCAGAAAAGAGCAAAGATGCCAAAGATTTATCCCGAGCCACGGAGGAAGAAGATTGGCATCCACAAGTCTGGGCAACACAAGGCGGACAACAACTGGCTGTGCCAACTCCACCTGGCTCCAATAAAGGACTGGCTAGCATCCTTGGCAGTAGCTGGTGGGAGAGGCAGGCGGAAGCCAACTGCCCTGAGGCTGGCCAGTTCTAGTGGAAGGAGGTGGAGGAAGGAGAGAGAGCTGGGTGAGAGGGCCTTGGGCCCTCAGTATGGTGCCAAGCAAATGGTTGACTTGGGGGAATTCAGGCCAATTAGAGAGTGATCCTTTCACAGGCAGCCATCTGGAGGGAACCATAAGGGGACTGAGCCTATAATTGGGAAGCTACCCTATATGACAACTTCCAAACTTTAAGAGGATTTGATCAAATTTTTTAAACTAAGATTTATTGAATGCCTTATACATAACAGGCTCTATGATAGGTGTTGAGGTCTACAATAATCAAAATAGTGATAAGAACAAAATGATTGATAATAACCATTTCTAACCTTTAATGAGCATTTATTAAGTGCCAAAATATGTTACATGCCTCAGCCATTTACTTCTCACAATATTCCATAAGGTAGGCATTATTATTATTATCATCTTCATTTTAGAATGAAGAAACCAAGAGTTAGGGAGTTTAAGTAACATTCCCAGGGTCACAGAATTAGGTGATACATCTGTATTCTTGACTATGCTTAAAATGTATGGTCTGTACTTAAGGAACTAATAGTCTAGTAAATAAAGTAGACATGAAAGAAAACACATAGTAATGATGAAAATAATCCCACAGTAATGCACTCTGCAACAAATCGAATTCAGATATAACATTTCGGAATATTGGATTTCATTCCCTTGCTTCATACTCAGGTATACTCAAAAATTAATGGCATTATAACTCAACTTGTATTTTTAAGATTAGATTTTTTTGGACTCCATTCATAGTGATATGGAGGGTGTCACTGTAAAGTAACAGTAGCTTATTTGTATGGTGTACTAATAGTAGCTGCTTTTAGTGGCCATGTACTATAAAGTTGTTAGTTCTAGTCTTTACAATCATTGGGAAAAGTAAAGAATGCTATTTCTGATGTATAGGTCATCTAACTCAAAAGATTTGCTCATGGTTCAGAGTTGGTTAAGTGGCAGAGCTTGATCAGAATGGAGACTATTCTAATCTAGTGCTTTCTTCACTATGTCCATCCATTTTGCTTCTCTCCAATAGAGTGGGATGGATGTGGTACAGCTACACAGAGAAAGAAGCCTATTTAATTTTATGGAAGAGATTTGCATAGGGAAGGCAGAGAGAACATGTATTGAATTCTTCCTTCATGCTATCCACCATACTGAGTACTTCAGTTCAGTTCAGTCGCTCAGTCGTGTCTGACTCTTTGCGACCCCATGAATCGCAGCACGCCAGGCCTCCCTGTTCATCACCATCTCCCAGAGTTCACTCAGACTCACGTCCATTGAGTCTGTGATGCCATCCAGCCATCTCATCCTCAGTCGTCCCCTTCACCTCCTGCCCCCAATCCTTCCCAGCATCAGAGTCTTTACCAATGAGTCAATTCTTCGCATGAGGTGGCCAAAGTACTGGAGTTTCAGCTTTAGCATCATTCCTCCCAAAGAAATCCCAGGGCTGATCTCCTTCAGAATGGACTGGTTGGATCTCCTTGCAGTCCAAGGGACTCTCAAGAGTCTTGTGCAACACCACAGTTCAAAAGCATTAATTCTTCGGCGCTCAGCCTTCTTCACAGTCCAACTCTCACATCCATACATGACCACAGGAAAATCCATAGCCTTGACTNTTGGATCTCCTTGCAGTCCAAGGGACTCTCAAGAGTCTTGTGCAACACCACAGTTCAAAAGCATTAATTCTTCGGCGCTCAGCCTTCTTCACAGTCCAACTCTCACATCCATACATGACCACAGGAAAATCCATAGCCTTGACTAGATGGAACTTAGTCAGCAAAGTGATATCTCTGCTTTTGAATATACTTTCTAGGTTGGTCATAACTTTTCTTCTAAGGAGTAAGCGTCTTTTAATTTCATGGCTGCAGTCACCATCTGCAGTGACTTTGGAGCCCCCCAAAATAAAGTTTGACACAGTTTCCACTGTTTCCCCGTCCATTTCCCATGAAGTGATAGGACCGGATGCCATGATCTTCGTTTTCTGAATGTTGAGTTTTAAGCCAACTTTTTCGTTCTCCTCTTTCATTTTCATCAAGAGGCTTTTTAGTTCCTCTTCACTTTCTGCCATAAGGGTGGTGTCATCTGCATATCTGAGTACTTAGCATGTTTTTTTTTTTTTTTTCATTTAATTTTTGTAAGAGCTAAGTCAGGACTTATGGATGATAGGAATTTTCCAAAGAGACTGTGGGGAGCTGTGGCTATTCCAAGAGGGAATGGTATGACAAAAGATACAGAGGCATGAAATACTATGGTGTGTTTGAAGGAATTAGAATCAGATTTGTATTATGAAAGCATAAAGGGCAGTGCAGAAATAGAGAAATTGTGGTTGTAGGAGAATGAAAGATGGTAGTGACTGGAGATGGGGTTGTAAGGATAGAACTCCAATGACATTCTGGAGGACCTAGGACCAAAACACATGGAACTTTTCCTAAAGGCATCAGCTGTGCAGCATAGTGAAGAAGAAATAAATCCAGGTTGAAATTCCATCTTCCAAAAAATCTTGAAAAGTAGAGCTATTATCCTATTTCTTTTAAGTCAAAAGCAAGTTCGGATAGAAAGATGAAGGACTTTAGCCAAAATCATACAGTTTGTAAATGGCAGAGCTGGGCTTTGTACTCACATCTTTGTGGCTCAGAAATCTACATTTATTTATAACCCCTAGGTGTTATGCTTGAAATAGCTCATTTCCATATATTGGAAGGAAAATGAATAGAAATAAGGAAAGCAGAAAGTGTTCAGCAGCTTCAGACCTGCTCATCCAACTTTATCCTGTTGCCAAAATGCATTGTTTTCTTCATATAGATATTTATTAGAATTTCTAATATTACACTTGTCATGATGAATTTTTAAAATGTCAATCAAGAAGCATGATGTTAAACCAAGAGAGGCATGTAGGGATGGGATGAATTGGCAGATTGAGATTTATATATATATATATATATATATATACACACACACACACACACACACACACACACACACACTATTGATACTATTAATATGTGTAAACTATTGAGTTAGCCAAAAAGTTCATTTGGATTTTCCAAAAAATATAAGGAAAAACATAAACAAACATTTTGGGCAACCAAATAGATAACTAATGAGAACCTACTACATAGCTTAGGGAACTCAGTGCCCTGTGGAGACCTAAATGGGAAGGACATCCAAAAAAGAGGGGATATATATCTATATCGATATCTATATCTATATATATGTGTCTGTGTGTATGTGTGTAGCTGATTCACTTTACAGTAGAACTTACCCAACACTTTAAAACAACTACAATAAAAATTGATTTTAAAAAAGAAACATGTTTAAAGATGGGATCAACACAACAACATGAAGAAAAAGATCAAGTCGAGGTGGAGCTTCTCCCATTACTTTCACTCGGCAGGTCACGACTATTTAAAATTTGAAAGCAGAGTTACCAAGAATTGCTGCAAAGAATACATGGACAGTGACACACAGTGAGGACAGAGATCTGACTGGAAGTCCCCTTCTCTAGACCCAGCACTGAGCTATTTCCATTTGGAGTAAGGCTTCATTTTACTATCTATACAAAAAATGTCATATACATTAGCAGAAACCACCCTCAGAAAAGAAGGAAGCATCAATAAATTGGCAGTTCCTATTAAAAGTTTTATCTAATCTCCACAATTTACCTTATGGAGTACCACCAGATACATAAATGGATAGCATTTAACTTCAGAGTTAATGAACTTTCAACCTCTGCTCCAAATCGTGAACCCTCCCATGCATTTGCTATTGTTAATTGACACTAGAGATTTTGGTTTGGTTTGTGTTCTGTCCTAACCTTTATAGAAAGAGCTGTGTATAGGAGTCAAAGAATTCACTTTTCTACACACTAGTTGGCTGAACTTTGCCATGTTGGTTACTTTCTCAGAACTCTCCTTTACTCAGCTTCAAATTGGGCATAACAATGCTACAAAGGTGTTTCATGGGAAGGGCCTGGCTGGAAGTAAGAGCTGAAAGTGGTCAGGATTGTTTTATTATCTGTATCTTACATAGTATCAGAGTCAAGACCATAGCACAGGTGCATCTTCATCCAACCTGGCTAGGTACTGCTGTCACTGTAGAGCCCCCAGTGACAGATTTACTCCAGGGACAGATAATGGGTTGTGGACTCAAAATGGGGATATTGTGAGAGCCATACAAGGACCAGCCTTCCAGGTGGTCCAAGGCCATACCACCTCTAGACTGTTTTTGTTTTGTTGCCTTTCTTTGAACTTTTCTTTGGTTGAAATCCAATTAAACATGATACTTTTTAATTAATATAGATGTGGTACACATAAAATTATACATTAATATTAAATACAATATATATTTAGGTTATATATTAATGTAAGTAAATTGTCTCCTTCAAGTCTTTGCTCAAGTGAGCCTTCTCAGAGTGGTCTCACACGTCTACCCAAAATAAAATCCAACCTTCTTCGCAGCACTCCTTCTTTTCTGCTTTATTTTCTTGGCAATTTTTACCTTCTAATTTAATTTTTATTTTGTTGATATTTTGTTTTTCTCCTCTTAACAATATACATGCCCGATAGGAGCAAAGATTTTGATTTTTTAAAAAAAATCTTAATAGTCTTTTTTCCCAGTGTGTGATATTTCATAGGAAGTCAGTATTGAAAATCATTATCTTGTTGCTTTTCTCCCTGAATTTCTAGGACTTGAGTTTATTTTAACTTAAACTCATTCATTAAATGGTTTTTATTTTCATAGTTGAGATAAAATTCCAGACATGGAAACTCTCATTAGCATACTCAAATATTTAACATNAAAAAAAATCTTAATAGTCTTTTTTCCCAGTGTGTGATATTTCATAGGAAGTCAGTATTGAAAAACATTATCTTGTTGCTTTTCTCCCTGAATTTCTAGGACTTGAGTTTGTTTTAACTTAAACTCATTCATTAAATGGTTTTTATTTTCATAGTTGAGATAAAATTTCAGACATGGAAGCTCTCATTAGCATACTCAAATATTTAACATGGCCCATCATTTATGAAAACCAAAATAATTTCCCAGTTGTCCAGGGTGATATATTTTTCTCTGGGATAAGAGGCCTGAAAGTTGCCTTTGTCTATTTCATGAAAATAAGTAAAATTTAGAAGTGTCTCTTCAACACATGATCTCTGTTCCCACAGTATTATTAGAGACTTCTAAGACTGTAATGCCAGTCAGAGATATTGCCTGCTGCTACTGCTGCTAAGTCACTTCAGTCGTGTCCAACTCTGTGCAACCCCATAGACAGCAACCCACCAGGCTCCCCTGTCCCTGGGATTCTCTAGGCAAGAACACTGGAGTGGGTTGCTATTTCCTTCTCCAATGGATGAAAGTGAAAAGTGAAAGTGAAGTCACTCAGTCGTGTCCGACTCTCAGCGACCCCATGGACTGCAGCTTACCAGGCTCCTCCATCCATGGGATTTTCCAGGCAAGAGTACTGGAGTTGGAGTGCCATTGCCTTCTCTGGAGATATTGCCTAATAGATAGTAATTAAAGACTTTGGTCTTGACGCAAGCAATGCAGTGAAATTGCTCTGAAAGGGTAAAGAAAAAAAGAAAGTCCATCTGCTCCATCTCTCTCAGTGTGAAAATACTTGTTTATAAATTGTCAACTCCATACATGTGTGTGTATGTTGCTTTTGAAACAATGGTTATTTCAAGCAAGAAAAAAACTTTGCTTGTGTCACCTATATATAACATTAGCATGAAAATAATGAGACTGCTTTCTGGTGACTTGATTGATCCATTGAATTTTTAAATGCCAGTTAAGTGACTAAAGCAGGTGAGGTGACAAAAAAAAGTTTTTTTAATCTTTTTTTAAGTACTATAATGGAAACAAAAATAAATTACAGTATGTTTATATAAAGGAATCATTTAACAAGATAACANTGGTGACTTGATTGATCCATTGAATTTTTAAATGCCAGTTAAGTGACTAAAGCAGGTGAGGTGACAAAAAAAAGTTTTTTTAATCTTTTTTTAAGTACTATAATGGAAACAAAAATAAATTACAGTATGTTTATATAAAGGAATCATTTAACAAGATAACATAGATTTGTGTGGGTTGAGAGGGAGGAAGGGTAGCGTTCTCATAGAAAAGGATAAAATGGTACATAATTCAAGATCACAGGCAGCTTAATCACATAAATATAAATAGAGAAAACCCATTTTATTTGTTGGCTTTTGCTCTTATATTTTTATCCTGGAACTTTATTTTGCTTAACCAGCAGAGATTTTTCTTTCCCTCTCCTTGAGTAATTTTTTTTTTTTTTTATCCCTGAGTATGGGGAGAGGGAAGAGGCTTAAAATCACAGTAAGAAAATAGGAAGAAGGACTAAGCCATCTTTGTCTGTAGGTTATAACCTGCATTTATTATTTTTAAGGGGTTAAGACACAGCTGCCATGGTCTGCAGAAAAAGGGGATCATACTGGCTGGTTCTCTGGTTCTTCTGTTCAGAAGCATTTCAGCCTAAGCATAGTGAACTTCCTAGAATACCAGTCTCATCAGCTGATGGAAGCTGAGCTTGTGTTGTAAGCAGTGCATATTATTATATACAATTTACTGCAAAGTGAAGTGATATGAATAGAGAATAGATACTGTAGCTTACTGCGTGCTAGCAGGTCTTTTCTGGGCTCCTAAATGTTAACTGGATAGTAATGTAAGTTATTACACTCATTAAATTAGGCCACAAACAAGTCAACAGTGATTCAGCAAAATGGCTTTGTTTGTATAGTGCAAGGAAGTCTGATAGATATCCAGTCACACATTTATGGCTAAATGGATGAAGATTTTAACATTACAGCCTAATAAAAACCCCATACTGTGTGATTAAATAAGAGGGAAAGCAGTAAAAAAGAGAACGCATAATGACGGTAACATGTAGGTCAGTTACAATTTAATTGTCATTGCACTTCATTGCTAACATATCAATTCTCTGCTGCTTAGCTGAGCAGAAAACAACAACTTAACATGTACACTGGGCCCACTGACGAGTCATCAAACCCCCACTTCCATCACCTGCTTTTGACTACTTCCTTAACAACCACATGAAGTCTTCCTGCTTTAATAGGATAATCTCGCTGAAAGCTCCTGCTGATTATTTCTTCCCATGCTCAATGCATCAATGATCAGTAAATTTACTTCACACTCTACATAGATGCTAAAATTAGATTGTTTGCATTACAACTTTCAATACTTCTGCAACAAGAAACACCTGCCTGCAGATTTATATTGTTTTTTTTAATGGTTTAAAATAAAGATAGCCTCACCATGGCGATACCTTGATGTACTATATTGGAGGCACACAATGGCTGATCATTTTTCTTACTTATCCAATTTGTACTGTATTTCTTGCCATATAAGGTATAGCTTCATTATCATTAATTGCAGCTTTAGAAAAACCGAGGAAGTATTTATTCTTGCCAACTTTGCTGCAATTTTACTTATTCAGTGCTACTAAGGGGGGGGTGGGAAGTAAAAAAGCACTGTATATTTAACTTTTTTCTCACTGAATCTGGATAATTCACATAGTTCTCAAAGGGGCTTTGGCACCTTTTAAAAATGTTAGCTCTAAAGAATTGTCTGTCTAGCACACTTAGGCTGATCTATAGTAAAGACTTAACCGAGTACATAACCAAACTATTAATTCAGGCGCCTNCTCTTCTGTTTTACCACCCAGGGAATGCAGAATATTCTGAATCTGGGTTTCTCTCTTTCTTGCCTATTCTCTTTCTTCCCTCCCTCCCTCTCTCTCTCTGGGCTCTCCCCATCCCCCCTTCTCCATCCACCCCACTCCTTTCACCATCTCGCCCCCTCTTTTCTCCCCTCTCCCACCCAAACAAACCAAGGATTCAACAAATAATGTTCCTTCCACATCATGTGATTCAAGGAAAATAGGGCTTGCAATTTTTCTCTCAATTGTCCTCTTTGGGTTTGATTTTTCAGTTACTATAAAAGAATTCTGCCGCGATGTTGACATACAAGGCAGAAACACTTTGAAAATCCTTTTTCTATTTCCTCTTAGTAGCACCGTAACTTTTGCTCTATGATGTTGTGATGATGGTTGGGTGTTTTTTCTCTTTCTCTCTCTCTCTCTCTTTTTTTTTTTTTTTGGTCTGTTTTATAACAACTTTCAAGGAGTACTTCAGAATTCGTATTTTCAAGGATCATTCACATCAGTGTATTGTATCGAATTTTATAAACGTCGTGGTGCATTTTCTTTGCAAAAGGCATTAGATCATTCTCTAGGCGAATACAGATGTTGGTACAACTGGTTTAGCATAACAGATTGCTTTGTAGTGTTTGAGAGTTGCTATGCAACAATAGAGAATAATATCATAGCTCCACCAAAATTTTAAAAGATCAAAAAATTAACGCAAGCTGCAGCACCATAATTAGGATCACATGCCGATCCCTCAAACTGTCATGGAACAAGTTAATCAATATGTCAGGTATTTGCTACTGACCTTACAATGCTTATAAGGTCAGTTTATCATTACTCTAGTTAATGAATATATTTTGTGGTGAGATTTTATTCACTGAGTTTTTTTTTTTTATACATACATATTTTCCTTTGATGGACCCCAACCACTATTTTAAAGTAGGAAATAATGGTTCATGTTTAGGTCTGCTTATTAAGTGAAAATTATTAGCACAGTGAAAAGGAAGGATGTTGGAAAGTCCTGTCACTCTTCTCCCCAAACCCTTCCCACCCCCTTGGTTATGTTTATCTTTTGAAAGCAAACGCCAAGCTCCCCATAGAATGCCTTTCAACAAGTTTGCTCCCAGGATGCGTGTAGAGTCTGGTTCTATGCCACAGAAATAAAGCAAGATGCTAGTATACCTTGAATTTAATGTTATCCCCCTCAAATTAAAAATAAAATAATTATTTTTTTCAGAGAGGCATGTTCAGTCACACCAAAAGCTTCGCAGCGTCTTAAAATGTAAATTGCCGTGAAGCAACACAAAGGAGAAAGGGAAGATTGTGAAGGCAATCGTACTGATCACTTAATTCAGTCGCTGCATATCCACTTGGCATAAGGTAATTAGAGTGCCACATTGCTGTAAAGACAGAAAGCTTAGGGTCCCATTCCGACTCACCCAGACGATAATACATGATTAGAAGTCAGTGACAGATCACAACTGCTGAATGACCCACCAAGGTCTTATCAAGGGCAAATCACATAATTAGCATGCACTTGGCTGGCAGAGGAGTGCAATGCTATTGTTCCCGCACAATCAAATTAGCCCCGCCAATGAGGTCAGTGTTCTGTGACCTTAACGACATTTCATGTTTTATCCTCCCCCCTTGTCACACACATGCACACATGCAATCTGCACGCCTGCACCTGCACTTAAACCATACCTGAGTTCTGTGGACACTAAAAATATGTTTCACATACACATTTTTGAAGTACACACCATTGACTCTTCAGTTTGTCACATATGGAATGAGGAATGCAGCTAATGTAGTCTGACCCAGAGGGACACATATGTAATAGAGCTACTTTGACATAAATTCAAGCATCTAGTGAGGCCCAGATTTCAAGTTATTTGCTCTTCATACATCTGCACAATCCCACGTGTACTAATGAAGTCTGAACTCAAGTTCAGGTCTCCCTTTCCTTCTCAAAATCAAAAAGACCCAGGTGACATTTGCACCCTGCCTCCACCCCATTGACATTGCCCTCAAGTGTTGTCTATCTCTGTGACCCAGAACTTTTCTCAGAAAGAATGGTGTTTTGGGAGTGGCTGAGGTTCCTTGTAGCTCCAGAGTATGCTTGCAGCCGAAGTCTCAACCCAACCACGGTCCACTGAATTCAGTGGTTGCATGTCTGAAGCTTTCCTTGCTGGGCTGACATGACAGCCTGCAAAGTTAGCATCTTCGTTCCATTTTTAGCCCAGTGGGGATCCAGGCAGGACCCTTCAGGGAAACAACCTGAAGGCCTAGTGTAGAGACTGTTTTGTTTACCAGCCCTAAAGTCACTTTCTCACGTGTTCTCCACACTTGATCCCTTGTTCACTGCACACAAAGGATTGCTTGGTTGTCAGCATAGAGCTAGAGTTTGTTACCTCTGCCTTGTGACTCCCATCATTCAGCTCTGCTCCCTCTGACCCAAGTATAGCCATGGCCCAGGGTCCTGGATCCCATTTTCCTGACACTGCTGCTGCTGCTGCTAAGTCACTTCAGTCGTGTCCAACTCTGTGTGACCCCATAGACAGCAGCCCACCAGGCTCCTCTGTCCCTGGGATTCTCCAGGCAAGAACACTGGGGTGGGTTGCCATTTCCTTCTCCAATGCATGAAAGTGAAAAGTGAAAGTGAAGTCGCTCAGTCATGTCCTACTCTTAGCAACCCCATGGACTGTGGCCCACCTGGCTCCTCCGTCCATGGGTTTCTCCAGGTAAGAACACTGGGGTGGGTTGCCATTTCCTTCTCTGTCTCCTGACATTGCTTGCTACCAAATTTTGTATTGATTCTTTAAAGAAATTGTTTACATCCTATCAAATTATAACTGGGTTTTGAGTCCTTTAATGAGAAGAGCTTTAATGTGTCCTTTAATTAGAAAGCTCAGTGACTTCATGTTTTTCTTCACCAAATCTTATTGCTCAAACATGACTCACATTTACTACTGTTAAGATAAGGTTGAGGTTTCATAACTTTTCAAACACGTGAGTGGCTCAGTGGTAGAAAATCCACCTGCTAAGCAGGAAATGTGGGTTCAATTCCTGGGTTGGGAAGACCTCTTGGAGAAGGAAATAGCAACCCACTAAATGGCAACCCACTCCAGTATTATTGCCTGGAAAATCCCATGGACGGAGGAGCCTGGTTGTCTACAGTCCACGGGGTCGCAATGAGTCAGACACCACTGAGCGACTTCAGTCCAGTATTCTTGCCTGGGGAATCCTAGACAGAAAAGCCTAGAGGGTTACAGTCCATGGGGTCTCAGAGTTCCATAGGACTTAGAGACTAAACCAACCCCACTAGTCCACATTGAGATGCTAATGAGATGTCTAGAGAACACTAATTTGTGTAAGAGGGAAGAGGGACTCTGGCTTGAGGCTGGTGTTGCGGGGGATGGATGCTACAGGAGAGGTGGAGACTTTTCGATGCCTGGTACAGTCAAGAAGCGGTGGACGCGAATATCAGATAACTGGAGTCTAGTCCTGGCTTTGAACTTGGCCAAGGCTTTTTTCATTCTTGAGTTCAATATCTTCATCCACAAAATGCCTAGATGTGATAAGAAGCTCTCCCTGATTCTTCCTAGCTGTAGCATTCTATGTTTCTGAAACCTCTGTGGGAGCTTTGCCCCAGTGCATTTGGTTATGTGTCCTAATCAACTGGAGTACTTAACGTTCACACTGATGGATAGCAATGTTGCAGATAGGGATCAAGACCTTGGACATGGGGACAAGACCACACACAGGGAGGAGAGGGGTACGAGTACATCTATTGTCTATAAGATTTCCTCCCCCTGCACCAACCTTCCATGCATATACCTTCTATAATTAAACACTAAAGAAGGGGAGAAGCCAATGAGAGCACAACTGATTTATGGCTAAATAATACATTCCCAAAGTGTCAGTGAGAAGGCAAGTTCAAGTTTGAGCCAATTAAATAATTCCAGCTCCAGCTTCGACCCTTCTGTAGTTGTTCTATTTTATGATGCTTGCATCTTCAGGGGCAGTGCATTTCTACCACTGTACCATGATAGTCTTATCTTTCCACACTTATTTTCTTGGGTAGATAAAGGATTTCCCTTGACTTCCATTCTCTGAAGCTGAATTACGTGGATATTTTAAGAGAAAGAGATTTAAATTAGAGATTAGCTGTGCAGGATTGTCCCTAAGAATTCATTTCTAACGTGTATTTCATTAGTTACAAATGCCTTGGTCATTTGTGCCAAACACATGGATGAAACTTTTTTCTTGTATGGCACAAAGATAATTTCTAAAGGTGTTGTTGATCATGCAAACACAGGGACGTTTCAGTGGAAATTAGTCTTGCCCGTCTATAGAACAGTGGCAGCATTCAATGTGCCACAAAAGTTCCTGAGAACATTGTTTTTATAGTGGTTGTGATAAGCTGTTCCATCCTCCTGCTATTTAGCCTTCATGGTAACTCCTTTTTGATGACAATTATAGCAAATTATGCACAAAGGAGCAGTTTTTATACTTGTAATGAAAATGTTAAAAAGGGACCCATTTCTACCAATTGTCTATCTAATAGCGATTTTCCAGCATCTGTAAAATACAGCACTGCATCTGACAGCACAGTATCTGCTATAAGGGTGTGTGCCAGTTTGCATAAGCTATCTTCATATGTATGCTCTCTGTCCACTATATGTATCACAGATAAATATAAATCATGGTGCCCAGTGTCTCAGGGGGGACCCCAGCCTTAGTCATCCAGGGCAAACCATGAAAGTTCCCTAACAAACAGGATTAAAATTCACTCCTTTCAACCATCCCAGGCATTTATTCCTTCCTTTTCATTGAGCTACATTTGTCTGATTTAACAAGATAAGATTTGAGTGCTGATGCAGCCCGTTGTTAATGTAGCAGCCGCATCCACCATACCATCGACACTCGGCATCAGAGGAATGCATAAATCAGGTATTCAAAAAAAATTAGATATGCAGCACACCAGTTTTATAGTCCCAGCCTCAGAAATTGAAATGGCCCAGATTAATGTATTATATCTTACACACTGTCCGAGTGAATCAACTTTAATATATTGAACAGATTCGCAGAACAAGACTTTGTTATCTAAGGCGCACTCGGAAGAAGGAATTGACCTGAGGATTTGATTTGGTTCAGGTAGTTCATGTTGTACAGCAGCATTTGAATAGTTTCACATAAAAATAAAATTTGTATTAGAAATATTTCACATCATCATTTCTGGGCTCATCTGCACGGCAGTTTTGCAGAGGGCCAATATTATAGAAACAATGTCCGGCCAAGATATGATTTTAACCTTTGCTTCTGACATGGCAAAACAATATAATTGTAATTTTAATGCCAGCTGCTGTTTCTCGGCGAGGCAGCTTGTACAGGCTGACTTTAGTTTGGATTGCGACTGGAAATGAAATGCCCATTGAATTGCTCACACAATAGAAGCATCACAGTTTGTAGCATTCCATTCCCAAAGTCTCAGTCGGGACTGAAGCTGTTCTGTGAAGAAGCTGCTTTTTATACGGTTGGATTCCATTCCAGGGAAGGACCAGCTTGGACGCATCGTGGGCCTGTGAGGACAGTAGCTCTTTTCCTTGCCAGGCTGGGATAGCCACAGTGAGGAAACAGTTTGGGGATTTGCAGCCAGAGATGACGTGGTCCTTTCCCCTGAGTACCTGGAAGGGGGAGAGGGAAGGATGGGGAAAGGAGCAAAACTTGAAGTCTGGGAGGTATAGTTTGTATTTGGGGGTTCATGGCCAAGTGCTTCATCCACCTATGGCTGTGTCTTGTTTCACACTCTAGAGGGTCCTGTTTGTGTAATCTCAAGACCTACAAGGTCGTGTTCTCTTTCCAGTGGTGGAGCCTGAAATCTTGTCTTCTATTTATCCACAATATCAGCTGTGTGGGCTACAACCCTTCCCTGCCCTGCCCTGAGATGGGGGCTTCCCTGGTGGCCCAGATGGTGAAGAATCTGCTTGCAGTGCAGGAGACCTTGGTTCGATCCTTGGGTTGGGAAGATCCCCTGGAGAAGGCAGTGGTTACCCACTCCAGTATTCTTGCCTGGAGAATTCCATGAACAGAGGAGCCTGGTAGGCTATGGTCCATGGGGTCACAGAGTCACCCACCCCAGAGATGAGATTCTACCTATAGAATGCGGTTGATAGAACAAATATTCTTAGTAACCATGATGATTTTTCTCATGGAACTCAGAGAAACACACAGAGAAGAGGTACTACTAAATATCAAGACAGCAAACAGATCCATAACTGGTCAAACACTAGTTCCTATTCCATGCAGATGTAAAGTAATCGAGAAGTGGCAAGGAAAAGCACACTTCTTCCTAGGATGGCACCCCAGCCCCTGTTGACATTTATGCAAATTCCTTTGCCTATTTAATCCAGTTAACCTTGCCTGTTTCCCATTGCTTTGATTTATTCTGTTCATACAGATATTGGAGGTCCAAATAAGCTACCCAGATAGCAACAACTAAAAGACCTGTTTTGGTATATTCAGTCAGTTTCATGGTAGATGGCAAATGCCTATTTTTCTCGGATGGGTGAAGCTAGTCGTGAACATGTTTGACGTCAGAAATCTGGCTGTGTTTTCACCAGCCTGATTCTGTTTTTACCCACCTAATTCTCCTTTACTCTCCAGATGTCAATATAGGCGTCTTTTGTGACTGGGCACCCAAACCTCAGCCCTCTTTTGGCAACTCCCTCCACTCGCCCAGCCACACCCAGGAGGGCTACCCTCCTGCAGGCTCTGCTAGCATCCTGGGTTTCTGTCACACATTTACCTGCTGTTTATAACTGGTGATTTAAGTCTCTTTCTTCCAGAACTCAAGCTTTCTTTAAAACAATTTTTTTTTCATAATTTTATTCTTCTCTTAGCACAGGAGAATTTTTCTGTGCCTGGCACAGGAAAGATTTTTGTTAAGTGTCAATAGAATTCACTTGTTCAATCCATAAATATTTTTGAATGCCTACTAACGTATCTGCATTGTTCTAAGTCCCGGCGACAAAGCAGTGAACGCAGCAAAGTCCTTTCTCTCACACAGCTTACATTTTAAGATGGGAGAGAGTCATCACCTAACAAATATTAAATGAGCCTATGAAATTGCCAGTATTTGACCACAGAAGATCTTTAAAATATATATATATGGTCAAGCCTAATACATGGTGTGTCATGGGGAGATAATGAGCACTTCAGTGCAATAATGGTGTTGGACAACATCATCTGAGCCATGTTACCATCTGAAGGGCTCCTGCTTGAGCTTATTATACTTTCGGGTAAAAATTCTCCAAACAGTATAGGACAAAAATCCAGCGCCATTAGTCAGAGGGAATATAATTGTAGCTGTAATGATTACTGAAGCAACAATCTCGTCCTGTTAACATGTATTACTGCAGAGTTTACATGGCATGTCCAAGCCTTGCTTCTGATCTCAGGAGTCCCAGCGTGTCCTCAGAGCCCTGGTAAGCCTGCATTGGCCAAACCCTTCTGTATCCCGGGATGGGTCTGGGACCCATAGTATTCTCACTGTGCCCTGGTTCTCTTTCCTCATAAGCTCTGGTCCTGCATCAGGGTTCCAGTAAGTGACTGCCACCACGCTGGGGGCCAGTAAGGAAATGAAATGAGCCCAGTCATATTTGGTCACCCTCCTCTGGCCCGAGCTGAGGAGTGCCAGAGACTACAACTGTATTGCAAGTGGCCAGTGGGGCCCTTTCCCTCACTGGTGCTTGCCGTTCTCAAAGGCGATGTTGGGGCCCGGCCTATGTGGGTGGAGCAGCCGTCAGAGGCGTTCAGGACACTGAGGGGACACGCTTTCCTCCTGCAGGCACATTCGGAGCCAGATTCCTCACAGTGGGTTCCCCTTATGCCATCCAGCTTTGACGGCATGCATCCTCTGAGCTGGTGTGGGAAAGTGTCACAAAAAGTGCTGACATTTCTACTAGTTTGGATCATTAATTTTCTCAACAGATTACTAAATCAAATGACTTAACAACAACAACAAAAAAATTCTCCTACACTGCCATTTCTAAAGTTTATTTTAAATGTTGTGTGCCCTGATTTTTTTTTCTTCCTTTGCACTTTGTTTATTTTTTCCAGATTAAGCTTCTTAGCTCTTTCATATGATAAATATTTTGTGTAAAAAATTGTATAGCTAACAGTGCTGCTTGGTAGCTTTTCTGGAATTAGAAAGGGCTGTTTAAAAAATAAAACAAACGAGGAAAACCAAAGCAAAGAGAAGCTTTTGCACAGGGTGAGTAAGATGCCTTTTTGTTACTCTAAGACGCTGGGGTTGACGAATGGACTTTGATCACTGATCTACTCGAGCTGGCTGAAGGCCAAGAGCATAAGTCTTCTTTGGACCATTTCTAGAGCAGCTAATACAAGTGTGTTGGGTAGGCTAGAAGGGAATTTGTGGAAAAATTATCCCACATACCACTTACGAAGCACAGACTTTGTGCCAGATCATTATGGGGAACATTCTTCCCAATTTACATCTAGGCAAACTGAGGTCTGGAGAGTTCACTGCGTGTACAAGTTTACATATCGAACAAGTATGGCAGGACCAGGATTCAAATCCAGGTCTCCACCTCCAAAAGCCTGTGCCCTCTCCACTCTTCCTCAGCTTCTGATAGGGCAGAGTTCTCAAGATAGTTAGATGGATCTCAACTGTTCTGCATTTGTCAGCAGGAGACATTCATATTAAAATTGAATTTCTGTGTATTTTCCCCAGGCTAATTTAGGAAATTCTTGACATCATTTTCTGCCTTTTGTTTGTTTGTTTGTGTGCGTGTTTTTGGCCTTCTTTCTGGAGGACTTGAACCTTTCCAAGACCTCTTCTCCTTGGTTCCCAAGTACCCTGACATCAGGACATGTTTACACAGTAAAGTGGACAATGGGGGAGAGATTTTTTTCCCTGTGACACCTCTTCCTATTCTTGTCCTGACAGACAACTACAACTTGGAGATCCACAATAACTTCCAGCATACCTGTGTCATTCTTTTAAAATAAAAATGAAGCGGCTTCAACCTCCATTATTTAGGTCTCCCCAACCTTTCTGGGAATGTGGGGCGAGAATAGGAAATGCTATGTTCTTCCAACACCCTCACTCAGAATTCTCCCTTTCTCTGAACTCTCTCCACAAAGCTCAGCTGCACTCCTGAGCATTGTCTTCATTTCCTCAAGCACCACAAAAAAATGAGTTATTATACATATTATGCATTTATTGACAGTTTCTAATAGTGAAAAAGGATTCCAGAACAGGAGAGAAAACAACTCTAAATTGATTGTGTGACATCTCTGCTCCTCTGAGTCTTAAATGTGGTCACTGCAGGGCCTATCCATCTGGCCATGGTCTCCCCTGGGGCTCAGTCTCCGGGCATTGCACTTGCTCTTTCTACTCTAATCTTGAATGCCTCTGCTCACCCCACAGATTTCCAGCCTTCTCCCACCCTCATCCTCCTAGTCCACTGAAGAAAACTGAAAATTCCTGTGAAGATAGCTTGCCTGACAGTTGAATGCTATGTTTTCCCAAGCTACAGTTTGATCGACTTTCTACTTTTGCATAACCAAAAAGGCCCACCAGCTGTCTTAAAGAGCCCTCTCCCACTGAGAGGATTTCAGGAACTTTCTTAGAAAAACTCCATCATTCTTTTTCGTAAAGGGCATTTTGCCCGTTGTACTAAGATTTTTTGCCCACCGATCTGATCTGGGCTTGATCATACTTCAGAGTTAAGCTAATAGCCTGTCCTTTCCTGTCTCTGCTCTCTCCACACACCCAGTTGGTGTTTTCCTGACTTGAAAACCAGGTTGGGGGATCCTTGAAATCTTTACCCACCCCCACCCCCCGGGAACTGAGAGCTAGTCTTTGAATCTAGGTGTTGGTCCTCTGTTTTACTTTTCTTCAGTCTCAACTATCATGCAATTCCAATGCCATGTGGACATGAGCCAAAGTCCTTTCTTTTCATCCAGAACCTGACTTGGTTTGATTGTAATTCACGTGTAAATAGGCCATCCACAGTGCCTGAACTCATCAAAAGACAACTATAATATGAAGAATATGAAGCCTATGTATAGTAATAGTAACTATGGTAAAGAATCTGCCTGTAATGCAGGAGACCCAGGTTCGATCCCTGGATTGGGAAGATTCCCTGGAGAAGGGAATGGCTACCCACTCCAGTATTCTTATCTGGAGAATCCCATGAACAGAAGAGCCTGGTGGGCTACAGTCCATGGGGTCGAAAGAGCCAGACACAACTGAGTGACTTTCACTTTTCACCACATATTATTTTCTATGTACAAGGTACCATGTCAACAGAGCTTCTATCATTTAAGCTTTATCAAGTATTGTGCAGTGGAGAAAGTTAGCCCGTTTTACAAGTGGAAAAAAAACAAGACCTTGAGAATTTCGTGACTTGCACAAAGTCACAGAAGCAAGAGGAAAGGTTAGAGCTAGAGTCTTTTTGTCTCCAGTGTACAAGTTCACAACCATCTGATTGTGTCACCTATCTACACAGGTGATACAAAATGTGAAAGTGAAAGTTAAGTCACTCAGTCGTGTCCAACTCTTTGCGACCCCATGGACTGTAGCCCACCAGGCTCTTCCGTCCATGGGATTCGCCAGGCAAGAATACTGGAGTGGGTTGCCATTTCCTTCTCCAGGGAATATTCCCGACCCAGGGATCAAANTCGTGTCCAACTCTTTGCGACCCCATGGACTGTAGCCCACCAGGCTCTTCCGTCCATGGGATTCGCCAGACAAGAATACTGGAGTGGGTTGCCATTTCCTTCTCCAGGGAGTATTCCCGACCCAGGGATCAAACCCAGGTCTCCCACATTAGAAGCAGATGCTTTAACCTCTGAGCCACAAGGGAAGCTAGCCTGATACAAATATAGGATTTGCAGATAATCTTAGCCAATGGATTCTATGGCTTTAGGTCAGTAATGAACAAATTCTAAAATCCATTAAAGCTAATTAAAGGAAAAGGGAAGTGCCACCAATTCAAGCATTTTCTTTGACCAGACATAAATTTATCTTTGATTTAGTTATTTACATACCTAGGCCACTTCTTAAAGTTACTTAAAAATCTTGTCTTATCAGAACATCTTATAACAATCCATNTGCAGATAATCTTAGCCAATGGGTTCTATGGCTTTAGGTCAGTAATGAACAAATTCTAAAATCCATTAAAGCTAATTAAAGGAAAAGGGAAGTGCCACCAATTCAAGCATTTTCTTTGACCAGACATAAATTTATCTTTGATTTAGTTATTTACATACCTAGGCCACTTCTTAAAGTTACTTAAAAATCTTGTCTTATCAGAACATCTTATAACAATCCATTGCTTATCCATCTCCCCTTTGTGTCTCCTGGCAATTTTTTTTTTTTTTTTTTTTTTTACAGTAGGTTGTATCTTGAAGATCATCAAGTGAGTCAGTTTCTCTAAAATGTACCAAGTCAAGCATTTGGATAATGTCTACAGCAACTAGTGGTGGGAGTTTAGAGTTGATTTTATGATGCTTCTAAAAGAGGATATTTGCACTGTGATTCAGAACTCTCTTTGTGGCTTAACTTACACAGAATGCTTGAAGTGTCCTTACCTGAACAACATGGTTCTCTTCTGTGCCTCCTTGAAAAATGATGTTCTGCTGCTGTGAAGCCAGATGAGCCATCAGTGGTTGGTACTGGAGAACCACACTTAAAAGAGAGCAAGCTGCTTTTAGGTTTCCCAAGGGCCTCCTGCTCCTAGGTCTGCAAGCACTGTGGAATTGCAGAGTAGCCCTTGGAGAGTCCCTTTTTGCTAAATATCTCTACAAGACAGGGTACAGGGATCTGAAACTAAGAAACTCTTGGCAACATCCTAAGAGCTAATCTAAACAGTATCTAAAAAGGAAAACTCAACCAATCATCCAGAAGTTTTAGCATTCATCATCTAGGTATTTTCAACCTTGGTATCAACCAAACGAAGCCATAGTATGTTCTTGGTCAAAGACTCTGCCCAAACGGGGTGAAGTGACCTGGATGTTCTGAAGAATTTTTTTTGTTTAATTGTAGATAATGAAAAGATTATCTTAAGCTTGGAGTTTAGTGGTGAAAAAGATATTGGAAATGATCCAGTTTATTGGGTAAGTGGCCATGAGGATATGATTTAGCCCATTTGGTCACATTGCTAATCCCCAAAGCAGCAGTAAAACAAAGTTCTCTTGCTTCTGGTTGAATCTTCTTGTAGTCATCTTGTTCTGTGGATTTCCTTTCTTGAGGGCAAGAGAAAGTGGTGACTAGACTATTCTACTTTCGACACTGGTTAAGCAATGCCGTTTCCAGACATGACATGCCTGCTTTGGGTGGATTTTCCACACATGTTGTTACGGCATCATCACCATCAGCAAACCTGTGGGGTGACCACACCATATGTGCAAAGCCCCTGACTAAGTCCAAGAGAGGATGGAAAGAGAGTTGAGATACCAGCTTATGCTTTACTTTGTGGTTGTATCACTAAAAATAATCATTTACGCATATCTAGAATTTCAGAGAACATAAAGAAGCCTAGGGAAAATCAAATCTTGAGTCAAATCCATTTTAATGTGTTCAGCCTTCCCTGTAAACCAACTTTTTCATGAAAACATGTATGTTAAGGGATTTTGAAAATATTTGAGAAATGCAGATAGCTATGTTTTCTTAATGTAGTCAGTCCATGTGAATGAGAGGAGGAGGTGGGTATTCAGTGGCTACACCTGCGAGCCTGGGTCACAGTAAGGTGAATTTCATAGGATAAATTCAGATTTTTGAAGCTATTGGCATAGAGTCATGATTGAAGTACTGTATGCATTGTGAATAAGGTAGGAAATGCCAACAAATAATAGCATAGCAACAAGCTCACAAAAAGAAGACAAGGCTAATTTTATTAATTCGGTGGTTTTTGCTTTTAAGGAAGCCCTGAAGGGCTCATATATTGAAACTTTATTCCCAAGGAAGCCCTCATAAGCTAAAAACAAATGTGCATTTTCTTCTCAAATGAGAACAAAATTAATTATTTGTTACTATCTCAAAATTCTAGCTTTTATGACATGCCATTCATTTTGAAAAAAAATAATGAAAGCATTTCAGACTTGCCCCCTGCCATGCAGAGAGTTAGTGTTCTCGTACCTCGCTGAGTCCCGCAGACCACTGGTCTTCAGATTTTCTCTTTCTTGAGAAGAATGCCTCCACCCACTGGCTCTCCCACCAGCAATGCTGCTTCCACCACACACCAGCACAAAGCACAGATTGCTGCCCAGCTCCTTGGAGAGGGGCCAGTGCATTTGTCAGGAATTGAAAAGTTTTGGAGCCAGTTTGAGGACTTTCTGGTACACAAAGCGTTGGCTGGAAATGTGGTAAGTATTAAATGGGATGTTAATTTTCATGAATATTTTCCCCATGGTTGTAGCTTGTGGTCATTGAGCAATTTAGCAATCACCATGTGGTCTGTTGGACACACAGCCTGGGTGAAGTTCAAGAAATTAGCAGCCAGTCAGTGGGGAGAGGGCCAGAACTCATTTGTATTTTCACATTCTTTCTTTTTTTTTTTCCTTCCTACCCCATCGCAGGGGATGGTAGTTTCTTTATTAAAACTTTAGGTGTAACATGAGATCTGTGCATACCTCCCATATTGATGCTCCTTCACATTTCCAGGCATTTCTTGTAGCCTGTGTTTCTCAGACTTGTATTCTGCCTCTAAAATTTATGATTTCGTGATTCTTGGCCTGTTAATTCGTTGCCTCATCACATAGGCTATGTTGCATCATTTGCTTCAAGGACTCTGTGTATGAGTGCAGGACAATCCCAATTTCATTCTTTTCTTCTAAATGAAGGGGGTTTGTTAGAGTTCTAGGAGTCAGCAACCATAGAGAAAGTGTTTGATGGTAAAACGTGGCCCATTATTTGATAGGAATTCCAGCTTCCTTTATGTGGTACCCTTCTTATATCATTTTTTTAAATTAATTAATTTATTTACTTATTTTTGACTGCACTGCATCTTTGTTGCTACATGTGGGTTTTTCTCTAGTTGCAGTAGAGGGGGCTACTCTTTTTTGCGGTGTGCAGGTGTCTCATTGCGGTGGTTTCTTTTATTGTGTAGCATGGACTCTAGAGCACGGGCTCAGTGGTTGTGGTACATGGGCCTAGATGCCTCATGGCATGTGGGGTCTTCCTGGACCAGGGATTGAACTTGTGTCCCCTGCATTAGCGGGTGGATTCTCAATCACTGGATCACCAGGGAAGTCCCACATCGTATGATCTTTATTACCCTTACAATACCTTGTTAGGTAGCTGAGTCTGGAACGCTCCCAGTCCCTTTATAGGCTCCTACAGTTCCTAGAGGTGAATCTGGGCTGTCCAAGACCCACGGATAGAACTGGAAGACAGGTCCCCTGCCACCAACCACATTCTCCTTCCTCCCTGTCAACTCTTCCCCCACCTTGATGCCCAAGTTTATCAGGAGGGATTTTTTATTAATAACTAAATTAGCAAAGTGTGCCCATATCTTATCTTTCTGTATTTCTATAAGTGATACCAAGTCAGATTTATATTCTGGTTCACTTTATATTCCAATATACTTCCTTGAACAGAAGAAAATTGGTAGTGATATTAAAACGTGTACTACGAGTTGTGATGACACCTGAGCCTCAGAGCTTCTCATGGGTATGACCAGGGGAATGGGTTTAGCTGGCAATGGTGTGGGAGATTTTGTTGATGTGAATTGAGAGCCCTCTGCTGTATAACCTCCTGCTGTCTGCTGTATTAAGAGGAGCTATTTGACAGAGTCATTTTAAAGTCCCTTGATATTTCAGTTCCACCCATGATAGAGCCAAGAAATCAGACTTTTGCATATTTTCATTTCTGGTTCAAGGAAAGGTAGCTCTGATGTCTGATATTGCCTTCTAAAAATTAACTACTCAATCAACCTGAAACAAGTCTTTAAAACTTCACTAATAAAAATCATGCTATTTGTTTTTCTGGCATAGGGATTATTTCACATATAATTAGTAATATATAATAAAGTTCATTATATGTCTATATATTTTTATAAATGCACTGTGCATTATGTGTATTCTCAAGAATACATATTTATATGACTTGGAAAAAACCCTGATGCTGGGAAAGATTGAAGGCAGAAGGAGAAGTAGGTGGCAGAGGATGAGATGGTTGGATGGCATCACTGACTCGATGGACATGAGTTTGAGCAAGTTCCAGGAATTGGTGATGGACAGGAAAGCCTGGTGTGTTGCAGTCCATGGGGTCGCAAAGAGTTGGGCATGACTGAGCAAGTGAACTGAACTGATGTATTTATAGAATGTATGAGCCATACCATTTTAAATTCAGTATTGTGAGAGAAATAAATTCTTCTACATATATGAAATTTTGGTTCCAAACACATTTTTAATATTTAAATAGTTTCATGGACTTTCCTATGAAATGTGTTACATACTTTGCTTCCAAGAAGTAAAGAGAAAGCGGAAACTCACTTAATTGCTTTTGGATGGTGCAGGCCAATATTATCAGCAGAATTTATTAGTTCTGTTCTCTTACAGAATCTGTTCTCTTACAGAATCTGTTCTCTTACAGAACTCTCTCCCCTCAGGTATGGTGGCCCTGGAGATTATTTGAGACATTTTATCTATAATATTTTCATGTCTGTGCTCTTATCAGGATAACTATTCTAGTTTTTAGAAGTTTTGGCCTCATATTCTCTAACATCCTTGTCATTTGCTTCTTATCTATACCTTGAGCTACAACATGCAATATAAATATTACATCGAAAATACGAGTTGATAGGCTCTGAGTGATTCAAGTAAATATAAATTATGAGGGCTTTCTTGCGTGGAATAAGAACTGAGTTGCTGATCACAGGAGGAGCCCTTTTCTCTGCTTTCTCTTCAGTCTCCCGGCAGGATATAAAAAGTGGAGGTTGCCTAATAGGTGAAGTGTTATTCTCCATTAAAAAGCAACAAGGTGCATATGAACGCTTTAAACCTTAGCGGGATTAGCAGTGTTTAGTTTGGGCTGACCAAAGGATAAGCATGGAGTGCTTCCGGCTGTGCAGGAGAGGAGTGTGTTTATTTGTGTTTCGCCAAGGATGAACCCGTGAGCGCACCACAAAAGGACAGTGCCTCTTTCACAGCGACTCTGGCTTCTGTTCCTGCGAGCTTTGCAGTGTGCCTCCGTAAAGCAGCATGAAAGAGTTGATTTTCATTTTATGTTGTGCTTGTGAGTCATTAGCATGATGTTCTAACACTTGTAAATGAATACAGCTCTTGCCTAATCTGTCATTTTAATGCCTTATAGATTTTATTTCACTGGATGTTGTACCAGATTCTCCATAATAATAATCAACTGCTTTGTTGTTCTCTTGCAGAAATTAAATTTCTGCAGTGGGTGTGCAACTAATAAAAAATGTTGCTTGAGGAAACGAAAAATAAATATGATGAATCATAAAAGTTGGGTGTGGGGGGGTGGTGTGGAGGGAAAGTTGCTCGTCAACAGGAGACAATTATGGAACCAGTGGTGACTGCGTCTGATTTTCATATTGTCAACGGCTTAATAGCCCTCACAAAGTCTTTAGCCACAGTGCTTATGTCTTTCAGAGTTAGCCTCATGGACTGGGTGTTTTCCACAGTTTCATTTGGAAGCATTAAAATAAAAGGTGAGGGAGTAAAATAACTGTTCTCTTTGCTGTACACCCAAGACAAGCCTGCCCAGGGTTGCCATTTAGCCACTCTCACATACCTTTTATCTTTTCCCCTGTCACCAGCTTTCTAGAAGAGCAGCATTAAAGGCAGCTGTGTGGGACTCGGAGTATCAGCAAAGACTGTAAAGTGGAAAATAAACAGTGTGTCTATCACCAAGCTACAAGAACATAGCACTCATAGCAGGGAAATGACAGTCAGTGGCAAGCAACTAATTGGTCACCAGCTTTGGCGGAAATGTATTCTTCCAGACCTCTGTCATTTCCTATGTTCTTTACTGAAAAGACTGCCAGGTTGAAGTGTTGGCTTGAATCCCTCCAAAAGAAAGAAAATGAAGAGTTAAGGCAGCCAGGCTGGGCAGGCGCTTTGAAGACAGAGTAATTGGAGGCATCCACTGCTAGAAAAATAGCTGGCTCCTTGCAAAATAATTAATTCACCCCCTTGCGCACAGGTATTGTGTGGGTCCAACACCAGTGATGTGATGAATGTTGTTTTTCACACAGTTTCTGCCTGAGAATCCAGGCTCAAGTACATTCCTAATAGTGGCCGAATTTTCTTAAGCGACTTCCTTTATTCACCCCCTCCAACACACACATACATTTGTCCCTCTTATTTATAATTCCTCCCAGAAAGGTGATAGGTTGAAGAACTACAGGAGAGCAATTGGAACCATGTGCATCTAAGGAGAGGAGAAGGGGGCTGGAGTCTAAAACATAAACACTTAACCAAGGCAGAGAGAGCCAAATGTGAGGTGACTGACATTTATAATGCTAGACTCAGAACTGAAGTGTAATATTAAATTCGAATATATTAAAATGAGGATCTTGAAGTGTAATTGAATATCCTCGAGTGTGTGGACTTCCATCCCAAACTGGACACCTTGTATGGGGAAACACAGGGTTGAGGAAGACCTCCTTACCCAAGCAAGTACACTGCTTACGAACAGGGTTCCAGTTCAGTATGGCTTGGTTGTGACGCCTTAGTGTGCACTGAGATGTTGAACTCAAAAAGCAAGATGCGATCATAGAAATACCTGGTTAATTGTCTTAACCTACAGAAGAACCTAGTCCAAGCATTATAAGATTGTTTACAAGCATATAGGTTAATACCTTTATAGATTTAAGCACTAAGTCCTGTTAAGCCTTGCAGCGATGGATTTTAGAGGGTTCACAAGCCCTCTGGAATTGTACCCTTTATTTTGCATGGATGTCTGTGCACTTTAGGGGTGCTAGAGAAGATGACCACTTTCCTCAGATTCTCAAAGAGGTGCAAGACCAGAAAAAAAGCTGAAACCTACATAATCATGTAATCAGAAGGGAAAAAATGAATAATAATAAATTTATGGAAATCTAGCTGTTTGTGAAAGTCCGTTCTAAGCTGGAAGGGATTGACAAAAAGCAGTTTTGAAGAACTGTTTGCTTTTATAACTTGCTTTTAATCAGAGTAAGAATCATCTTAGAATTTGAAATGGCATCCCTTTATATTCCTGTGACTTTCTTTCCATCTTTGTAATAAACACATAACCTAAAAAGTGCCCTGACTTTGTCATTGCTTTATATTATATAGTACTCTATATGTGGGCTTCCCTAGTGATTCAGTGGTAAAGAATCTCCCTGCCAAGGCAGGAGATACAGGAGATACAGCTTTGATCCCTGGGTGGGAAAGATCCCCTGGAGGAGGAAATGGTAACCCACTCCAGTGGGTTACCATCAAGGACTGGGCTACCAGTCCTTGATCAGGAAATCCCATGGACAGAGGAACCTGATGGGTAACTGTCCATGGGGTTGCAAAGAGTTGGATATGACTGAACACAGCACCCTGTGTGTACCGTTGTTCTAATTTATTTATTTATTGACCTCCTCTGCTTTTTCTGAAGCAGCAACATGTGGTCTGCCCAAAGATTTGCACTGAATAATACTTGTGGTTACCGTGAGAAGGTACCTCTTTAATGATAGGAACATAACTGTTCTAGAACCTCAAATGCTACACTGGTGATCCAGTGTAGTCTGTGACAGTCTGTGCTTTTCACAGGCTGCTTCTCGCTTGAGTTAGCCTGGCCCTGTTAATGAAGCAGGTTCTTTCCTAGTAGAGTCAGAATCCTCTGATGGCAAATTAGGCGCCAGGACTGCATGATGGCTTACTAGACTTTCCTTAGAAATAGATGCATGGTGGCTTGAGATTCTCTCAGTCAGTCTTCTTTTCCTTGCATCTCTCCTTCACTCGTGGTCACTATATCATGTCTTGAAGGCTCCACTGTCTCTCCAGCCTCTCTCTCCATTTTCTTTCACAAATGTTTCCTCTAATAAATTTCTTACACATTGAATCCCATCTTGGCATCTGTTTCTTGGAGGATCTGGACTAATGTAATAATAAAATTCACATTTTTTTTTTATACTACACTGTATGCCAAGCAATGTGCTCCCATGTTGTCTCATTTAATCCTCTCAAATCTGGACCCATAAGAATTATATTTATTTTAAAGAGGAAAAGCAGCCACTCAGAGAGGTATAATGACCCAATATTACACAGTCAGTAGATTGCTGAGTTACTATTTGAGGAAGGTTTTGTTCTACTCCAGAGCCCTTGGTCTCCATCACTCAACTGTAGCCTTTTAGAAGCAATCACAGTTTCCTCCAAATAATATTAATACCAGTCACTTCATTTGATTTCTTCTTGAATGTGACTGGGGTTTCCCTGGTGGCTCAGACAGTTAAGAATCTGCCTACAATACAGGATACCTGGGTTTGATCCTTGGGTTGGGAAGATCTCCTAGAGAAGGAAATGGCAACCCACTCAAGTGTTCTTGCCTGGGAAATCCCATGGACAGAGGAGCCTTGAGGGCTATAGTACATGGAGTCACAAAGAAACAGACATGACTGAGCAGCAAGTTTCACTCTTGAATGTGGCTGCATTTGGAAAATGAGAGGATTAGTATATAGTCATGTGTTCTATTTGGCTTAGTGACAGAAGAGATGGTGACATGAAATCCGTTTTCACTGTGGGAAAGTGAAAGTAAAAGTCGCCCAATTGTGTCCAACTCTTTGAGACCCCCCATGAAATTCTTCAGGCCAGATTACTGGAGTAGGTAGCCTTTCCCTTCTCCAGGGGGATCTTCCCAACCCAGGAATCAAACCAGGGTCTCCTGTATTCCAGGTGGATTCTTTACCAACTGAATTATCAGGGAGGACTTTGTAATTGATTGATATAAAGAGGATTTGGGTTACTTTTCTGAAGCTTACACCCAGAAGTGCCTCTCAATTAATCCTGCCCATGTATCCACTCACCTCCCTACTGAAACCCAGCTGCTGGGAACAAGAGCTCCCACTGGCAGAGTGGAAGCTGGCTTCTGTATTCCTCCTTCCCGTGTGTGTCTTTTCCTGTTATCAGGGAGGTCATGGGATCAGAGCTGGTGGGTTTGTTGTTGTTAATGTTGTTGTTTTAGAAAATGAAAAAAATAAATGTTCCTCTTTCAAGGTTTCTGTCTGATAGTGTTTGCTAGACAAAGTAGAATTTTCATAGCACAAGCCCTTAGCTCAAGAGCTCCACTCAGTCAGCAGTTATTTTATGTGCTTTTTATCCAGGCTTTCTTGTTTAAAAAAAAAGAAGAAGAAGAAGAAGAGAAAGAGAAATTTATCCACTCAAAGTGAGCTTTTTGCTAAACTTGTGTCTTTCCCTTGTTTGTCATGTTAATTACATCCCAAATAACCTTCTTTTCAGAGAATTCTGCAATCAAACTCTAAAGCCCCATCAGATGTACATTGGTTTTTAAAGTGGACTGGTTTTTCATGTAATAATGACTTGAGGATTATATGTATCTCTAAATAAGTGCAGATTCTGCCCCTCAGGGTACCTGCTCCTTCTTATACCTTGTGACCTACTGTAGCAAGATATTTATTCTCTCATTCCTGTCTCCTTACTTTTAAGATAGAGATAATAATAGGATATTTTTTGGTGTGTTATTATATAGAGTGTACTATGTGCCAGACATTCAGTCCATATTAGTGTTTATTAAGTCAATAAGCAGATGTCGCTCAGTAATTTGGGGTAGTACAGTTTCACAGTTCTATCATCAATAGTTACATTCAGCAAGCTATACAAAGGAAAAGACTTTATCTGACTCTGACTGGACAGTACCTGTGCGTTCAGACCGTTTAGGGAAGTAGTTTTCTCCAGGAATGGCAGATTCTATGAAATTGCAACTCATTGAACATAGTAAGTGTGCAGTGAATGTCACACAAGTTTAATGATATTAAAAGAAAGAGGGAACATGCCGTATAATAGACTTGGTCCTCTAAGGTAAGAGAGAAAGCTAAAGCCTCCCTCCATCAGTAAGAGGTCATTCTTTCAACTTATTTCATAGAGGACTTATATACTCAGGTTCCCTTCAATATTATTAGTGAGTAAGGAGGTTCCATGTTACAAAACACTTTCAAGTTTAACTAATGAATAAATCAGTAAAATTAATTTGTTGCAGAAGTAGGGTAGTGTTGACTTATTCTATCAATATGCAGAAAATTCCCTGGTTGTCCAAAGTGAGACTATACTCACCTTTTGGTTCAGTCCACTTGTTCATAAACTCCAACAAACAATACCAAATGGCATACCAAGTGTACCAAATTTTTCCAAATGACTTTAAAAGTGCCATGATAATGGCTAAAATTTTTGCAGGATAAATGTATTTGATGATATGTCAACCATGGCTACAGATTGATTGAAAAAGCTTATTAGTTTAAGAAGGGATAAGCCAAAGAATCCTGCTTGACTTAAATAAAGAATTAAACTCATTTTGGAGAGAGAGGGGTATATGTGATTCCTAATTGAGTGGTTTCATCTTAATCCTAGAGGAATCTAGAAGTCCAGTGGAGTCCAATGTTAGATTTATCTACAATATGGAATCAGCTAATTAAATCTTATAAAACTTAATTGAGCACTCTTTTGTGATCCTCTTCCAAGGACCACCTAAGAATTAGAAATATTAATAGAAGGAAAATTTGTGACTTCTCTGTCAAGTTTCAGAGTAAGTCTTGGAAATGTCTATGACAGAAGCAAATCTGCTTTTTTCTTAATCACTACTGTGTTAAAATTCCAAGTTATAGTATAGTTAGCTATGGGTGCACCTGTCATATTCTGTCTAACTGAATCAGCTCCTTATAGACCAATTCTATTCATCAAATAAAACAGGTATTGAGTCCCTGTTTTGTTGTGAGCCCTAGGAACACAAAGGAAAAGGAAAAAGATGTAACTGCCAACCTCACGAAGACCACCAACTGGTGGTCTACATACGAAGAACTGAATTTGTGACTCCTAGTGCAGTGCTCTTCAGTTTAGTTCAGTTCAGTTGCTCAGTCATGTCCGACTCTTTGCAACCCCATGAATCGCAGCACACCAGACCACTCTGTCCATCACCATCTCCCGGAGTTCAGTCAAACTCACGTCCATCAAGTCGCTCTTCAAAGTGACGTTTATGCATCAAGGGTTAGAAAGAGCATATTTGATAATATTAGAACATTATATAATATTAGAATATCTAGATTTTTAGATGAGAAATTATATTTTACTAATATTGAAAATATGGATTTACATATACTGTGTATATATCATTATGCATGATTATATGCTAAAGGTACTTTGGGGTGGAGCTATGAAGGTGTAAGACAACTGTTACGTTACATAGTACTGTATACCCACTGGATGTCAATAAACAGTTGTTGAATGAAAACATTTAGAGCTCATGTTAGTAAATTTTTATATTTTCCCAGATGCACTAAAATCTACTTCCTGTCCTTTTGTCCACCGTGCTTTCTCTACTGCATTTGCCCTCAGTGACTCGATTGCCTCTATTTTAACTGAAGGTGGGGGTCCAGCTGCTTGCTGCTCAAAAGCCAATAGGAGGCAAGGTTGGTGGAAAGGAAACTTTGCTGTATTTTGGATGCTAGCAATGGGTTTTGGGGTGGGGTAGACTCCTGTCCATAGGCTGACTCCCCTCAACTGACAATCAGTGAGCAAGAGCTTTGAGAGGTGGAAGGAGGGGGCTCCATGTAGAAATGGCACAGACGGTGCTGACGGTGATCTTCATCAGTAGTGTGGTGGGCTGGTCAGTGTCATCTTAAGTGTTTTCAGTACAGTTAATCTTCAATTCCAGGGTCAGTTTGTTCCAATTTCTTTGAGGCCAGCTCTCATAATTGTGACTTGCTTATGTCATGGCTACAGTCCTGTCATCTTGTAGTTAGCTTCTTCTACCTGGTGGGCATTTTAATATCTGTAAGAGCTCAAGGAATATGGCTCAGAATATTGTCTGTAGCCTTTGAGAAGGAACTAAAGATCCTTGACTTTGTTTAATGACTAAATTATTATTATTTGCTCTCTTTGACTGTTTTCCTTTATTTCTGCATTTTCTCACTTCTCTGATTAAACTTGTATTTTGGCTAAAGTTTTTCCTCAAACAAAAGGCAGACTGAGGACATGGGGGGTGGGTAAGGGCCACAAGCTTCTGCTCCATTTCACCATGACCTGGAACGCCTCGCTCCTCCTTGTCCTACTGCTGAGCAATTCCGAGCTCCTAGTTCAACTGACTTGAATAGAACTGAATTTAATGTTTCCCTTCAGTGCATTTCTGATAACGTTTTCATGAGGAAACGCACAGCAAGCTTCACAGAAGCTTCACATCAGTTCCTTAGTGGGAGCATTTTAAACCCAGTGTTGTCTGAGCCCCTCAAGTCTTTATCAGTGGGCACATGAGGCAGTGTCTCTGGGTCACCCAAGGTAAGAAAGGGCTTTCCAGGTGGTCCTAATGGTAAAGAACCCACTTGCCAATGCAGGAGACATAAGAGATGCGGGTTCAATCCCTGGGTGGGGAAGATCACCTGGAGGAGGGCATAGCAAACCCATTCGAGCTGCCTAGAGAATCCCATAGACAGAGGCACCTGGTAGGTTACAGTCGATAGGATTGTAAAGAGTTGAACACAACTGAAGTGACTTAGAACACAACGTAAGAAAATGTAGTCATGACTAGATTTCTAAAGTTTCTCCCTCCAAATTTGTGGCTGACTGATCATTATTTCTTCAGGAAAGAAAGTTAAGATTTATTTCCAGGGATTCGAGTAGGGCTTCTTAGCCTCATCCCTATTGACATTTGGGACTATTTAATTCTTTGTTTTGGGGATTATCCTGTGCTCTCTGAATGTTTAGCATTATCTCTGTTCTTTACCCACTAGATGCCCATAGAAGTACCTCTCCTTCCCCATAAATGTCTCCAAACCTTACCAAACGTTCCCTAGGGAGTAAAATTGTCCCCAGTTGAGAGCCACTGGGTTAGGATAAAATAGTATGAAGCACTAAAAATAATACACTGTGGTTCAACAAGCAATAGATTGACCATGTGGTTGGGTTCAAAAGTGATGTGAATATATGAAATGTGAACAATCGAAAATGATTTATTTGAGAGGTTAGTGTCAACTCCAATCCACTGCTAATCAAACTAATTTCACATTGTGACTAATAAGTTAAATCTTACTCCTCCCCGATCTTGTTTGTCCATGAGGGGCAGAGATTTTGAGCAGTGAGATGGTAAACGCTAGGAAGGGTAACATGGAGGATATACAGACAAAAGAATACATTGGTGAGGGCTGATTAACAGCATATTTTCTGCATAATCCAATAAATCAAGGCTATCAGGAAATTCTATCACTTATGACATCCACTGGGAGGTGTGCCCAGAAACAGCTAACAAAAGGTAGTACGGTATACAGGAGGAGATGATTTTTGAAATCTCATTATTAAAAAGCGGCTCAAGGTCAGCTTCCAAACACATTAGCAGAGCACATGTTTTCTGAAAGAGCTAGCTTATTTTACTCTGAAGACTTCCTCTAAATTCTAATTGGGGAGTCTTTAAATCTTCAAACGTGAATTTGTTGGAAAAGGGATTCAATTATGTGTGAGTTGAAAATAGGAAATGATTTGCTTGACCAATATATCTCTCCTTTCCTATGAGAACTAATGGAAAAACAACCCGCCTACTCCAATGGGCTAGCTGTCCATTTTCTGAATTTATGTCAGATAGGGACTTATTAGGAATCCAAGATATTGCAAACACAACTTGGGTCAAAACTGTCAATTACATGGAGAAATTATGTACAAAATTAGGATTTTAGAGACTCAGAATTTTGGGCAGATAACTAGATTCTGAACCCCTCTGAAATCAGAATAGAGTCCACTGACCCTCTGGAGTAATCCTTCCATTAAATTTGCAATTCTTCTATGTTTGACACTGTCCAGGGAGCAAACAAATGAAGACTCTTTTTATAAAATGTTCTTTTTCTTCCTACCTGCCCGAAATCTGACTCCAGATTTTCTGTGGGGTATACTTGGAAAGGTACGTGTCCTGTGGCAAGTACCATCTAGAATTTATGCTCCTGAAAATTAAAAATGGCTACTGTTTGTTGTTTTGTCACTACGTATTACACCTACAGATTGTTTAAATGAGAAAAGTAGAGAAAACATATATATATGTAAGAGCATGTGTAATAGAATGAATACATTCAATAAGATGAAGAGACATTAGATAGTGTGTGTGTAAAGTGATACAGATTTTAAGGTGTATATATATATATATATATATATATATGCATCATATTTATTTGTCTTATGGCAACTATGTATATAGACTTTAAAACCATTTAAATATTAGCTTTTGCATAATTGAGAAACTGCTGTCACCAGTCTGTAAGCACAAAAGCAAAAGACATTTTAGGAATTGCTTACACGGAATTGTGGGTGATTTGAAATAAATTTGTAGGAAGCTTATTAAATCTTTTCTTTCTTTACTGAAAAAAACACCAAAGATCATTTCTGTAATGCATCGGTCTGTCAAATCTGTATAAACAAGTATAAATGTTAAAAAAAAGTAAAGAATACTAATCAAGAGACATAACACATACACTGCTTAATAAATCTTGCCTTCAATTTATTTGTCTAGTATTACAAAGGCAGAGGAGATATCAATTAATATAGGCAAAGAGGACCCATAATTTATAATTAACTGGCAAGTGGTTTGTAACAAACAGCAGCACAGAGTCTAATAGCCGGTAGAAAAATAACTAGTGTTGATTTGTCCCTCGGCAAATTAATAGAGTGCTTATCAATGACAGGGTTACATAAAACTGCTAAATAAATAATCATCAGTGAGTTCGAGTGAAGCAGATCTTTAACAAGCTTAATCTGAACCTCTTGACATCTGTAGACTATGAAGAGATTAAATGGTAAGAAACGGAAGATAGAGCGTGCATATTGTAAGCCTGCTCAGGAACTGTACCAGATCATGTTCTTATGTAATGAGAAATAAAAAACATTTTTATTGCAAAATTACATTGAAAAATGATTTTCATTATAATTAGAGTGAAAATTATAAAAGATATATCAAGGAAATGCTGAACTGGAATTTGCCAGATGAGAGTTTCACTACATCTCTTAACAATGAAAACACATAATTTTCGTCACTTTTGATATATTTTTGCTCGTTTGCTTCACTTTTATTACTCACCTTTGTACACGCCATGAGTTCCAACTCATATGTCACCACAGCTACACCAGCGAGCTTATTTTTGGTTATTATGGTTCCACTATCGAAGAAAATTAATCAAGATCCTATATTTAAATGGACAGTTCCATCCTGCCTTCTCATCCACCCCCAGCCACTTACATGGAATTCCAAGTTTTTGTTACAGGATGCTTCATTCCTTAAGGTTTCTCTGGTACGCCATTTGCAGTGCTGTGAATTAACAGACCTACTGTATAATACCTCCAGCCTTTTCTCTGAGAGGTTTTTAAAGTCACCCTTATTTGTTGGTATATTACCAGTGTCATACCAGAAATGAATATTCTTAAAACCATGGCGCTTTGGGAGAAATATTCTGAATCAATATGTCGTTATGCCTCAGATATTAACTTTTCTTAAAAGACTCTTTTTAAAAACAATTTTAGGCTCACAGAAAATTCAAAGGGAAGTTGCCGAGATTTCCCATATACAATGTCTTTTTAAGATATACATAGATAAAGCCACTCACAAAAATAGGGAGATGCCATAATTCTTAAATAGAAACCTGGTTTCCAGTGGGATATATATATATATATTCTCAAAAGTGTTTCAGTGAGAGACAAAACATGAGAACCTGGAGCTGGAAAGTCACAGATTGCATCCCATGTGGCAGTTCTCTGCTTCTAAGCTAGAACACATCCTGACCTCATTTCTACCTTCTTTGGACTTGGGAATGCCACCTCTGTGGGGATTCACCCTTAGATTCCTAAGTCTTTGCTACTCTTATGAACTACTGGCCAAGATTCAGCTGTAGGTATAGTAGATCACTTATAACTTATTTATAGGGTATGTCTTATATTTTCATGTTAAACATCCACTTGTACCAATGAAAGCTGCTGGTATTGAGTGTGAATATGTGTGCAAATGTATTCAGTGAACTTGGTAACTCACAGGAAGCTACTCAGAGACTTCAAATATTATTGTACATGCCAGTGTTCAGATCTGGTTCATCAGCATTACTGCTTTTCTGAACTTCAGTTCCAATTTCCAGTGGACATCTCACCATTCATTTTCCATGAGATCTTTATATTCACATCCTGAAAACTGAGTTCAGAATGTTGTTGCTCAGTTACTAAGTCGTGTCCGACTTTTTGTGACCCCATGAACTGCAGCATGCCAAGCTTCCCTGTCCTTTAACATCTCCCTGCATTTGCTCAAACTCCTGTCCACTGAGTCAGGGATGCCATCCTACCATCTCATCCTCTATCACCCCCTTCTCCTCCTGCCTTCAATCTTTCCCACAGAATAAAGACATAAGCTTTCACCAAGTTTTTTGGGTTTTTTTGTTTGTTTGTTTGTTTGAAATTTAACCAACTAGGAAACATCCTTAATCTCCTTCTCTCCCCCATGTTTTCTGTCCACCCCCTCCCCTATGAATATATGTACTCTTTTTTAAAAAACTTTATTTTTTGCTGCACTGGTCTTCTTTTGCTGTGGCTTCTCTTGTTGCAGAGCATGGGCTCTAAGCATGCAGGCTTTAGTAGCTGCGGTGTGTGGATAGACTCAGCAGCTGCTGTTCACAGGCTCCAGAGCATGGACTTAGTAGTTGTGGTGCTTGGGCTTAGTTGCCCCATGGCATGTGAGTTACAAGGGAACTATGCACCTAAACAGTCTTTAATATTAAATATTAATAGGTTCCCTCCTATCTATTTCTTTTGCAACAACCTTTATTTAGGTCCTTATAACGTCCTACCTGAGATTTTGTAATAATTTCTCTGATAGGAAGAGTAATAGCCCCTGAAAGGTGTTCATGTCTTTGTCCCCAGACCCTGTGATTATGCTACATGGCAAAGGGGAAGTAAGATCACTGATAAGCTGATACTCAAATGGAGAGATTGTCTTGTATAACTGGGGGTATTNAGAAGAAATGGAGTAGCCATCATGGTCAACAAAAGAGTCCAAAATGCAGTACTTGGATGCAGTCTTAAAAACAACAGAATGATTTCTGTTCATTTCCAAGGTAAACCATTCAATATCACGATATCCATATCTATACCCTGACCAGTGATGCTGAAGAAGCCGAAGTAGAACGGTTCTATGAAGACCTACAAGATCTTTTAGACCTACCCCCCTAAAAGATGTCTTCTCATTATAGGGGACTGAAATGCAAAAGTAGGAAGTCAAGAAACACCTGGAGTAACAGGCAAATTTGGCCTTGGAATACAGAATGAAGCAGGGTTAAAGCAAAAAGAGTTTTGCCAAGAGAACGCTCTGGTCATAGCAAACACCCTCTTCCAACAACACAAGAGAAGACTCTACACGTGGACATCACCAGATGGCCAAGACCAAAATCAAATTGATTATATTCTTTGCAACCAAAGATGGAGAAGCTCTATACAGACAACAAAAATAAGATCGGGGCTAACCGTGGCTCCAAACACGAACTCCTCATTGCCAAATTCAGAGTTAATTGAAGAAAGTGAGGAAAACCACTGGACCATTCAGGTATGACTTAAATCAAGCCCCTTATGATAATACAGTGGAAGTGAGAAATAAATATAGGGGACTAGATCTGATAGACAGAGTGCCTAATGAACTATGGATGGAGGTTCATGACTTTGTACAGGAGACAGGGATCAAGACCATCCCCCCAAAAACAAAATTCAAAATGACAAAATAGCTGTCTGAGGAGGCCTTACAAATAGCTGTGAAAAGAAGAGAAGCAAAAAGCAAAGAATAGAAGGAAAGATATACCTTTTTTGATTGCAGAATTCCAAAGAATAGCAAGGAGAGATAAGAAAGATTTCCTCAGTGATGAGTTCAAAGAAATAGAGGAAAATAATAGAATGGGAAAGACTAGAGATCTCTTCAAGAAAATTAGAGATACCAAGGGAACATTTCATGCAAAGATGGGCACAATAAAGGACAGAAATGGTATGAACCTAAAAGAAGCAGAAGATAATAAGAAGAGGTGGCAAAAATACAAAGAAAAAGTGTAGGAAAAAGATCTTCACAACCCATATAGTCATGATGGTGTGATCACTCACCTAGGGCCAGACATCCTGGAATGCAAAGTCAAGTGGGCCTTCGGAAGCATCATTATGAACAAAGCTAGTGGAGGTGATGGAATTCCAGCTGATCTATTTCAAATCCTAAAATATGAAGCTCTGAAAGTGCTGAACTCAATATGCCAGCAAATTTGGAAAACTCAAATGGCCACAGGACTAGAAAAGGTCAGTTTTCATTCCAATCTCAAAGAAAGGCAATGCCAAAGAACAGTCAAACTATGGCACAATTGCACTCATCTCACATGCTAGTAAAGAAATGCTCAAAATTCTCCAAGCCAGTCTTCAGAAAAATGTGAACTGTGAACTTCCAGACATTCAAGCAGGTTTTAGAAAAGGTCAAGGAACCAATGATCAAATTGCCAACATCTGCTGGATGGTCGAAAAAATAAGAAAGTTTCATAAAAAAATCTATTTCTGCTTTATTGACTATGTCAAAGCCTTTGACTGTGTGGATCACAATAAACTGGAAAATTCTGAAAGAGATGGATATACCAGACCACCTGACCTGCCTCTTGAGACATCTGTATGCAGGTCAGGAAGCAACAGTTAGAACTGGACATGGAACAACAGACTGGTTCCAAATAGGAAAAGGAGTACGTCAAGGCTGTATATTGTCACCCTGTTTACTTAACTTATATGCAGAATATATCATGAGAAACGCTGGGCTGGATGAAGCACAAGCTGGAATCAAGATTGCTGAAAGAAATAGCAATAACCTCAGATATGCAGATGACACCACTCTTNATATATATATATATATATATATGCATCATATTTATTTGTCTTATGGCAACTATGTATATAGACTTTAAAACCATTTAAATATTAGCTTTTGCATAATTGAGAAACTGCTGTCACCAGTCTGTAAGCACAAAAGCAAAAGACATTTTAGGAATTGCTTACACGGAATTGTGGGTGATTTGAAATAAATTTGTAGGAAGCTTATTAAATCTTTTCTTTCTTTACTGAAAAAAACACCAAAGATCATTTCTGTAATGCATCGGTCTGTCAAATCTGTATAAACAAGTATAAATGTTAAAAAAAAGTAAAGAATACTAATCAAGAGACATAACACATACACTGCTTAATAAATCTTGCCTTCAATTTATTTGTCTAGTATTACAAAGGCAGAGGAGATATCAATTAATATAGGCAAAGAGGACCCATAATTTATAATTAACTGGCAAGTGGTTTGTAACAAACAGCAGCACAGAGTCTAATAGCCGGTAGAAAAATAACTAGTGTTGATTTGTCCCTCGGCAAATTAATAGAGTGCTTATCAATGACAGGGTTACATAAAACTGCTAAATAAATAATCATCAGTGAGTTCGAGTGAAGCAGATCTTTAACAAGCTTAATCTGAACCTCTTGACATCTGTAGACTATGAAGAGATTAAATGGTAAGAAACGGAAGATAGAGCGTGCATATTGTAAGCCTGCTCAGGAACTGTACCAGATCATGTTCTTATGTAATGAGAAATAAAAAACATTTTTATTGCAAAATTACATTGAAAAATGATTTTCATTATAATTAGAGTGAAAATTATAAAAGATATATCAAGGAAATGCTGAACTGGAATTTGCCAGATGAGAGTTTCACTACATCTCTTAACAATGAAAACACATAATTTTTGTCACTTTTGATATATTTTTGCTCGTTTGCTTCACTTTTATTACTCACCTTTGTACACGCCATGAGTTCCAACTCATATGTCACCACAGCTACACCAGCGAGCTTATTTTTGGTTATTATGGTTCCACTATCGAAGAAAATTAATCAAGATCCTATATTTAAATGGACAGTTCCATCCTGCCTTCTCATCCACCCCCAGCCACTTACATGGAATTCCAAGTTTTTGTTACAGGATGCTTCATTCCTTAAGGTTTCTCTGGTACGCCATTTGCAGTGCTGTGAATTAACAGACCTACTGTATAATACCTCCAGCCTTTTCTCTGAGAGGTTTTTAAAGTCACCCTTATTTGTTGGTATATTACCAGTGTCATACCAGAAATGAATATTCTTAAAACCATGGCGCTTTGGGAGAAATATTCTGAATCAATATGTCGTTATGCCTCAGATATTAACTTTTCTTAAAAGACTCTTTTTAAAAACAATTTTAGGCTCACAGAAAATTCAAAGGGAAGTTGCCGAGATTTCCCATATACAATGTCTTTTTAAGATATACATAGATAAAGCCACTCACAAAAATAGGGAGATGCCATAATTCTTAAATAGAAACCTGGTTTCCAGTGGGATATATATATATATATTCTCAAAAGTGTTTCAGTGAGAGACAAAACATGAGAACCTGGAGCTGGAAAGTCACAGATTGCATCCCATGTGGCAGTTCTCTGCTTCTAAGCTAGAACACATCCTGACCTCATTTCTACCTTCTTTGGACTTGGGAATGCCACCTCTGTGGGGATTCACCCTTAGATTCCTAAGTCTTTGCTACTCTTATGAACTACTGGCCAAGATTCAGCTGTAGGTATAGTAGATCACTTATAACTTATTTATAGGGTATGTCTTATATTTTCATGTTAAACATCCACTTGTACCAATGAAAGCTGCTGGTATTGAGTGTGAATATGTGTGCAAATGTATTCAGTGAACTTGGTAACTCACAGGAAGCTACTCAGAGACTTCAAATATTATTGTACATGCCAGTGTTCAGATCTGGTTCATCAGCATTACTGCTTTTCTGAACTTCAGTTCCAATTTCCAGTGGACATCTCACCATTCATTTTCCATGAGATCTTTATATTCACATCCTGAAAACTGAGTTCAGAATGTTGTTGCTCAGTTACTAAGTCGTGTCCGACTTTTTGTGACCCCATGAACTGCAGCATGCCAAGCTTCCCTGTCCTTTAACATCTCCCTGCATTTGCTCAAACTCCTGTCCACTGAGTCAGGGATGCCATCCTACCATCTCATCCTCTATCACCCCCTTCTCCTCCTGCCTTCAATCTTTCCCACAGAATAAAGACATAAGCTTTCACCAAGTTTTTTGGGTTTTTTTGTTTGTTTGTTTGTTTGAAATTTAACCAACTAGGAAACATCCTTAATCTCCTTCTCTCCCCCATGTTTTCTGTCCACCCCCTCCCCTATGAATATATGTACTCTTTTTAAAAAAACTTTATTTTTTGCTGCACTGGTCTTCTTTTGCTGTGGCTTCTCTTGTTGCAGAGCATGGGCTCTAAGCATGCAGGCTTTAGTAGCTGCGGTGTGTGGATAGACTCAGCAGCTGCTGTTCACAGGCTCCAGAGCATGGACTTAGTAGTTGTGGTGCTTGGGCTTAGTTGCCCCATGGCATGTGAGTTACAAGGGAACTATGCACCTAAACAGTCTTTAATATTAAATATTAATAGGTTCCCTCCTATCTATTTCTTTTGCAACAACCTTTATTTAGGTCCTTATAACGTCCTACCTGAGATTTTGTAATAATTTCTCTGATAGGAAGAGTAATAGCCCCTGAAAGGTGTTCATGTCTTTGTCCCCAGACCCTGTGATTATGCTACATGGCAAAGGGGAAGTAAGATCACTGATAAGCTGATACTCAAATGGAGAGATTGTCTTGTATAACTGGGGGTATTCATTTTAACCACAGTGGTCTTTAAAAGTGGGAAAGAGAGGAGGCATAAAAGAAAGCCAGAATGACATGATGTAGAAAATCTCAACCTTCTGTTGCTGCTTTGAAGGCAGAAGAAAGGGTCACAAACCAAGGAAAGCAGGTGACCTCTAGGTGCTGGAAAACACAAGGAAATGGGTCCACCCTAGAGCCTCTGTGCTCTAGTTGCTTAGTCGTGTCAGACTCTTTGTGACCCCATGGACTGTAACTCACCAGGCTCCACTGTCCATGGGGATTGTCCAGGCTAGGATATGAGAGTGGGTTTCTGTGTCCTCCTCCAGGGGATCTTCCCAACCAAGGGATTAAAACCCAGGTCTCCAACATTGCAGGCAGATTCTTTGCTGTCTGAGCCACTAGGTAAGCCCAATTTCGTACTGGGGACCTTAGTGTGAGAGGCAAACATGATAAGCACTACGCTAAGGAAACGAGGTAAAGTAAAAGTGTTAGTGACTCAGGCGTGTCTGATTCTTTGCAACCCCATGGACTGTATGTAGCCCGCCAGGCTCTTCTGTCCATATAATTCTCTAGGCAAGAATACTGGAGTGGGTTTCTATTCCTTCTCCAGGGGATCTTCCTGACCCAGGGTTTGAAGCCACACCTCCTTCATTGGCAGGTGGATTATTTACTGCTGAGCCACCTGGGAAGCATACTACTGCCCTTGGCTAGACCTGGTAAGCACCAACTAAGTTCTCTATGTAGCTCTCTCCTGTTCCATGTGTCCTACAAGGAATAACTCATTTATTCCTCACAGCATCCTCATGATAAAGAGATATTATGAACTCCATTTTATAGCAGATGAAACTGATGCATTGGATGAAATTCTTGCACAGGGAAGTTGAATCATATTCCCCAGTTATAAAGCTAGTATGAGGTGGAGCTGAAACTCAGTCTCAAGCAGTCTGACTCCAGAATCTGTGCACAAAGCATTACTTTATATCTTCTCCATATCCAAAACATGGTCACCTTAGTGAACAAAGAGAAGAATTGCCTTTTTGACTTTGTGGAAAGGACATACTTAGTTATTTAAAATGCTGTTTTGCTGGAGATGTTGACAACATGATACAGTCAAAGTCCCTAACTCTCTGATGTCTCATTAGCTTTGATGTATTTACTTCATCAAACAGAGTCTTTCCAGGCCAAAATTCCATTTGCTGGAATTTTTAAAAAATTGTATCTATGTTCATGAGGAATATTCATCTGCAGTTTTCTTGTAATGTCTGTTTTTGGTTTTGCTATTGGGGTAATTCTGGCTTTGTAAAATGAGATGGGAATTATTTCCTTCTGTTCAATTTTGTGAAAAAGTTTGTGTAAAAATTGGTATTATTTTCTTATATGTTTGGAAGAATTCAACAGTGAATCCATCTTGTCTTGCAGCTTTCTTTGTGGGAGAGTTTTAAACTGCAAAAAAGAAAGAACTATCTTTCTCTTCTTGAGCAAGTTCTAATAGTTTCTGTGAAGAATTTTTTCATTTTTGTCTAAGTGATTGAATTTATCAATATAAATTTGATATAATATTCCCTATCCTTCCAGTAGACTAAAAAACTTAGTTATGTCACCTCTTCCTTTTCTAAAAGTGAGGATTTGTGTTTTCAGACACTCTTTTTTATTAATTACTCTAGCTGGAGATTTACCCATTTTATTGATTTTTTTTCTAAGAACCTGCTTTTGGTTTTACAAAACAATGACTAGTACGCTATTAATTCCATCCAAGTACATTTTTATCTCTAGGAGTTTTTGGTCTTTTTATCCTTCATATCTCTTCTTAATTCTTTGAACACATAGAATACAGTTATAATAGCTGTTTTACTGACCTTGTCTTTTAGTACTAACTCTTGTGTCAGTTTTGGGTTTGTTTTAATTGATTGATTTCACTGCTCATTTAGATCCTTTGCACATCTGGTAACCTTTTACCCTGTTGGGTCCTGGTTATTTTTTTATTTCCATATCTATCTTTGTCTTTTGTTTTGGTGGCTCAGACAGTAAAGAATCTGCCTGCAATGCTGGAGGCCTGGGTTCCATCCATGGTTCAGGCAGATCCTTTGGAAAAGGAAATGGCAACCCACTCCGGGATTCTTGTGGGAGAATTTCATGGACAGAGGATCCTGGTGGGCTGCACTCCATGAGGTCGCAAGGAGATGGACAACAACTGAGTGACTAACACGGAGCTCCCTGGAAAGTTGAGTTCCGGAGAGTCCAGAGGAGTATTTAGCCCAGCGCAGTTTTCTGCACCAGTGAGGCAAGCACTTCTGTGCACTCTTTACAGTGCTCTGTGAACTGTGGGACTTTCAGTCTTGCTGGTGGGAACAGGCACTCTCCCAGCCCTGTATGGGCACCAGGCAGTGTTTTCTCTAATCCTTGGGTCAATTTCACCATCCTCAGGTAGTTTCATCCCAGGCCTGTGCTGATAAGTACTCTGCTAAATTTTCCAGGGGCCCTCTACAGATCTCCAAGGTTCTTTTCCTATGCAGCCATCTCCTCTTCAGCTGTCTTGCTTGTTCTAGCTGCCTGCCTGTATCTCCCCACACTCATCTTTGTCTCCTCAACTGTGGGTTTGCGTGGGCTCTGCCTGGGTGCCCTTCTCCCTGTACTACAGACTGAAAACACTCTCAAAGCCCATGTACATGGCAGTGGTAGGGCTCAGTCATTCCCATCACTGAGGAATCACTGTCTATTGCCTGATATCTAATGCCTTGAAAACCATTATTATTGTCCAGTGTTTTTAGTTGTCTCAGGCAGAGATTCACCGTGATCGTCTTCTACTCCATCTTAGTAAGAAGTTATGTCAGCTGATCTTGTTGCTCATTTAGGGGCTTTGTGTTGGGTACAAAGATTCAGGACCCCAAAACTCAATGTTATGTTTTGACTAGGAAACCTGATGAGTCAGAAGTTTTCTCGACCTTCGGGACCTATGTGCACTAGCTGGGAATGAGAAATGGGTGGCTTCTGGCATAATTGGGGTGTGCAAAGAAAGTGTCTAGAGCGTCTGTCCTGGTAATACTAGCCTAGTGATCCCAGTTACATTCTGTAGCACTCAGGGATAAAGCTACATAGAGGGCATTCCCTGCACTTGCTCTTATGGTAAAAGTCTTGTCATACAAATAGGACCTACCAGGGGGTGGTCCCAAGATGGAGGAGGAATAGGATGGGGAGACCCCTTTCTCCCCCACAAATTCATCAAAAGATCATCTGAATGCTGAGAAACTTCCACAAAATGATTTCTGAACGCTGGCGGAGGACCCCAGGCCAGAAAGGCAGCCCATTCTCTTCGAAAAGAGGTAGGACAAAATATGAGAGACGAAAGAGAGACAGAGACCCATCCTGGGGAGGGAGTCGTAAAGGAGGAAAAGGTTCCAAACAGTAGGAAATCCTCTCAAGGCAGGTCTGTGGGGAGTTTCGGAATCTCAGAGGGCAACATAACTGGGAGGGAAAACACACACACACACAGAATATGCGCCCAACCGCAACTGCCATCAGAGAAGTGGCCCAGACACTTGTGTCTGCCACCAGTAAGCAGGGGCTGGATGGGAGGCACGGGCTGCATTGCTTAGGGTAAGGACGGGGCCTGAATGCCCTGAGGACGATCAGGGAGCTAATGTGAGATAGCAACCCAAACTGTGGAATCACAAGAGAGAGGGAGAAAAAAAAGAGAACTTTCCTGCAATAGGCTCTAAACTGTAGCCTGACTCGCTCACAGAACAAAGGATGGAGCGAATACCAAAGGAGAGCTACCCAGCTGCGTTCAGGCCCCTCCCCCTTACCCGCCGGAGGCAGAGAGGCAGGCTTGTGGCAGCCAGAGCCGGAAGGCAAGACACCGGCATCCTCCACCAAACTGATCAGGCTTCCAGTTTCTAACCACGTCTTCCTGGGACTCTGGACAGTTGACATCTACCAGGAGGGTCGCAGCGTGAGATCAGCTCCCCAGAGGAGACACAGGGCACACCTGAGACGGCGCTCTAGCGGTGCACCTGGAAAACCAAGCGGTTGGGACTGGGGAGGTGATTAAGATGCACAGTCCCCCTGGGACAGTGCACTCGCCAAGCAGCCGGTCACCTGAGCTGCTCGGACCTGGGAAGGGCACAAAACACACGCTCAAGCGAGTCTGTGCCCTTGAGGAGTACCTGAGAACCTGAACCTGAGCGGCTTAGACCTGGGGAGTTCACAAAACGCGGGGCCCACTTTGGATGGTGCTTCTGCAGAGCACCCTGGAGCCTGAGCAATGTAGACCTAGAAAGCGCACACCGCGAGCTGGGGCAAACTCAGTGTGGTCCGTACACTGTGAGCACTCCCCACACACACCAGCGATATTTGTTTGCACTGCCCCTCCCTCCCCATAACATAACTGAACAAGTGAGCCTAGATAAGTTACCACCTTCCCCTCCTTGTGTCAGGGCAGAAATTAGACACTGAAGAGGCTTCCAAACAGAGGAAGTTAAAATAAATAAAAAAGAGGGAACTGCTCTGGAAATGACAGGTGCAACAGATTGAAACCCTGTTGTTAACATTGACTAAGCATTGGAGGGGGCCTATAGATCTTGAGAACAGTATAAGCTGGAACAAGGAACTATCTGATACTAAACTGACCCCACACTGCCCACAACAGCTCCAGAGAAATTCCTAGATATATTTTTACTATTATCACTTTTTAATTTTTTAATTTATTTATTATGCCTTCAATTTTCATTTTTATAACCTATTATTTACCTTGCATGAAAGTGAAAGTCACTGAGTCATGTCCAACTCTTTGCGACCCCATGGACTGTACAGTCCATGGAATTCTCCAGGCCAGAATACTGGAGTAGGTAGCCTTTCCCTTCTCCAGGGCATCTTCCCAACCCAGGGATCTAATCCAGGTCTCCCACATTGTGGGAAAATTCTTTACTGGCTGAGCCACAAGGGAAGCCCAAAAAGAGACCCTATTTTTAAAGCAAATTTGATATATATATTTTTTATAATTGTTGTGGTTTTATATTTTTAATATTGTATTTTTGAGAGTCTAACCTTTACTCTACATTTTTAATCTTTGCTTTTTTGTATTTGTTATAAATTTTGTACCTTTAAGAATCTAATCTTCAGTACCCATTTTCACTTAGGGGTGTGATTACCGGTTTGATTGCTCTCTTCCCGTTTGACTCTCCCTTTTCTCCCCCAGGTCACCTCTGTCTCCTCCCTCCCCTTCTCTTCTCTGCTTAACTATGAATCTCGCTGGGTGTTCTGGGCTGTGAAGAACACTTAGGGAACTGATTACTGGCTAGGTTGGTCTCTCCCCTTTTGACTCCCTCCCTTCTCTTCCTGGTCACCTCTGTCTCCCTCCTTCCTCTTCTCTTCTCCACATAACTCTGTGAACCTCTCTGGGTGTCCCTTGTTGTGGAGAATTGTTTTATCATTAACCTAGATGTTTTATCATCTGTGCTATATGAATGGAGAAGTCTTGAGGCTGCTGTAAGAGTAAGACTGAAAGTCAGAGGCCGGAAGCTTAACTCCAAAACTTGAGAACATCAGAGAACTCCTGATTCCAGGGAACATTAATAGACAAGAACTCATCCAAAAGCCTCCATACATACATTGGAACCAAGCTCTACTCAACAGCCAACAAGTTCCAGAGCAAGACACACCATGCTAATTCTCCAGCAAAGCAGGAACACAGCCCTGAGCCTTAAAAGACAGGCTGCCCAAAGCCATGCCAAACCCATATATACCCCAAAACTCACTACTGGCACTTCATTGTACTCCAGAGAGAAGAGATCCAGCTCTACCCACCAGAACACAGGCGCAAGGTCCCCTAACCAGGAAACCTTGACAAGCCACTAGTCCAACCCCACCCACAGGGAGCAAGCTGCACAATAAAGAGGAACCACAAATTTCCAGCTTACAGAAAGGGGACCCCCAACACAGCAATCCAAACAAAATGAGAAGGCAGAGAAATATTCAGCAGGTAAAGGAATGTTATAAATGCCCACCAAACCAAACCAAAGAGGAAGAGATAGGGAGTCTACCTGAAAAAGAATTCAGAATAGTGATAGTAAAGATGATCCAAAATCTTGCAAACAAAATGGAGTTACAGATAAATAGACTAGAGACAAGGATTGAGAATATGCAAGAAATGTTTAACAAGGACCTAGAAGAAATAAAGAAGAGTCAATCAGTAATAATGCAATAACTGAGATCAAAAGCACTCTGTAGGAAACTAATAGTAGAATAACTGAGGCAGAAGATAGGATAAGTGAGGTGGAAGATAGAATGGTGGAAATAAATGAAGCAGAGACAAAAAAATAATTAAAAGAAATGAAGACAACCTCAGAGACCTCTGGGACAATGTTAAATGCCCCAACATTTGAATCATAGGAATCCCAGAAGAAGAAGACAAAAAGAAAGGGCATGAGAAAATATTTGAGGTGATAATTGTTGAAAACTTCCCTAAAATGGGGAAGGAAATAGCCACCCAAGTCCAAGAAACCCAGAGAGACCAAACGGGATAAACCCAAGGCAAAACACCCCAAGACACATATTAATCAAACTAACAAATATCAAACACAAAGAGCAAATATTCAAAGCAGCAAGGGGAAAAATAACACACAAGGGGATCCCCATAAGGGTAACAGCTGATTTTTTTCAATAGAAACTCTTCTGGCCAGAAGGGAATGGCAGAACATACTTAAAATGATGAAAGAGAAAAACTTACAACCCAGATTACTATACCCAGCAAGGGTCTCATTCAAATATGAAGGAGAAATAAAAAACAACAGACAAGCAAAAGCTGAGAGAAATCAGCACCACAAAACCAGCTCTTCAACAAATGCTAAAGATCTTCTCTAGACAGGAAACACAGAAAAGCTTTGTAAACTCAAACCCACAACAAAGTAAATGGCAACAAGATCATACTTTTCAATAATTGCTTTAAATATAAATGAGTTGAATACCCCAACCAAAAGACAAAGACTGGCTGAATGGATACAAAAACAAGATCCCTGTATATGCTGTCTACAAGAGACCCACCTCAAACCAAGGGACACATACAGACCGAAAGTAAAGGGCTGGAAAAAGATATTTCATGCAAATAGAGACCAAAAGAAAGCAAGAGCAGGACATTCATATCAGATAAAATAGACTATGAAATAAAGGCCACACAAATAGACAAAGAAGGACACTACATAATGATCAAAGGATCAATCCAAGAAGAAGATAAAACAATTATTAATATATATGCACCCAACATAGGAGCACTTCAATACTTGTAAGGCAAATGCTAACAAGTATGAAAGGGGAAATTAACAGTAACATACTAATAGTGGGAGACTTTAACACCCTACTCACACCTATGGATAGATCAAAGAGAAAATTAGCAAGTAAACACAAACTTTAAATGATACAATCGACCAGTTAGACCTAATTGATATCTATAGGACATTTCACCCCAAAGCAATGAAGTTCACCTTTTTCTCAAGTGCAAATGGAACATTCTCCAGGATAGATCACATCCTGAGCCATAAATCTAGTCTTGGTAGATTCAAAAAAACTGACATCATTTCAAACATCTTTTCTGATAACAATTAGATGTCAACTACAGGAAAAAATCTATTAAATATACAAACATATGGAGGTTAAACAACACATTTCTGAATAACCGACAAACCATGGAAGAAATCAAAGAGGAAATCAAAATATGCATAGAAACAAATGAAAATGAAAACACAACAACCCAAAACCAATAGGACTCAGTAAAAGCAGTGTTAAGGGGAAGGTTCATAGCAATAATAAGCATACCTCAAGAAACAAGAGAAAAGTCAAATAAATAACCTAACTTTATACCTGGGAAAAGAAAAATGAAGAACCCCAGGGATAGTAGAAGGAAAGAAATCATAAAAAATAGGGTAGAAATAAGTGAAAAAGAAACAAAGGAGACTATAGCAAAAATCAATAAAACTAAAAGCTAGTTTTTTGAGATAAATAAAATAGACAAACCATTAGCAAGACTCATCAAGCAAAAAAGGGAGAAGAATCAAATCAACAAAATTAGAAATGAAAATGGAGAAATCATGACCAACAACACAGAAATACAAAGGATCATAAGCAACTACTATCAGCAACTATGTGCTAATGAAATGGACAACTTGGAAGAAATGGAATTATTCTTAGAAAAGTATAACCTTCCAAAACTGAACCAGGAGGAAAGAGAAAATTTAACAGACCCATCACAAGCACAGAAATCCAAACTGTAATCAAAAATCTTCCAACAAATAAAATCCCAGGACCAGATGGCTTCAAAGGTGAATTCTAACGAAATTTTAGAGAAGAGCTAACACCTATCCTACTCAAGCTCTTCCAGAAAATTGCAGAGGAAAGTAAACTCCCAAGCTCATTCTATAAGGCCACCATCACCCTAATACCAAAACCAGACAAAGATGCCACAAAAAAAGAACTACAGGCCAATATCACTGATGAAATAGACGCAGAAATCCTCAACAAAATTCTAGCAAACAGAATTCAGCAACATATTAAAAAAGTCATACATCATGACCAAGTGGGCTTTATCTCAGGGATGCAAGGACTCTTCAGTATTCTCAAATCAATCAATGTGATACACGACATTAACAAATTGAAAGATAAAAACCATTATCTCAATAGATTCAGAGAAAACCTTTGACAAAATTCAAGACCCATTTATGATAAAAACTGTCCAGAGGGCAGGCATCGAAGGAACATACCTCAACATAATAAAAGTCATATATGATGAACCCACAGCAAACATTATCCTCAATGGTGAAAAATTGAAAGCATTTTCCCTAAAGTTAGGAGCAAGACAAGGGTGCCCACTCTCACCACTACTATTCAACATAGTTTTGGAAGTTTTAGCCACAGCAATCAGAGAAGAAAAAGAAAAGGAATCCAGATTAGAAAAGAAGAAGTAAAACTCTCACTGTTTGCAGGTGACATGATCCTTTACATAGAAAACCCTAAAGACACCACCAGAAAATTACTAGAGCTAATCAATGAATATAGTAAGTTGCAGGGTATACAATTAATACACAGAAAATCCCTTGCGTTCCTATTCAGTAACATGTGAAAACAGAAAGAAATGAAGGAAACAATCTCATTCACCACTGTGATGAAAAAAATAAAATACGTAGGAGTAAATCTACCTGAAGAAACAAAAGACCTATATATAGAAAACTGTAAAACACTGATGAAAGAAATCAAAGATGACACAAATAGAAGGAGAAATATACCATGTTCCTGGATCAGAAGGATCAGTAGAGTGAAAATAAGTATACTACCTAAAGCAATCTATAGATTCAATGCAATCCCTATCAAGCTACCAATGGTATTTTTCACAGAACTAGAACAAATAATTTTACAATTTGTATGGAAAAAAAAAAAAAAAAAAAAAAAAAACTCAAATACCCAAAGCAATCTTGAGAAAGAAGAATGGAACTGGAGGAACCTACCTGCCTGACTTCAGACTATACTGCAAAGCTACAGTCATCAAGACAGTATGGAACTGGCACAAAGACAGAAATATAGACCAGTGAAACAAAACAGAAAGCTCAGAGATAAATCCACACACCTATGGACTCCTTATCTTTGACAAAGGAGGCAAAAATATACAATGGAGAAAAGACCATCTCTTTAACATGTGGTGCTGGGAAAATTGGTCAACTACTTATAAAAGAACAAAACTAGAACACTTTCTAACACCACACACAAAAAATAAAATAGATTCAAGATCTAAATGTAAGACTAGAAACTATAAAACTCCTAGAGGAAAACATAGGCAAAACACTCTCTGACATAAATCACAGCAAGATCCTCTATGACCCACTTCCCAGAGTAATGGAAATAAGACCAAAAATAAACAAATGGGACCTAGTTAAACACAAAAGCTTTTGCACAATGAAGGAAACTATAAGCAAGGTAAAAAGACAGCCTTCAGAATGGGAGAAAATAATAGCAAATGAAGCAACTAATAAAGAATTAATCTCAAAAATACACAAGCAGCTCATGCATCTCTATACCAGAAAAAAAAATGACCCAATGGAAAAATGGGCCAAAGAACTAAACAGACATTTCTCTAAAGAAGACAAACAGATGACTAAAAAACACATGAAAAGGTGCTCATCATTTATTATCAGAGAAATGCAAATCAAAACCACAATGGGGTACCATCTCACGCAGGTCAGAATGGCTGCTATCAAAATGTCTACAAGCAATAGATGCTGGAGAGGGTGTGGAGATAAGAGAACATTCTTACACTGTGGTGGGAATGCAAACAGTTGTAGCCACTATGGAGAACAGTGTGGAGATTCCTTTAAAAACTGGAAATAGAACTGCCATATGACCCAGCAATCCCACTGCTGGGCATACATGTCAAGGAATCAGAATTGAAAGAGACATGTGTTCCCCAATGTTCATCACAGCACTGTTTACAATAGCTAGAACATGGAAGCAACCTAGATGTCCATTGGCAGACAAATGGATAAGAAAGTTGTGGTCCATATACACAAATGAATATTATTCAGCTATTAAAAAGAACACATTGAAATCAGTTCTAATCAGGTGGATGAAACTGGAGCCTATTCTACAGAGTGAACTAAGTCAGAAAGAAAAACACTGATACAGTATATCAAGGCATATATATGGAAGTTAGAAAGATGGTAACAATGACCCTGTATGCAAGACAGCAAAAGAGACAGAGATATAAAGAACAGACTTTTGGACTCTGTGGGAGAAGGCGAGGCTGGGATAATTTGAGAGAATAGCATTGAAACATGTATATTACCATATGTGAAATAGATCACGAATCCAAGTTCGATGCATAAAACAGGGCACCTAAAGCCTTTGCACTGGGACAACCCAGAGGGATGCGATGGGGAGGGACGTGGGAGAGGGTTCGCGATGAGCAACACATGTACACTCATGGCTGATTCGTGTCAATGAAGGGCAAAAACTACCACAATATTGTAAAGTAATTAGTCTTCAATTTAAAAAAATAATTTTTTAAAAAAGAATACATACAAATAGGACTTACCATTTCCTTAACAGATCCTTGGCTTTGATCTGAAAGATAAACAATTCAACCTGAGGACCCCAAACTCACGTATGAAGTGTTGAGGACTTGGTGAAAAGTTTTACTGCTTCTGTGCAGTACTTTTTTTTTTTGGTCAGTTTTTACCAACTGCAGCTCCAAAATTTGTTCCTGGGCTTGACATTTTGAAGAATCATTTGCCTTTTAAATGTGTCACTCACTTTTGTCTGACTGATCTTGCAGAGTCTAGGACCAAACATTTTCAATAAAAGTTTCAGCCATTATAAAAGGCAGTATTAAGTCCTCGCGCTGTGTTTTGAAAGGCTTTAGGTTGTTAACATTGAAATGGATGTCAGGTTTGAAAAAAAGTTGCTTTTTTTCTTTTCCTTTTTAGCTCAGAATTAATGCTTTCACTTCAGGGCTAGCAGAGCCATGCCTCCACACGTTTCCAAATGTGCTGCTTTTCCAGGCTTATGTAACTCAACATTTGCCAGACTGTCCAGAGGAAGAGCAGAACCACCGTGGCCATCCCCAAAGACTATTTTCCTGGATTGCTTCACTCTATGCTTTATGATAATTTCAGGCTTTCTCACATGTCTGGGGCTGGCAGTTTCCAGGGAGCACTTTACTTTATGCTTCTTGAACTAAGTCCTCTCAGAAGAAGATAGCTTTGATTTTTCTCTCCTCTTCCCCCTGGTTATGTTTCCTGCCACTGGTAGAAGGGTGACTAATCCCTGCTGCCTGTGAATGTGACAGTTCTCATGTCCATTGACGGAGGTGTCCATTGATGTCTTAAGGTACTACTTTATGTACCAGGAACATCAATTTAGGACATCCTCACCTCTTAGAGAAACCCCCATGACAGCTGATGCTAACCACTTCCTATGCCAAGATTCCCCATGCCCTTTGCCGAGGGGAGTTTAATCCAAGATAAGAATGTTGTTCCTGCTGCTGCTGATCTCTTGAACCCTGAATGACTTGGTGAGCTTTTGTGAAACTGTTCTGTTTTTGCCTGCCCTCCCATTGCAGTTGGGTTTCGCTGGTGTTGGCTCAGTCAGTAAAAGAATCCACCTGCAATGCAGGTAGACCTGGGTTACATCCCTGGGTGGGGAAGATCTCCTAGAGAAGGAAATGATGGCAACCCACTCCAGTATTCTTGCCTGGGAAATCCCAAGGACAGAGGAGCGTGGCATGCTACAGTCATGGGGTCACAAAAGAGTCGGACTCAACTTAGGGACTAACCAATCACCATCACCACTGCAGTCATTCCACCCCAGGCTTCAGAGTAAGTAACTCTTGAGCTAATATATGGTGGACAAGTAGGGGAAATCAGAATTTATTCACAGATCTACAAATAGGTCCACATTACAGGAACCCATATGGGATAAAGTAGCCACATGATACTGGGATCTAGTTGTTATTCTCCTTGGCAGAGGGGCCTCACCTTTGATGGAGTTCACTGCTCCAACACAGGTGTCTCTGCTTTCCTAGGAGGACCTGATTCTTCTGATAAATACGAGGGAAAGAAACTTGTAACACAGACCCTTAAACTGACCTAGATGTTCCTGAATTCTCAGTTGAACACACTTCTGGTTCAAGTGGAACTCCTGCTACTCTTCAAACAATATCTTTACTAGGAATATTCTTGGAAGTTTTTAACTACCAATGAATTCCCAATGACGGTGAATTGATTCAGCCTACAAAGAAGAGGGCCATCTGGACACACCCTTAGAACTGTCAACTTCCCTGGAGATGAGGACTAGGGTAGAATGGGGGTGTTCTGTCAGTACCTTGAAGTCTCCTCTCCCAAATCTAGAAAGGGGTAGTGATAGTTTTACAGACTTACATGGTTTCCTAGAATGACTCCTGCTAAAGAAGAACATTGAAAGGAAGGTTGGTTGCTAGGTAACCCTATAGCATCGCATGGGTTCTGATACCTTCAATCTGGCCAGTGGGAGGATGGGCTAACAGGGGACCATATGAAGTCAGGGTGGAATGAGGCTGTAGGAAAAGAGGGATGGCAAGTTTCATCATAGAGAAATTAGGGAACCATTCAACAGAGTGGGGAATAGATGTTACATGGCAAAAGCCATAGATAGGTACTTATTGGGCAATTAGGCATACCAGCAGTGAACACGTGTCATGTGCCAGGTCCAGAGCTTGGCACTGAGGAGCAATCAGAGAGTAACTGGCCCTCAGAATGACTATCTTTTATTGAGCCTTCTATATATGCCAGGTGCTATGCCACATGCAGTTGCCTCCGTCATTCTCAGAACGACTTGATGAGGCAGATGCTCTTGTTTCCAATTACAATTCACAGCACCAAGGTTGGGGCATTTACTCAGTTCACACAGCAGTGGAGCCAGTGGATTTCTTTCCCTTAACAGCTATAATATGTAACGTCACTTTGCCTTTTAGGAGCTTATAATCCAGATGTGCAGGAAGTGTCTGTATTTTAAAAAAAATAATTGATACAAGGCAAAATAAATAGTAACTATGTATAAATTGCACAGACCAATGTGTACCATGGTTTTGCCAAAGAAGGAAGTCCGTTTACATTGTGGTGACCAAAATGTTTCACTGAGAGGTGTGATCTGGGCTTGCCTTGAAGAATAGAAATAGGACATGAAGAGGCAGAGATGAATGAAATTAAGGCTGAAGAGTGAGGAAAGTTCTGAGTCCTGATTCTTTTACAGGTAAATGGACAGATGTTTACCCAAAAAGAGAATTGGTTGTATATGTAACAAGCAAATGAGCACTCATTTAGGGTGGATGTTTGTATGTGAAACATAGGTATTTGTGTAGGTGTTTCAAATATTTTATCAAAGTTGGGAATGCTGCACAATGAAGTACTGCCAAAGCTTTAATTGGACTCGTATTTACTTGGGATTATATAGAGGCTTTTCGTGTTGTGTTTTTTTTTTTTTTTTTTTTTGCGTGTGTGAAAAAATTTTCCTCGAATGATAGCAAAAAAAGGGGAAGCTCACTATATTGAACGTGCTTTCTGATCTCCCTTACAAGCTTTTATGTAATTGCTAGAATTTCCTGAATTGGGATCAGGCCCTAGCAGCTATTGGAAGAACTTGTCACTGCCCACCTTTGTTGGGAGCAACGTGACGCTGCCCTGAGGGGGCATTGTCAACCTTCTCTGTGTTTTTCATCTCCTGCTCCCTCAACCTTTAGATGGAGCCTTTTAGAAGTGCTTTTTTAGAAGTAGCATTTGTTTATATCTAGTTTGCTAACTGGATGAGTTAGCGTCTTTGGGATTCCAATACAATGGATAAAACCAAAGTGATACAAGAAAAGAGAATTGTTCAATATTTACAATAATGATGCTTTTGTTCAAACAGTACTTTATTTTTGAATTAATTCTTGTTCTAGTTTTCTTCCACTCCCATCTATATGCCCTTGCACTAATGGCACACTCTGAGTACTAGAATTTGGTAGCATTTTTGACAGAATTAAATTGTGTCCACAATTATCCTGCAATTCAGGTGGTTGCCCTTTATCAATGTGTTGCTATTTAAGTAAAGCTGCTCATTGTCTTGGGCTACTGTCTTATGCAGACTTTCCACGTGGCTCAGTGGTAAAGATTCCACCTGTCAATACAGGAAACGCAGGAGATGTGGATTTGATCCCTGGGTTAGGAAGATCCCCTGGAGGAGGAAATGGCAACCCACTCTTGTATTCTTGCCTGAAAAATCCCATGGACAGAGGAGCCTGGTAGGCTACAGTCTGGTGGAATACAGTCCATTGGGTCTCAAAGATTGGGACCACCACTGAGAGACTGAGCATGCTTGCTCTGTATTTTGCTCTCAGGGGACAAACTTCCTCCACCTTCTAGAAAACACTCCATTTTTATTTTGCATTGCCTTAGTGCTTCACATTATATCTTCCCTCTCTCTTCTCTCCATCCCTCATTAAATGATACCCAAATCTTAAAAAATAAATATAAATTAAGAAAATAACATAAATAAATGTCAGTATCATCCTGTATCCTTTGTAAATGTGACATACAGATCACCTTTATAGGCAAGTATTATAATTAGCAAGAAAGATCCATTTTATTAGTGACTTGTTCCAATTTTGTTTTTCACTACTAAATCAGAAGAGATTTGTGAATCAATTTTGAAAATATAGTGCAATGCACTTTATCAGCCTTGATTTTTGCAGTCATGGCAATTGCATTTTCCATAATAAATAATATCACCATTCACTTGCTATATTACCACCACCCAAACCACAAAAATAAGCTGAGATGTTTTTTCTCAGCTCTCCCTGTTACTTGAAAGATGTTCTGTCAATAGTTCCTTGAGTACTCTAGCCCTGGCAGGTCATTTCCTAATATTATTATTGCTCATTCACAAGAAGTAGGAAGACAGGACTTTGGACACCCAGGCATGGTGGCCAGCACAGCCTGTCAGGGCGGGAGTTTTCACCCATCTGTTGGAAATACACTATGGAGAGTCACCACCCTGAGTTTTAAAAGCATTCTAAAGATCTTTTTAAGAGCATGTGTCTTAGTCACTTTGGGCTTCTATAACAAATCATCATAGACTGGGAGGCTTATAAACAACAGAAATTTATTCCTCACAGATATAGAAGCTAGAAACCAGAGATCGGGGTGCCAGCACAGTTGATTCAGTTCAGTTCAGTTCAGTCGCTCAGTCGTGTCTGACTCTTTGTGACCCCGTGAATCGCAGCACTCCAGGCCTCCCTGTTCATCACCAACTCCCGGAGTTCACCCAGACTCATGTCCATCGAGTCAGTGATGCCATCTCATCTTTGGTCGTCCCCTTCTTCTCCTGCCCCTAATCCCTCCCAGCATCAGAGTCTTTTCCAATGAGTCAACTCTTCACATGAGGTGGCCAAAGTACTGGAGTTTCAGCTTTAGCATCATTCCCTCCAAAGAAATCCCAGGGCTGATCTCCTTCAGAATGGACTGATTGGATTTCCTTGCAGTCCAGGGGACTCTCAAGAGTCTTCTCCAATACCACAGTTCAAAAGCATCAATTCTTCAGTGCTCAGCCTTCTTCACAGTCCAACTCTCACATCCATACATGACAGGAAAAACCATAGCCTTGACTAGATGGACCTTAGTCGGCAAAGTAATGTCTCTGCTTTTGAATATGCTATCTAGGTTGATCATAACTTTTCTTCCAAGGAATAAGCATCTTCTAATTTTATGGCTGCAGTCACCATCTGCAGTGATTTGGGAGCCCAAAAAGATTTTCACCAGAGCACAGTTGGGGTCTGGTGAAAATCCTTTTCTGAGTTACAGAGTACTGTCTTCTCATTGTATCTCCACAGGGCAGAAATAGAGCCAAGGAGTTCTTTGGTGTCTCTTTCATTAGGGCACCAATGCCATTCACAAGGGCTCCATCCTCATGACCTAATCATCTCCCCCAAACCCCATCTCCTAATGTTGTCACAATTGAGGGTAAGATTGCAACATATGAGTTGGGGAGAACACCAGTATTTAGTCCATAGCAACACACAGAGTGAAAGGGGCAAATTAGTTAGTTTTTGACTGCAGCACATGGCCTGTGGGATCTTAGTTCTCCAACCAGGGACAGAACCCATTCCCCCTGCATTGGCAACATAGAGTCTTAACCGCTGGACTGCCAGGGGAGTTTACAAGTTCTTTAAATGAGAGAAAAAACAAAGGGTTGTGAGAGTTCTAAGCCAGGAAGACAGGCAGGTGGACCAAACCTAACATGTGAGGACTGAGAGGGACCTTCACGGTCCTCAGGAGGCTGGCGTGAAGCGGATGCTGTCATTTTCTCTTTCCTTCCTTCTCCCCGCTCACTGCCAGGACTTCAAATCCGGACTCAAACCTAAAGAAAAATGAAAAGATCTCCTCGTGCATCGACTATATAACAGTGTGTTTCTATCCAAACCCCTTCTGTCCTCTAGGCTGGCAATTCACATCAGACACATCTCACAGTGAGAGAAGCGGTACCCTGTTAAGGAGTTCTGGAAATGGCTGACCCTTACAGAGCTAGCAAGGCACACGGTCTTTCGTGTTAGCCTTTGCTGCACCCATGCTAACTGGTGTACTGACTTGAACTTGGCACTTTCTAGCTCTGCAGTTAGGAGGCTGAGCTTGCCTTCTAACTCTGCTGACCTACACGAGGTTACGTAGTGTGCCTCCCTGGTGTTATCTTGTGGTTCTTTGTATACTCCCCCAAACGCATCCTTCTGGACTTTACTATTGTGACTCCATTCTAACCTCTCTCCCTGTGGCATGGAGAGTTCCTGCAAACCTAGCCATAAAACCCAACCCCAGAAGCTGGCAAAGCTGCATAGTAGGTTCCTCGTACTCACATTGGTGTCTCTCTGAATGCTGATGTGTTCTAGAAATGAGGAAGCTTTAAATACCCTTGTTGACATGGGTCTAAGATCTCTCTGTCTGAGGTACTATCAGGGAATTTGCAGGGCATTCATCAAAATCAAGCTGATGCAAGCATGAATACTCACAAGAAAGAGCCCTTTTATGCTGAAAACTGCTGAAGGCTGGAAAAGGGACTAATTTATTTAAATTATCCCTCTAAGTGTCAAGCCCCATGCTTTCTGGAAGGGTCTGACAACTGTGGGTTAAAGAAAGTTTGCTCAAATTTATAAATAAATTAGTAATGGTAGAAAGTTAACCTGGGAAAGCAGAGTAACAGAAATGTAATCGCCATCGATGTTGATGCAGGTGTAGGGAAATACAGTTTCTGCTGTTAAGCTTTTAAATGTCAGCAAATGGCAGTTTAGTAGATCATTTGCTAATAATGATTAAATTTCTCATTAAAATGTTTCCTTCATTATTCTTCAGGTAGAAATGTGTAATTCAATGATTGTTACATCAATTACACTTAAAAAGCTCATTAAAATACTGAAATATTATCTCTCGTAGTCAGAGTACTTTAAGAGTACTGTACTAATTATAAAAGAAATAAACTCTTATAATAGCACCATTTGAACTGATGCCTTATAAATTCTTAATGTAAAGCTAACATGTAAAGTTTAAATCAAATATATAGATCCAATAAAACAAAACCTTTTTAATCTTGTTTTACCTTCAAAAGGATTCTGATTATTGTAATTAAATAATGCATGATATAATAAAGATCTAGAGTGTGTGATTATTTCATTGGCAATTGAATATTGGTGCTTTTTATTTATGCAAGCAATGTATCACAGGCAATATGCATCAAGCATTAAAATATTGATACAATTACACCTAGCTCACTGCACCAATAAAAAAAAATCTGTGACATGACTCTGCTGATGATACGAGGACAGTTTGAAATCCTTTTTAAATTTTAATACTCTGATGTGCTGGGTTATGCTAATTCTGCTAAGAAATAATGCCTCCAAGATTCACTGTTGTGCTTTTTATTCCTGTGAGTGAACAAATCCAGCTCTGCTCAGCATGGCTAACAAGTAGAGTTTCCTTCTGTACACATTTGACCACTCTTTTTTTGAGAAAGATAAAAAGAATAAGGTTTGGGGTTAGTTTGTTTTTAACGTTATTCATTCACACTATAATGACCTTTCTCTAATTTTCTCACTGACTAAGTTCCACAGTTCCTTTTAAAACATCCAAATGCTTTTTTCTTCTTGAGTCCTTTCTCATAGAGCAAAGGGTTAGGGAAGTTTTCCTTGTAGCTGTTTTATTATTAAAGCCTTGGCAAGTGATTACATGGGGCTCTGAGCCTGTCCCAGAAGTCCTCCATGGAAGCAATAGATGACAGAATTTTTCTGCCATATGCACACCTGGGGTTCAGTGTTACATAGCTGACCCATTTTCTCACCTGTACAAATGGACCCAAAATGCCTTTGTTGTTCTGTGTACACAGGAGTAATTTAATGCATAATTGTTGACTTTAAAACACAGCAACAGACTTTCAGTTCATTTGGCTGCTGAAATGTTTGTATAGTTCTGGGAACCTTCCTCTTTGCTTTGAAAATATTTTAGACCCCTGCCCTGGCTAGAGGGAAAGATGTTTTCTATTATTCCACCTGGAAGCAGTATAAATATGGAAGGATGCAGAGATTCATAATGCAATAGCTGTGCAAAGAACAACCACAACAACAAAAAATCCAAATCACATAGTTCAGCATGTGTATTTCTCAGTGGAGGCCTCTGAAAACTCAAAAGTGATAAAGGAATTTTACAGCCATTTCTTCTTTTGACCACTTCCGGATCGGAGTGAAGTCTAATAAGATTCCACCATACAATTGTTGGCCAAACCCTCTCCTCAGTGATGCTTATCTGGGAGACCCCATAAACAAATATCCTGGCCCCTAAGCAAAACCTCCTTGATATCTTTGCTTTCCAGAGAGATGCCTGTTAGAATATTGAAAGCTGAAAGAAATGGGCATAGTTGAGCCTGTCAACAGAATGTATACATTGTAGCAATTGAATTGCATTTTAAGACCCTCAGAATTGTACTCTAGAGCCAATAACTGTAAGTTCCATCTTCACCTTTCCTTCTGGTGGCCATGGTTCCCCTTTTAGCAATGTCAAGTATATTTCCTCCCTCTTTTCCTATATGAATAAGTAGCAATGGCTGGTGATGATACAGCACAGTAGATCATCATGAATGTCTGTAGGATGTCATATTTATGTTCTTCTGTTTAGCTTAAATCTTACTTAGGTTCTAATAGCAAACAGTCCGGTTACAATGGGCTGGCAGTGCAAAGCATCTGCTCAATTCAGATAAATAAGACCAATGTGTTTGAAGGGCAAAGTTTCAATACAAGTGGCCTGCCATTTCATTTGGAGATGCAATTCTCATGCAGCATAAATCACAAAGGGGAAAAGGATCATTTGCTAATTGATTAATTATCTTGTAAATGAATTAAAAACCTGTGGCGTGCTAGCTAGGATTGTGCAGGAGACTTCAACTGCTTTCTTTTCTCCTTTGAATTTCTAAGTACAAGTGATGATGAGATTCAGGACTCACAAAGCTGGGGGTCTCTTATACCAGGCTGGAGGCCCCACGCCATGATATGCTTACCATGTTTCGGCATTTGAAACCAATCTGCTGTTGGAGGCGGGTGTGTGTGTGTGTGCATAAACATAAAGAAAAGAAAATTAAATTTCAAGTCAAAGTGATCCAGTAAGTTAACCGTTCACTTTGGGAGGGTAGACTGTTCTTTTTTGCTTTTATTTTTATATTTTCTAAATAGCAGAGTTGTTATGAATAACAATCTTTTGTGGACTAAAAGCACCAAGGATTAAAGATCAGGGAGAAGAGCAGTGTTCGTTAAGTGCGAAAGCTGGTGTGTTGCAGAGCCTTGATAACCACAGATGAGCTGGTAATTAACATCCTCGCTTCCCAGGCAAAGGGGCAATTGGTCTTCCGAAGGCATAGACTACTGTTCTCTTTCTCTCCCTCTATGAAAGTAGCTGATTTAGTCAGAAAGGTGACAGTTAAGGCTCTTTGCTGGCAGAATTTTTGCATCTTCCCGGGGCCTCGTTCCCGACTTTACCACAGAGGCTGTCCATCAGGGTTGTTATGTATGCAGGCTGAGTGAGCCCGCAGGGGATCCTAGTTATTTACACTCTTTTTCAAGCTTCGAAGCTGTTATAATCATTCGCTGTCAACTTTGTGCTGACACTGAATTTTACTTTGTGTTTTTTATGCTCGGTTTGGGTCTAAAATACTGGCATCCGTACCCTACACTGTAATTCCATGGGTGACTGAGCTGGCCAGCCATATCCTGCCTTACTAACAGAGCCCGGGAATCCTGCTACATATGGAAATTTCAGGATTTGTTGATTGTGGACAATAAACAGAGTCCTCCAGCTTTGGGCATTTATCCAGGCAGTGGCCCTCAAGAATAAGCTTTGTACCCTGTTTCATCTCAGTGCATTTTCATCTTTAAGAACAGGTAAGTGTTGGTTTCATTTACCGAGTTGGAAAGTTGGAAGGGGCAAACTTTCCCTCTGCCAAACCCAGTGTAATTTTCAGACCTTACTCTTTCTTCCAGACCCCTATTAAAAGGATAAGGTTTGTGATCTCCCCTTGTGGTTGCCCCCTCCCCATTCCTTTCAGCCTTGAGTGAGTCAAAATACAAGCTGGAAGTGCATTCATGATTCAGATCAAAATAGAAGAGTTGTCCTGAGTGGTATGAATGACAAGGAACAAATTATAAAGACGCTGCATAAGGCCACCAGAGCGATGTGAGTGATAAGCTTTTAGACTTCATCAAAGGATGATTGCATGCTCAGACTTTGGTGTTCTGCATCCTAGTCACATGGGGAATAAATACCTTCCATTTGCTTGTGAACAACGTTCCTTCCATTAAGCCCAGGGCCTGGAAGCTTTAATAACAAGACAGGGAACGATTTCTCCATGTTTAAAATGGACTATGTTTCCATGCACTGTTCCCATATCCAATATGAAAATTTCATGTATGTCGGGGCCCAAAGGGTGTGATCCACAAAATGATATGACCCTATTCTTAACTGGACTTGAAATAAAGCTGGTCAAGAAGCTTGTGTGCTCGGCCAATGTAATAAAGTAGACAAATAATTACCGAGCAAATCAAACACACTTACACCTCAGATGATTTTGAAATATTATCTATAATCGGGCACTTCTGTGCAGGAGGAAAGGTTAATAAAGTAATTTAAAAAAGATTGTGTGGAGTATTATAGAATCAGAAGAGGACTTGCGATCATAATTGTTAATCTCCTAAAACACCAGTTCTGCATTGCACAGAGCAGATATTTTAGTACGTATTCTTATTGTGTATTCCACTTATTACTATATTAGCTTGCTTAATTATCCTTTGTAAAAACCTTTTATTAGATTTTTTTTGGTGTTAAAATAACTGATATTATTATTCCAGCAGGGTAGCAATGTGTATGTCAGTTTTCATGTATAGGTGTGTGGAGAAGACTAATATCTTTGAAAAGTCGTTGTCTTCACGTGTGTTACATTGGAGAATAATACTGGAGTAGGCATTAGATATTTATGTATTAACAGCCCTTTCTTTCCTGCTGGCATTTGTGATGGATCACAGGGGAATGGCATAACTTTTGCAGTTGGAATTGTTAGAAGAGTGAAGGGTAATTCTAGCTCAGCTGGTGCTAGTTTAATACTCGAGATAAAGATAAAGTCGTATGGTTGGTGGGACATATTGATGGGAAGATCTTCTTACATTAAAAAAAAAAAACCTTCTGTTTGTATTAAAAGTCTTGTTAAAAGTAAATTTTAGTTAATCTTTTTTTCCCACTGAAGAACTGATTTTGTATAGAAGGGAAAAAAAGGAAGGAGGGTAACACCAGAAGACACTCGTTCCATCACCACTCTTATTGTACCCCAGGGAGATTGGTTTACATCTGTAAAATAGTATGACAAAATCCATCTCATGGGATTTTTGAAGGATATAGGAAAGAACTATGTAAATGTTGAAAACACCTGCTAAAAATGTTATTTATTGTAATTCTTTGTTTCACAAAATTTCCCATCGTATCTGCATTGTTTATAAGTACTCAAATATGTAATGTTTAATTGGACTCAATGGTAAAGAATCTGCCTGCCAATGCCAGAGATGCAAATTTGATCCCTGTGTTGGGAAGATCTCCTGGAGAAGGAAATGGCAATCCACTCCAATATTCTTGCCTGGGAAATCCCTGGAGGGCTACACCATCAATAGGGTCTCAAAAGAGGAGGACACAACTTAGCAACTTAACAACAGTGTTTAATTATGCAACTGTTTTTTAGTTTGAATGAAGCCTATACTGGCTAGAAACATATTTGTAATGTTTTCCCATGCAAATAATTTGCACTTTAAATTGTTCAACTTACGTGGTCCTGATGCCTCTTGTGGGTAACCTCACATTTTCTTCTTTCATTTCCCAACACCTCAAACAGGTGATGTGCCAATTCCATGCTTTCCCATTTCTTTTATTCCTAACTTCCTCATACTTACACTTCTTGGCCTGCCGCACAGCTGAAACTGACTTTGTGTTAGTCCTTTGTGGCCAGTGGTCCCTTCTGCAAACACTTGCCTTTGACCTGTCTGCGGCCCTCAGCTGGCTCGTGGGAGCCAAACTTTGACCTCTGTGACACCGCGCTCCTTGATAGCCACCCACTCCTGCTTNCTGAAACTGACTTTGTGTTAGTCCTTTGTGGCCAGTGGTCCCTTCTGCAAACACTTGCCTTTGACCTGTCTGCGGCCCTCAGCTGGCTCGTGGGAGCCAAACTTTGACCTCTGTGACACCACGCTCCTTGATAGCCACCTACTCCTGCTTTGTGCTTCTTCTTCTTCTTTTTTTTTTTTTTTTGTGCTTCTTCTTCCTGCCTGGAAGAGGCATGCTCAGGAGTCCCAGCTGGAGCCCTCGAGGCTTCTCTCTCCATACTCCCTCCTTTAGAGACTCTGTCCTTTCAAAGACAGGCTGGCTGCTCCTAACACTGCCCTGTTTCTCTGTCCATCCTGAAGCCCCAATCCCTCAGAAAAACATTAAAATATCTTTGTGGCTGCGGTTGTGCAGAGCTCTACGACCTGCAGGAGTTACCATAGCTGTCAGAGTACCAGATTTGAGGAGGCTTTATTTTAGATAGGGGCTTCCCGGGTGGCTCAGCTGATAAAGAATCTGCAATACCGGAGACCTGGATTTGATCCTTGGGTTGAAAAGATCCCCTGGAGAAAGGAAAGGCTGCCCACTCCAGTATTCTGGCCTGGAGAATTCCATGGACTGTATAGTCAATGGGGTCACAAAGAGTTAGGCATGATTGAGTGACTTTCACTTCACTATTATAGAATCAGGTGAATTAGAGTCTTCATTCCTGCAGATTGAAGCAACTACAAATCGTTTGTTTTATGTTTGTTTCATCATTTGTTTGGTATAGTAGGCTTCTTGAAATGTGGGAGCCTTGTGATGAAATCAGCTATTAAACATTGTTCCTTATAAGGCTGGGGGTTCAGAAAAAGCCTTCCACTGCAATCCACCACTTGCCAACATGATGTTAGGACTTTGGAGCTGGAATCAGGAGGGGACACCCTGGCACCTGGAAGACTTTTTAGAAGGACTGAGCTGACATGTCCATTAGTCTCTTTGTAGATGAAGTTTTCCCTTTTTTTCTGGCAGCAAATATGGCACTTAGGACTCTTGGCAGGAACATTGGCAAAATTCCAATGAGCCAGTCTTTTTGGAAGACTTCGATCCCGGCCAACATGGTCTACTCTTTCAATTAAAAAAATTAAAAAGTGGGAAAAAAAAGAAAAAGTCACAGTATATTATGATTCTCAGGTGGGGTCACACCCACAATACATTATGGTAGAGTTCCATCTGTCCCCTGAGAGACAAGAATCTTGCCTAGAGCTGTCTTTTATCACTAAAAAAGTTCAAGTCAGGATCACAGAGGTCTCATATATGTCATTGAGAGCATGGCTTTTCTCTGAACTTGGCAGGTGAAATGGGTGGACTCCTACCTTCTTCTGGGATCCATACCAAATCCCTATGGAGGGCTGGAAGGTTTTCTCGAGGAAAACTCAAGGACCCACTGAGGGTAGGATTATGGGGTAGCAGGTGTGGTGGGAAGATAGAGGAATTGTAGTTTGTGAAGGAAAATCAAGGGAAAAAGAACTCTCTTCCCATTTTTGAAACTCAGCTACCATCACTTTACATGCTCTGCCACTGTAATCTGTGCTTCTGGGTTTAACGCTGCTGTTCTGTCTGGCTGCAGCATTAGGGCATGAAACTTGCAATGGAATGTGCCAGATGATTAACTAGTTGGTCAGAACAGAAGGCTAATAGACCTTGTTTTTTTCTAGTAGTATTTTCCTATGACCATGTTTCCAAATAAAAGCTCTCAAATGGAGTACAGTTCTGTCTGCATGAGTGATTTCTAGGGTAAAATATAGAGGTACCACATGATTTCAAATATGTAAATATTAGCCATGTTAATACTGGCCAACAATTTATTGGTGGAATTGAATTTATCAGTACCAGCTCTGCTTTGTTGATTCTTCCTGCCTATCTCCTCCCTTCCTCCTTTCCTTCCTTCCTTCTTCCTGATTTGCTCTCTTATATCTTTCCTTCTATCTTTCCTTCCTTTCTTTCTTGGATATTATATGGATCACTTTTCTTTATTATCATTGACTTAAGATGATTTGTTGCATTTCTTTGCTTATAATACTGACCTTTGCTATTATATTATTCTGTTTCTCTTATCTTTATATTTTTTATAAAAGAAAAGTATATTTATAACACAAGGCTAGAGTTTTCCTGCAACCTTTGGAGATGTAAAAATACAGACAGTGGGGGAAAAAATGAATAACAGTTGTATGTCTCTATATATGTTAAGATAAGAACACAGTATCATATGGCTTTTCTCTTTCAACAGGATAACATACTATGAGTACCTGGGATTCAATACACATAACAGGTTAGAAAGTAATATAGTTGTAATAATTACTTTCATCTGGCAAAATATTTCAGTCAGCAATGACTAGCAATAAAATAAAATGATCACCTTTAGTGTACTATTACAAAAACAATTGCTTAAAATAAGAATGGTTTAAAATACCATGTAGAGTATAAAGCCGGAGAAGGCAATGGCAGTTCACTCCAGTACTCTTGCCTGGGAAACCCCATGGATGGGGGAGCCTGGTAGGCTGCAGTCCATGGGGTCATGAAGAGTCAGACAGGACTGAGCAACTTCACTTTCACTTTTCCCTTTCATGCATTGGAGAAGGAAATGGCAACCCACTCCAGTTTTCTTGCCTGGAGAATCCCAGGGACGGGGGAGCCTGGTGGGCTGCCGTCTATGGGGCTGCACAGAGTCGGACACGGCTAAAGCCACTTAGCAGCAACAGCAGCAGCAGCAGAGTATAAAGCATCCAAACAGCAGGCTTTGTCTCTCTCTGTCTCTCTTTGGCACACACATGTGCACATACACATGTGCTCACAGTCCATAAAACTATTCTAAAAGCAATTTGCCTGAAGTGTAGATCTATTTTTTAAAGAAAAAAATACTCCAATTAAGGATTTATAAATTATATACTATTGTAACCACCATTTTCTTTTTAATGAGTTATCTTTTAACTTTCAAGGTTTATAGAAATCACTTACTGCTCCTTAAAAGATTCCTGTTATTTCCCCCTCTTTTTTAAAAATAGTGACTGTGTCATTAATTCAGTTGTAATATGATGTACTAGTAGATGATAGTAGCTAATTCCTTCTTAGGCATGGCTTTTCTTGGGCCTTTGCAATATAAAAATGTGCTTTTACTGTTGGGTGTTTTATGTTCATGAGCATCCATCTAGTCTTAATGCTTAATTGTCTTTTTTAAAAGACCACTAAGCAAAATGAACACCATCTTCAGGTTCCTTCCTTAGGAGTCCTGTGACAGTCTCCATCCCTTTACTTTGTATACTAAGGTCATGGATCAAGGGCAGGCTGTGGTTTGGACTTGGCTATCGGCTCTGACAGGATGATGCAGCCGGTACTGAGATCCTAATCGGTTGGGAGAAGTCTATTAAGTTTGAGCCCTTAAGCTGCCTCAGCCAAATCAGGGATCCCAAAGTTACATTTGTTTCTGTGGTGACCATTCATTTTGGTCAAATGAAGAAATTGCTTGTGTTGGCTTCTGTGGCTTCAGGGACCAACATCTATGAATGTCACGTACCTTTTAGCCTCTGCTTTCTCGGAGACATTATTGAGAAGACGCTTATGAAAAAAAAATCATTTTTATTGCAGCTGTTTATAAGAAGTCACCTTGATCAAAAAAGAAAAGAGGCAAAAGAAAGGTCATCAAAAGCTGTTCTTTTCTCTGGGTGAATGATAACATTGGGCCGGCCTATGCCCTGAGGTACTGCGGACAAAGGGCTTGCTCAGGGGGTTGGAGTTGGAGGGGGTGGTACGCTGGGTCGTACTTGGCCCTGACTTGGTGAACAGCAGGGGGTGGGCTCAAGACTTACATCTCTGAAATTCTTCATGCTTTTTCCAAACCAAGATATGGTCAAATCAGAAGAGATATGAGTCTTCCCTCTGAGAATCTTTTTTCACTGATGAAAGATCTTTGGTTTATAAACAATGCTACTTGGGGATAGTGTCCTGACCCAGAGCAGCCAAAAGGGTGGAATTAAATATTTCCCCCATTTTCTTCTTTGAAATTGCTGAATTTTTAATTAGCCTGGGAAAGGGTTTCCTTGTTATACAAATGTTCTCCTGAAGTCACTGTCTACTAAAACAAATAGAGAAAAAGAGGAAAGGGGGGCTTGAAGTATATGTGGTATCTCTTTGTAGGACAGTAGAACCTTCATGCGGAGAAGGCAATAGAAGCCTGGTGGGCTGCAGTCCATGGAGTCTTGGAGAGTCAGACATGACTGAGTGACTTGACTTTCACTTTTCACTTCCATGCATTGGAGGAGGACATGGCAACCCACTCCAGTGTTCTTGCCTGGAGAATCCCAGGGACAGGGGAGCCTGGTGGGCTGCCATCTGTGGGGTTGCACGGAGTTGGACACAACTGAAGTGACTTAGCAGCAGCAGCAGAACCTTCGTGAACCTGGCAGAAAAGAACATGGAGTATCATTTCACAGATGTATCAACTGAGGCCTGAGTGAGCCAATGTTTTGTTCAGGCAACTGACAACAGAGAAATAGCTAGAACGTTTTTTAATTTTCATTAAAATGCTCTTTTGGTGAAGAAGGCTGAACACCAAAGAATTGATGCTTTTGAACTGTGGTGTTGGAGAAGACTCTTGAGGGTCCCTTGGACTGCAAGGAGATCCAACCAGTCCATTCTGAAGGAGATCAGCCCTGGGATTTCTTTGGAAGGAATGATGCTAAAGCTGAAACTCCAGTTCTTTGGCCACCTCATGCGAAGAGTTGACTCACTGGAAAAGACTCTGATGCTGGGAGGGATTAGGGGCAGGAGGAGAAGGGGACAACAGAGAATGAGATGGCTGGATGGCATCACTGACTTGATGGACGTGAGTCTGAGTGAACTCCGGGAGTTGGTGATGGTGTGCTGCGATTAATGGGATTGCAAAGAGTCGGACACGACTGNGACAACAGAGAATGAGATGGCTGGATGGCATCACTGACTTGATGGACGTGAGTCTGAGTGAACTCCGGGAGTTGGTGATGGTGTGCTGCGATTAATGGGGTTGCAAAGAGTCGGACACGACTGAGCGACTGAACTGAACTGTACCAACATCTGGCAAAAGCTTTGTCACCTCCCATAAGAAGAAATTTTTTCCTCGTAGTCATCATTCCAATAATAAGAGGATACATACAATAATAGTATTAGTTTGTGGCTCTAAAGTCAGGCTAACTTGGATCAGAGCACAGCTTGGACACCTGTAGAAGTTCTTCAACTTCTCTGAACCCCAGTTTGCTAACCTGTAAATCAGTCAAAGCCATTGTTCATACCTCAGAAATCTGTTGTAAAAATGCATACAGAACACATTGTACCAGACACAGTATATTATAATTGAGCTATATCTGATGATTATCTAACTTTGCATCTTACTACCCACCTCCCCAAACTCAAGGGGAAGAAAATACTAAAGTTCCACTAAGGAAAAGAAAGTATGTATGAGTATGATATGGAACATAGTACATTTTCTAAGATTGCATTGTGAGAAATGAAAAGTATAAAAATGATGAGTATTTCAAATTGGCATACTATTATGTTGCAGTACTGCTAGCAGACAGATGTAAAAATAAACTACAGGTGTATCTTTTTATTCAAATCTGATATATGAAAATCTAGGTTTATACTGATACTTCACATTTTGAAATCATGAATTTTTAATAATACACATTTATGAAACTTCTGTTCTATGCACGGTGTGTGTGAGAGAGACAGAGATGGAGAGACCGAGATAGAAACAGAGACAGAAAATATGAACCTGCTGTTACCTCTCTATTTGACTTTCTGTTTTGCTGTAACCTGCTGCTGCTGCTGCTGCTAAGTCGCTTCATTCGTGTCCGACTCTGTGCGACCCCATAGATGGCAGCCCACCAGGCTCCCCTGTCCCTGGGATTCTCCAGGCGAGAACACTGGAGTTGGTTGCCATTTCCTTCTCCAATGCATGAAAGTGAAAAGTGAAAGGGAAGTTGCTCAGTCTTGTCCGACTCTTC
>SJYV01056334.1:1438265-1481192 GCA_006410875.1 Neotragus pygmaeus
AAGGAAGGAAGGAAGGAAGAAGAGAGAATGAAAATAGATAAAGACAGCACTATCACTAGATGAAGCCCTGTGCACCCATGGCAACCCCAGCCTTCACCTAATCACTTTTTGTTAAAATTAATGGAGGGTTTCTAATTAAGCAGAGTGCCTCTGCAAAAGGCTTTTAAAGGCTTCTTTCTCTCTCTCTCTCTTTTTTTTTCCCTTCCTCCATTCCTTTCTCCCTCCCTCGCTTCCTTTCTTCCCTCCCTCCTCTCTCTGTTTTCTTTTCCTTTTGTCCTATTAAATAACTCCTCTGGTCTAGGTTTGTGAAAAGGACTCTGCCCCTTTAATTCATCAAATGCAGAAAAACTGGCGTAGCCAGTATCTACAAGCCACATTCCAAAGGGAGATGTTTTCAATTCACTCATTATAGAAAGGTCAGTCAGGTTCAAGTTCAATGTCATGGAAAAGAAGTACTCTCTACAAGGAGTACCACCCACACATGAAAAAGTGGAGGGAGAATTAGATGAACTATGTAACCTAATTTTTTGGGCAAATACAAGAAAATTAGCCCTGTGTGCTATTTGAATTTAAAACCACATATTAACAATTCAGCTCTAGAAGGTGACGGCAACCACAACAAAGTAAACACGCTCTCCAAACCACTCGGCCGTAATGATGTTATTAGTATGCATGTTGCTGAGCCCAGATGTAGCCTTTAACAGCCCAGGCCCTTCCAGTGCTTTTTGTTCTAATGGCTTCAGACTCTTTTTCAAAATGGGGCACTCAGAGCCCACCAGGACAGAGGACAGGATGGGGAGATAATTCATGCTGCCAAATGGAACCTGACCGCCACGTCATCTTCACCACATCCCATTGTCTGCCATGATTATAGATGCTATCTGCTAGGAGACAACAAAGCACCTGTGAAGACTCGTGGGTTAAGTGGAATGGACCCTCTGTTGGGGCTGAGCTCTGAGAAGTTGTTCCTTTAGGTTGATAGCAAAGCAGTTGCCTGTACATGGGAGAGAAGGAGGCCCTGCAGGGGACCTCCTTGGAGTGAATTTCCCCATTGTGAAAAAAGTGAACTGGCCTTCACTTATGTGTGTTTGAATAGAAAAACTGTCCACAGCATCTCAATAGCCCACATGCATTCAAACCAACAGCCCAGTTCATCTGCGAGACTCTTCATCTTTATGTTAATTTTTGCTTGGCTGCTTATGGGAGCGTTTGAAATGTACAAAAATATGCACAGCAACCCTGACGTTTAGGATTCTGAAACTGCGCAAACCACACTAAAAACAGTGTCTTGGCTGAATCTGTTTTCCTTTGATAGAGTTGAAGTCAACTCTCTTGCGCCATTGTTTTGAATCCTTTCTTTACATATAGTCATTCTCTTTAAAAATTCTGTTACTGTAGATTTCTAGAAATAGGAGTTAGTACTGTTTTCCTTTTTGAATCAGAAGTAGGTAAACACCAGTAAAGCTGAGTGTGGAGTATGATTTAGTGTAGGTTAACATAGTGCAGAGGGTATTTTGCAATAAAATTTTAAATTAGGGGTACTATATTTACTGCCTGTCGTGTGTGTGGCTTATGAACTATAGGTTTGATATTTGGCAGAATGTGTAAGAACTGATAATTAGGTATGTGTGTGTAGGTAGTGACATTTGTTTAAAACAAAGTACTGTAAAACTGAATTCATTTATGCCTCTTACTTTGTTCAGCCTCTCATAGACAAGTAATAAAATATACCAATAATATCTCACTTTACAATAAGCTTTAATTATAGAGACACCTGATAAAATGCAGATGAGCTATCTGTTCAAGAGCTGTGTGGTTTCTAATAAGTAGAATTGGTAGTGTGTGTGTGTGTGTTCATGTGTACGTGAGAGAGAGAGAGACAAACAGAGATGGGGAATTATACATAGTAGTACTGGGGTTTTTGAAGTTGAGTATTTTAAATTTGTAAAATTTTCTTGGCTGTGGTTATATTAGAAAAGGTTCTCACATAATTTGTCTTTATTTGTTATGCCAAAATAGTAAGAGAAGCCGTGACACATAAGCGAAGACCATTTGATGAATGCCTGTTACTTTTTTATATTGCCATTTGAAGGAATTAAGTTTTTCTTTGTGTTTTGCTAAATAATATGAATATAAATGCTAGAAGCATGACTGAAGAGCCATTTTTAAGAAGTCCCAAATGATGTAGAGCATTTAGGTACCTTGGTCACTTTTCTTCCTGTGAGCGAAATCTGACTGCTGACAAATTGTGTCAGAAATTCTAAGCCGGATCACATGGATGTTCTTTCCAGGTTAAAAGAAATTCAGAGAAGGCCTGAACCAAGGCTCTTTATGGTGGAGGTTACTGTTAGAGCAGCTCTGCTAATTTCTGGTTTGTTTTTTGTTTCTTTATTTCTGCTGTATCCCTCAGCAGAAGTTCATTGCAATAAACTTGGATACTAAATGAGGCTTTATTAATTAGGGATGGGCAGAAAACCAGCTGTGACATAGTGACCCCGGGTGGGAAGCCAAACTAGAGTAATTAAGACATAACATGGTAATGGGAACAAATAATGAATACACTTAGTGACCTGATGCCGAGCAGTGCCCCCTCTCCAGGCCTGCGTTTTTTTTTCTTTTACTTTTTTTTTCCCCTTTTAAACTGATAATCTCCTGGAATAGATTTCTTATTATACTTTAATAAGAAATGATGATGTCCAAAGAAGAGACAGTCAGAAAAAAAAAAAAAAAGGAGGAAATTATGGAGAAACCGTGAGGTTTAAAGGCTACCATGTGATACTATATCTATTGTTAGTGATCAGAGATTGGTGCTCCTTTATTCTTTGTCACACAGCATTTCTGTTACAAGGACAAAGCAAAAAGTGACTAATATCCTGGATGAAGTATGCATCTCTCTTTACCCACTGATGATCTGCTGTATCTGCTGCATTTATTCCTAGCATGCTCACTCCTCTCTGTTGGTGAGGAAAATAAAATAAAAGAATTTGGAAGAAACCTACATGGCCCCCAAGCTCTCAGAAGGTGAGGAAATTTCTTGCAGTCCTCTGTGCCAACCTCTGGATACCCAGGAAGGAGACTGTGATAAGGCCTTCATCTTGGAGTCACATCAGAAATTTGTAGACACAGAAGGATAAATCACTTACTAAGGAGCATGCTCACTGTTTTGAAATGGTTCACAAAGTTTCCAGGTGTATAAAAACCTGACCCAGTAAACCCACACTCTCTAATGCATTTTGGGTTTGGCGCAAGGCTAATTGTGCCAGGAGATGCTTTCATTTTCAGTGTGTACCTCTCAATCCCAAACACCCTAACTCTTGCTTCCTCCCTTTCTTCCCTCCTGGTGGCCATAAGTTTTGTTCTCTAAAATCTGTAAATTTGTTTCTGTTTTATAAATCAGTTCATTTGTATCATTTCTTTTTAGGTTCTGCATGTAAGTGCTATCATAAGGTATTTCTCATTGTCTGACTTACTTCACTCAGTATGTATACACTGCTATATTAAAAGTGGATAATCAACAAGGACCTACTCGCTTCCCTCATAGCTCAGTTGGTAAAGAATCTGCCTGCAGTGCAGGAGAACTGGCTCGATTCCTGGGTTGGGAAGATCCTCTGGAGAAAGGATAGGCTACCCACTCTAGTATTCTTGGGCTTCCCTTATGGCTCAGCTGGTAAAGAATCTGCCTGCAATGTGGGAGACTTGCGTTCAACCTGGGTTGAGAAGATCCCCTGGAGAAGGGAAAGGCTACCCACTCCAGTATTCTGGCCTGGAGAATTCCATAGATTGTGTAGTCCATGGATTCACAAAGAGTCAGACAGAGCTGAGCAACTTTCACTTTCACTGTATGGCACAGGTAGCTCTGATCTATATTATATAATGTAAATGGGAAAAGAATTTGAAAAATAATAGATCCATGTATGTTTATTACTGAATCACTTTGCTGTAGACCTGAAACTCTCACCACATTGTAAATCAGCTACACTCCATATAAAATAAGGAGGTAAAATAAATGAAGAGTTTAATTTTCAACATTTTAGAAACTTTGTAAGTGCTGTGACTGTTGAATCTTTTTAGAAATACTTGCTGTCTTGTTAAAATTTAATTGGCACCTTTGCAGATCTTGAAGTTATATAGGATCCTTACATTTATAATTCCAAATCTGACACAGAGTAGGTGCTCAATGTAAGCTGATTAACTAATTATATGTCTAAGCATGTAATGTGGTGAATCAAGGCAATTATCTCAATAAAGGAGTCCAATAAAACACAAAACAAATGTACCAACAAAATCAAACACACCATTAACATTGCTCTAGTAGATGGTAAGACATCTTGCTTTTTATTTTCTTGACTTTTAAGGCTAGTTTACTTCAGTTTACCATTTCTTCATGTGTATCAACTTAGCCAAAATATTTATGATACCTGATCCCACCTAAGAGATTTTCTTGTCCCAACTTAAAATCATTTGTACTTCAGTTCATTCTTTAGTTGAAACAAATCTTCACCCAGTTTCTCAAATAATAAAAGATTACTAAATAAGATCTAGCCTAATTAACAGGAAAATGAGTTATGAATATGTCAATTATAGCTCTCCGAAGTTATCCATGAGTACCACTTTGAGTGTAAAGGCTTCTCCTTTTTTTTTTTTTCTGTAAAAATTGCCTACCAGTTGTAAGAGGCCCATAGATAGTATTCTTGATAATGTATTCTTGTGTCATGAAAGCACTGGCATTTCTTCTGCCTTCTGTGAATCATGTCATAGCTGGCACATGAATTAATCCATAGAAACATTCTGTATCTATTAACAGTTTACTCTGGGGACATAAAAGTCCTGGGAAAAGTAAAAAAGAATTGTCCCCATTAGATTTTAAAGTAGCTCTATTTGGTTCCTATCACACTGAACAAAGAAGATATATTGCAAGATCACTGCTTTAAATGCTTTTTTTTTTTTTAATGAGATGAGTTTGAATAAACAAATAAATAAAATAGTGGCAATAGAATCTAAGGTTTTCTTCTGCCTGACCTACAGTATTTTGTTTCATTATGGTATTCAGATGAATGATTTTAGGAAAGTCCTAAGAGTTTTCTCTATATTATTCAGTTCATTTCAGTCACTCAGTTGTGTCCGACTCTTTGTGACCCCATGGACTGCAGCATGCCAGGCTTCCCTGTCCATCACCAAGCCCTGGAGCCTACTCAAACTCATGTCCAGCGCATTGGTGATTATGGCTCAGCTGGTAAAGAATCTGCCTGCAATGTGGGATACCTGGGTTCAGTCCCTGGGTTGGGAAGACCCCCTGGAGAAGAGAAAGGCTACTCACTCCAGTATCCTGGCCTAGAGAATTTCATGGAGTTGCAGGAGTCAGACATGACTGAGTGACTTTCTATAATATTAGGTTGGTACAGACGTAATTTCTATTGATGGGCAAGGCTGTGTTCCCTCCCTGTTGCTTCCCACCTGAGGCCAAACTGTGGTGGAGGTAATGAAAATAATGGTCACCTCCTTCAAAAGGTCCCATGCACACACTTTTCCAGTAGTCATGTAAGGATGTGAGAGTTGGACTATAAAGAAAGCTGAGTGTGGAAGAATTGATGCTTTTGAACTGTGGTGCTGGAGAATACTCTTGAGAGTCCCTTGGACTGCAAGGAGATCCAACCAGTCCATCCTAAAAGGAGATCAGTCCTGAATATTCATTGGAAAGACTGATGCTGAAGCTGAAGCTCCAATACTTTGGGCACCTGAGGTGAAGAACCAACTCATTGGAAAAGACCCTGATGCTGAGAAAGATTGAAGGCCAGAGGAGAAGGGGATGACATAGGATGAGATGGTTGGGTGGCATCACTGAAGTGATGGACATGAGTTTGAGTAAACTCCAGGAGTTGGTGATGGACAGGGAAGCCTGGTATGCTGCAGTCCATGGGGTTGCAAAGAGTCGGGCACGACTGAGTGACTGAACTGAACTGAACAACGTAATTGCAGCTTCAGACATGAATTTTAAATCATTGTAACTAGGCTCGACACCACATCTTTATTAATCAAAATAGGAACAATTACAATCAACACACTTTGTCAACAGGAAATAAATTTGTTTTTCCTATAGCATAAAAATCCATGCTTTGGGAATTCAATGAACTCTTAGAAAGCATTTTCTGCCTTCTGCTGGTTGTGGAAAAGTTTTCCATACAAAAAGTAGTCAAATGCTTGAAGAAGTGGTAGTTGGTTGGCAAAAGGTCAGGTGAATATGGTGGATGAGGAAACATTTTGTAGCCCAAATCATTCAACTTTTGGTCAGGCATTGTCGTGGAGTAGACCTGGGCCCCTTCTATTGACCAATAGCAGCTGCAGGCATTGCAATTTTGGGGGCATCTCATCAATTTGCTGAGCATACTTCTCAGATATAATGGTTTCACTGCGATTTAGACATCTGTAGTGGATCAGATGGGCAGCAGAGCACCGGTGATCATGACTTTTTTGGTGCATATTTGGCTTTGGGAAGTGCCTTGGGGCTTCTCAGTCCAACTACTGAGCTGGTCATCACTGGTTGTCGTATAAAATCCACTTTTCGTCCCATGTCACAATCTGATCATGAAATGATTTATCGTTGTTGCATAGAATAAAAGAAGACAACGCTTCAAAACAGTTTTTTTTTAAATTTCCAGTCAGCTCATGAGGCACCCACTTATCTAGCTTTTTAGCCTTTCCAATTTGCTTCAAATGCCAAACGACATTGAGTTCTTCAGCAACTTCTTATGTAATTTTAAGAGGATCAGCTTCAATGATCCTTTCCATTGGTCCTTATCAACTTCTGATGGCTGGCCACTACACCCCTCAACCTCAAGTGTCTCATTTCCTTTGCAAGACTTCTTGAACCACCACTGCACTGAAGATTCGTTAACAGTTCTAGTTCTGGGCCAAATATGTTGTTGATGTTGTGAGTTGTCTCCACTGCTTTATGACCCATTTTGAACTCAAATAAGAACATCACTCAAATTTGCTTTTTGTCTAACATCATTTCTGTAGTCTAAAATGAACATGAAATAGACAGCAAGTAATAAGTCATAGCAGAGAAGCATAAAGTGAGAAATGCACATTAAAATGATGTATAACATAACCACATTTATTTAAGAATATATTCCAATACCAAATGGCAGATTTCAACAATGAAAAACGTATTTACTTTTGCACCAACATTATAGTAACCCTGACTTGAGCTTATTACTAACATACAAAAAGAAAGACCTACCTCTTATAAAAGCATTTGCATCTTTCTTCTTTAATGATCAGGGTAAACGTGAATTCTTCCAGAAAGAAAGGTCTATGGGTTTGACTGGTAGGGAATGGCTGTGGAAAGTTTGCTTCTATTTAACCAAATATAATTTCTTAGCCAACCTGAAAACAAATGCTTTATGATTTTTTTCCCCTAAATCATTCAATTCATTCTGTTTGGGAGAGTTTTATTTAAAAGTCAAGCTCAGGAAATTCAGAGCTTTGAAGATAAATATTTTCCATTTCCTTTGAGTAAGTTTAGAGTTTTTCTGGTTTTAAAATGAAGGTAAGAAGGAAAAAGCTCCCCACCAACAGGAAAGAAGTCCTTGGGCTAAATCAGTATCCATCCATTGCTTGCCTGAAAACATAATGAAATACAGAAATTTATAAAAACAAAGGTACAATTTCCCCATCAGCCCACCGTTAACATTGCAAAAGACCTGTGCATTAAGCGCATAGAGATTGTACCCTAGGGCAGGTTGCAGGTAACTTGGGATAAAAGTAGTTGCATCTGTGGTCTCAGAAGACGGGCAAGTGCTGTTTTCTTCGGAAGATACTAATACTGATGCAGTAAGCGTTTCCAGAGATGCTTTCCCAGAGTGGAGTCCTTTGCTTTATCCCCAATCATTCTCCTGCCTGTTCTTTGTGCTTGAAAAGAAGTGAACTGATGGTATAAAAAATAGTGGATGGAAGATGGACAGAATCAGAAAAAAAGGGAAGTTTAGAGATGGACTCAGAAAAAACATTCTCTTTCCTGACAAGTGCCTTATGGAGACTGAGGGGAGAATAATTCCTAGAAGTCTTGTTTATGAACTTATATGCCTCTCATTGACCTTCTTCTGTATTTTTCAGCTTCTCTAAAAGTTTCAAATTTTAATTAAGTAGAAGTTTTCATTTTTTAAAGGTAAATGGTCTTTCAAGGCATTCCCTTTAACCCATGTTGATGAGTAATATAGCTGGAAAGAAACTTAAAGATGACTTAACACAATATCTTCAAAAGATGTAGAAAGGAATCAATTATCTTGACTTCGAGTTTTGAACATTTTCATCTATCATCTAGCTACCTGTCTACTTACACATACAGATTTATATACACACATATGTAATTTGCTTGTGTGTATGTGTGAAAGTTGTAAGAACTGTAATGTACCCCAAGCTCTTTATCCTCAGTAATTCCTCACAAAGACAACAGTGTGCAAATGGTGAGTATTGTGTTTGCTTCAGTCTAGATCCACAACCTATCCTTCTCCACCGAGCTCTGTTCTCAATAAACCAGTTTCTCATTTGCAGTGGGGTTCTGGCAATAGATGCATGGGCAGTATGCCTGTAGGACAGGAGGAAAATGAGTTAAAGCCTTTATTCCCCTACTCTCTTCTTACCAGGTCCAATGGCTCCCACCGTGGTTTACAATGATTCATCTAATCATTCTTTTAATAAGTAGATATCAAAGCTCAATTTGTTCCAGATGCTAGAAGCATGACTGAGACCAAAGATGTGAGATCTCTGCTCACNTCCCTGTTGATCTGACAGAAAGCAGATAGTAATGTGAGTGATGGCGAGTGATTGTAAATACAGATGAAACTTCGCTTGCTCATCCATTGCTCACCTGGTGTGTGGCCTGGAATGGTATGCCATGGGCTAGTAGTGGTCCCTGGCCCAGGATGGGAACCCTTGCTTGACAGCAGCTCCAGTTTATGAAATGCCATGTTTATAAAAGGATGCCTGTGTGTTGATATTTTTAAAAGATGAAATGAAGCATATAGAGGTAGAGAAACCCTACTTAATTAGTACTGCATTAGAGGTAATACTTTCTTATTCATTAATTTCCAGAATAATCAACTAAACTGAATTGTGGAGTAGCAATCAAGAGATCCAATTCCAGTAATGGCTAAGTTTCATCCCCCTACCACAGTACAGGGTGAAAAAAAATTGCATGAATTTTTGTAACCTTATTTCTTTGTCTATATAATAGAGTGGTGATATAGTAAAATTTAGAAATATAAATATGTGAGAACATCTTCAGACTCCAAATTATGATTTCCCTAATTCAGGTTTCAGATATATATAGCCCAGTGCCATTAACCTGACAGTGCTCACTAAATCAGCCTAGGAACTCTGAGTTTGTTTACTGTGTGTTTGTGTATGTGCATGCCCATGCTCATGTGTAAGGGTTTCTGCCGACGAAGACTGTACATGTCAGCAGAAAAAGGTCAGACTTGTCATGTTAATGAGTCATGGGTGATCCATGTGTCCAGGTAGGGCTCTGCTGTGTTTATGTGTGTGTTCTTGATTGTTCTTGCTTTCCATAAAGACTTGTGAAGGAAGAACTTAATTATGGAATTAATAATTAGAACACTGGTACCAAGTGTAGGTTTTGCTATGAAATTTATTTAGAATCAGCAGCTCAAAGATAACTGTTTTTCTTCTGCAGCTTTATATTATCTTACTGCTTTGATTTTATTTATATTTAATTTCATTGACTTTTAAATATTTTGTAAGTGATCAAAACATTTCTGTAAAATCAAAATTTTAATGTTATANAACATTTTGTAGCCCAAATCATTCAACTTTTGGTCAGGCATTGTCGTGGAGTAGACCTGGGCCCCTTCTGTTGACCAATAGCAGCTGCAGGCATTGCAATTTTGGGGGCATCTCATCAATTTGCTGAGCATACTTCTCAGATATAATGGTTTCACTGCGATTTAGACATCTGTAGTGGATCAGATGGGCAGCAGAGCACCGGTGATCATGACTTTTTTGGTGCATATTTGGCTTTGGGAAGTGCCTTGGGGCTTCTCAGTCCAACTACTGAGCTGGTCATCACTGGTTGTCGTATAAAATCCACTTTTCGTCCCATGTCACAATCTGATCATGAAATGATTTATCGTTGTTGCATAGAATAAAAGAAGACAACGCTTCAAAACAGTTTTTTTTTAAATTTCCAGTCAGCTCATGAGGCACCCACTTATCTAGCTTTTTAGCCTTTCCAATTTGCTTCAAATGCCAAACGACATTGAGTTCTTCAGCAACTTCTTATGTAATTTTAAGAGGATCAGCTTCAATGATCCTTTCCATTGGTCCTTATCAACTTCTGATGGCTGGCCACTACACCCCTCAACCTCAAGTGTCTCATTTCCTTTGCAAGACTTCTTGAACCACCACTGCACTGAAGATTCGTTAACAGTTCTAGTTCTGGGCCAAATATGTTGTTGATGTTGTGAGTTGTCTCCACTGCTTTACGACCCATTTTGAACTCAAATAAGAACATCACTCAAATTTGCTTTTTGTCTAACATCATTTCTGTAGTCTAAAATGAACATGAAATAGACAGCAAGTAATAAGTCATAGCAGAGAAGCATAAAGTGAGAAATGCACATTAAAATGATGTATAACATAACCACATTTATTTAAGAATATATTCCAATACCAAATGGCAGATTTCAACAATGAAAAACGTATTTACTTTTGCACCAACATTATAGTAACCCTGACTTGAGCTTATTACTAACATACAAAAAGAAAGACCTACCTCTTATAAAAGCATTTGCATCTTTCTTCTTTAATGATCAGGGTAAACGTGAATTCTTCCAGAAAGAAAGGTCTATGGGTTTGACTGGTAGGGAATGGCTGTGGAAAGTTTGCTTCTATTTAACCAAATATAATTTCTTAGCCAACCTGAAAACAAATGCTTTATGATTTTTTTCCCCTAAATCATTCAATTCATTCTGTTTGGGAGAGTTTTATTTAAAAGTCAAGCTCAGGAAATTCAGAGCTTTGAAGATAAATATTTTCCATTTCCTTTGAGTAAGTTTAGAGTTTTTCTGGTTTTAAAATGAAGGTAAGAAGGAAAAAGCTCCCCACCAACAGGAAAGAAGTCCTTGGGCTAAATCAGTATCCATCCATTGCTTGCCTGAAAACATAATGAAATACAGAAATTTATAAAAACAAAGGTACAATTTCCCCATCAGCCCACCGTTAACATTGCAAAAGACCTGTGCATTAAGCGCATAGAGATTGTACCCTAGGGCAGGTTGCAGGTAACTTGGGATAAAAGTAGTTGCATCTGTGGTCTCAGAAGACGGGCAAGTGCTGTTTTCTTCGGAAGATACTAATACTGATGCAGTAAGCGTTTCCAGAGATGCTTTCCCAGAGTGGAGTCCTTTGCTTTATCCCCAATCATTCTCCTGCTTGTTCTTTGTGCTTGAAAAGAAGTGAACTGATGGTATAAAAAATAGTGGATGGAAGATGGACAGAATCAGAAAAAAAGGGAAGTTTAGAGATGGACTCAGAAAAAACATTCTCTTTCCTGACAAGTGCCTTATGGAGACTGAGGGGAGAATAATTCCTAGAAGTCTTGTTTATGAACTTATATGCCTCTCATTGACCTTCTTCTGTATTTTTCAGCTTCTCTAAAAGTTTCAAATTTTAATTAAGTAGAAGTTTTCATTTTTTAAAGGTAAATGGTCTTTCAAGGCATTCCCTTTAACCCATGTTGATGAGTAATATAGCTGGAAAGAAACTTAAAGATGACTTAATACAATATCTTCAAAAGATGTAGAAAGGAATCAATTATCTTGACTTCGAGTTTTGAACATTTTCATCTATCATCTAGCTACCTGTCTACTTACACATACAGATTTATATACACACATATGTAATTTGCTTGTGTGTATGTGTGAAAGTTGTAAGAACTGTAATGTACCCCAAGCTCTTTATCCTCAGTAATTCCTCACAAAGACAACAGTGTGCAAATGGTGAGTATTGTGTTTGCTTCAGTCTAGATCCACAACCTATCCTTCTCCACCGAGCTCTGTTCTCAATAAACCAGTTTCTCATTTGCAGTGGGGTTCTGGCAATAGATGCATGGGCAGTACGCCCGTAGGACAGGAGGAAAATGAGTTAAAGCCTTTATTCCCCTACTCTCTTCTTACCAGGTCCAATGGCTCCCACCGTGGTTTACAATGATTCATCTAATCATTCTTTTAATAAGTAGATATCAAAGCTCAATTTGTTCCAGATGCTAGAAGCATGACTGAGACCAAAGATGTGAGATCTCTGCTCACACAGAATTCATTTAAAAAGTGGCTGTCTCCATTGTTTTTATTTTTCATCTGGAAATATTTCTTGCAGGGTTCTGTGATCCATCTTTTAGTGAAAGAGGCTTTTTCTTTTTTTAATAATTAGAAAAAAAATATGTCAAAAACAATCATTGTAAATGAAACTAGTAATTTGATATGTGTGTGTGCATGCTAAGTCACTTCAGTCATATCTGACTCTTTGCGACTCCATGGACTGTGGTCCGCCAGTCTCCTATGTCTGTGGGATTATCTAGGCAAGAATACTGGAGTGAGTTGCCATGCCCTCCTCCAGGGAATCTTCCTGACCTGGTAATCGAACCTGCATCTCTTATGTCTCCTGCATTGGCAGGTGTGTTCTTTACCACTAGCGCCACCTGGGAAATTCATAATTTGATATATTAATGGCAAATAGGTTGTATAAACCAGGAAAATTGTTGAGTAAAAGAGATAATGTAAAAGAATTTTAGTTACTATTCTATGGGTATTTGAGTCGCAGTGATGGCAAGTGAATTAATGAAATATTAAATATAGGCATTTAAGTGAAGACACTCTATTTCTTATCATACTCTAAACTGTGCAGAGCACATGTGTAAATTAGGTTGTAAAATTATTAAAATCTGCAGATGATCTTTGTTTAACACTTTCAGGTTGTTTTGATATAGGAAAGAAATTTATTATTCATTGAGAAACTTCTTTAAGTTATAGATTTGACAATGAAGACTGACTATACATAGTGATAAAACATCTGCTCCAGTCTAGTTAGATGCTCAGTCAATTTTGGGAAGAAATCAGTCAAGCCTGTTGCTTGGTGGCATGTAGACAAAACTACCAAGTGATCGACTGAGTTTTTCACTTTTCAATGGGTTGTTTGGCACCGTGTAGACCCAGCCTATGATTATACTGCCATCTGTATTCTTTCTTACATCAGGCTTATTTCAGCCACAACTTATACATGCTGTTTTGAGAAGAACTCGTCAATATTTTGGTTTGTCTTTAGCTATAAGAGTGCCGTAGACAGTCTTGCATGAACTTGGCTCTGCCTTGCTAATTCTCTGTCAGTTCTGGCAGCTATAGGAATTTAAGTTCATGATGGAGATATTTGGATTCCCCTCAAAATAAAAATATGTAAAATAAAATCTTAAAATAAGCTGCTTTTCTTTGACAAAAATACCCAAATTCCTAGAAATGGTCTGCCATGGTCTATATATATATTATATATATAATATATATAATTTTAATGTAAAAACAATACAAACAGAATAGTTAACAATTTTGAAGTTAACAATTGCTCATGTTATCATAGTTTCCAAACTGGATGAAGCAATTGAAGATATCATCCCTTTCCAATTTCAACTGTACATAAATGCTTTTTAAATTAAACAAGTGATAGTGGTAGGAATGTTCACTCAAAATTGCAAAATGAATTAAAATATCACACATATTTATCTTTCACAGTGCTATCACATCTTATAATGTTACAGCCACTATAGGGACCAGTTATTTCTTCTAAGGAGATAAGCTGACAAAAACAAAGTTTGAGCTTTGGTGGGAAATGAATCATCAAAGAGTTTCTGCATAATGATAAAATTGTTCTCTAGGTTAAACAGTGAGAGTGATATTGAAACGTGGTCCTGTATAAATATACCTGACTCAAAATCCCATTTTTTGTTTCTTTCATTAGTAAGTTACGGGAAGTGATATCAGAGAAAAGGAGGAGGAAATATGTGTTCTTTATTCAGCCAAGTGATAAAACAGGCAGATTAAGGTTTTGTGGGCTCTAAAATGTATACAGTTGGGTGACCCTTTTCAAAAATATGTAAAATTACAAATAAAAATTTAAGTTCAAAGGTTGATGTTATTTATTTAACTTATAGGAATATAATGTAATTCAGTTTAATTAGTGTAGTGTTAGTCACTCAGTCATGTCCAATTCTCTGCAGTCCCATGGACTGTAGACCACAGGCTCCTCTGTCTAGAGAGTTCCCCAGGCAAGAATACTGGAGTGCGTTACCATGCCCTCCTCCAGGGGATCTTCCTGATCCAGGGATTGAACCTGAGACTCCTGCACTGCAAGCAGATTCTTTACCATCTGAGCTACAGGGAAGCCCTTAGTTTAATTAATGTTACTTAAAATGAGAGGTCTTTATTTTTTGAAGAGTCATGTATTAATCAGGGACCCTAAACCCTGAATTTCATTAGCTTTACAACATAGCTGAGGGACTAACAGAATATACTAAAACAACAACAATGAGAAAAATTACCTGGAATTTGAGCAAAGAAAAGCAATATGTAATTAAAATATGATTTATGATATACCTTATATTTAAATATCTTTGGCTACCAACTATTCATAAATAATTCTTGTATGGGGTAATCTGGGTTCCTCTTTTCCTTTGTTCCAGTAAAATCTGAGTCAGCTGATTCTTATCTTTTGAAACATTTTAGAATCACTAATTAAAAACCCCTAAAACATTAGGAGTAGTGGGCATATTACCAGAATAAATACAGTGGTTCTAGAGGAGATGTAAAGTGGTAATTGAGGGTTGAGAAACCACAGATTTTTGTCTCACATGCCATCAGTATCTTCACATTGCAGATAAGTAAAATAATGCCCAGAGAAGGGAGACAATTTGCCTAGCTCCATAGAAACCATGAATGGCAGAGGCAAGTTTAGAAGACACATATGTGGGCAGTCAATGCTGTACCATATTCATTACTTTTGAATCCATATCAAACCCAAATCTCCTGTTTCCTTCACTGAGTCAGCCAAGCCAGCTTTATTGTTGCAGTCACCACTATTGCCACCGAGATTACAATTCTACATTCTAACGAACTGCCTAGTGAATTGCAGTGTCTTCTCATAGGTTAATGTGGTACCAGTCAAATTTCATATATGCCTTTTGAGAGTGGAAAAATTCTGAAAGAGATGGAAATACCAGACCATCTAACCTGCCTCTTGAGAAATCTGTATGCAGGTCAGGAAGCAACAGTTAGAACTGGACATGGAACAACAGACTGGTTCCAAATAGGAAAAGGAATACGTCAAGGCTGTGTATTGTCACCCTGCTTATTTAACTTCTATGCAGAGTACATGATGAGAACTGCTGGACTGGAAGAAACACAAGCTGGAATCAAGATTGCCGGGAGAAATATCAATAACCTCAGATATGCAGATGACACCACCCTTATGGCAGAAAGTGAAGAGGAACTAAAAAGCCTCTTGATGAAAGTGAAAGAGGAGAGTGAAAAAGTTGGCTTAAAGCTCAACATTCAGAAAACGAAGATCATGGCATCCGGTCCCATCACTTCATGGGAAATAGATGGGGAAACAGTGGAAACAGTGTCAGACTTTATTTTGGGGGGCTCCAAAATCACTGCAGATGGTGACTGCAGCCATGAAATTAGAAGACGCTTACTCCTTGGAAGAAAAGTTATGACCAACCTAGATAGCACCTTCAAAAGCAGAGACATTACTTTGCCAACTAAGGTCCATCTAGTCAAGACTATGGTTTTTCCTGTGGTCATGTATGGGTGTGAGAGTTGGACTGTGAAGAAGGCTGAGTGCCGAAGAATTGATGCTTTTGAACTGTGGTGTTGGAGAAGACTCTTGAGAGTCCCTTGGACTGCAAGGAGATCCAACCAGTCCATTCTGAAGGAGATCAACCCTGGGATTTCTTTGGAAGGAATGATGCTAAAGCTGAAACTCCAGTACTTTGGCCACCTCATGCGAAGAGTTGACTCATTGGAAAAGAGTCTGATGCTGGGAGGGATTGGGGGCAGGAGGAGAAGGAGACGACCGAGGATGAGATGGCTGGAAGGCATCACGGACTCGATGGACATGAGTCTGAGTGAACTCCGGGAGATGGTGATGAATAGGGAGGCCTGGCAAGCTGAGATTCATGGGGTCGCAAAGAGTCAGACACAACTGAGTGACTGAACTGAACTGAGCACTACTTATTCTGACCATTGGAACCTCTTGCTGCTGCATTGCATTTTGCCGGTTGTGAAGTAATGTCTTTAGCACAAATCTGTGTACATGATTCTCTACTTTTAAAATATTTCTTTCAGTCATTTAAGTGATTCACTGAGACAAAGATGGTATGGGAAACCGTTTTTTTCCAGCAGTTTTTCCAACTGTTTTTTTCCAACCGTTTTTCTTCCCCCATGAACTAAAAAGACCGATTTAAATATAAAAATGCATAGCTTAGGTATATCAATAGCATGGCAAGAAAGTTGATAGTCCTTAGAAGCCAAATAATAATAACTGGAAATAAGAACCCAAGAGGCCAGTAAAACGGTTAGCATAATCTGTGTCCTTAGGGGAATGATCAAACCTAGTTAAACTTGTTTCCTTTTGACAATTTCAAAGGTTGCAGTACTCACAAGTGAAAAATATGGCTTCTAAAGGTGATCCTCTCCATAAAGCTGGGACCCTACAGAGTGATACTCTCAGTAAGTAGAAATATTACCTTTTCCCAAGGGATCAACAAGATAAATTGCTCATCTTGAACCTTAACTAAAGGAAAAACCTCTTCTTTGAGAATTCATACCACAAGCCAATCTTTCCTGGCTGGGTTTCCAAATGGAATCCACAGTGCCTGGATATGGTCAAATAAAATCCAAGCCAAGCATTAATTAAAGTAATGCTGGATTACTAGTTCCCCTAGTTACCTAGCCAGAGTAAATGCAAATTCTATCTAAAGGAGCCATTTCCATCCAATCCACAACAAATTGGCAGAAATGTGGCTCAGTGGTAAAGAATCCGCCTGCAGTGTGGGAGACCTGGGTTGCGGAGATCTCCTGAAGAAGGGAAAGGCTCCAGTATTCTGGCCTGATACAGTCCATGGGGTCGCAAAGAGTTGGACATGACTGAGCGATTTTCACTTTCACAGGTTCAAAGAATATGAACTCAACTGCAAAAATTACAAAACACACAAAGCAACAGAAAACATGAGCAGAATTAATCTGACCTGAATGAAATCTTCCTATATTGGAAATATAAAAAAAGAATATGTTTAGTATATTTAATAAATTAAAATAGAGGATAAAAATGAGTAAGAGAGAGGAGTTTATTTCAAACAATGATCAAGAAAGTATAAATTAACCAGGGATTGATGAAAGAAAAATATAATAATTGAAATTTAAAACTCAATATTTCCACAATCAAATTAGACACAGATAAAAAGAGAATTAATAATCTGGAAAACATATCTGAAGAAATTATCTGAAATGTAGTACAGAAAAACAAAAAGAACACATAATTGAGTTATTAGGATACATAAAGGGAGTCTAAGGCACATATATTTGGAAGTTTTATAAGAGAAGATTGAAGCAACATTTGAAGATAAAATAACTAATAATTTTTCAGAACCAGTGAAAAATGCCTATCCTTAGATTTATAAATTCCCAAAAAGGATAAATTTTAAAAATCCACATTTAGGTACATAATGCTAAAACTGGATATCAGCAAAGACAATATCTCAAAATGACACAGAAAAAATAAATTGTCTAAATAAGTATGATGATTAAATTAATAGTTGACTTCTTATCAGTAGCAATGGAAGCCAGAGACAATAGAATATCTTCAGTGCCCTGAAAAGAAAATATGAACCTAGAATTCTATACTTAACAATATTTTGTCAAGGGTAAGGGTAAAATAAGAAGGTTTCCATGTGAAAAGTCTGAGATGCAAGGAAGAATAATAATAAAAAAGTAATTAACATTTTGGGAAGTCTAAATAAATATTGACTATATAAAGAAATGCTTAAAGTTTTGTGTTTGTAAAAGAGAAAAATGAAATAGAAATCCATAAAGCAATAATGCATGAAAAGGGAAAGAGTTATCAGAGTTATAGTTTTCTAACATTTGTTCAGAAGGAGAGTGAAAATAATAATTAGCTTTAAATTTTTGTATATTCTTAGGCATGTTTAGATTCCTAATGTAATCACTAAAAGAAATAAAAGTTAAGTAGAAAGAAAAAATATAATCAAAGACTGTATTTTATTCATTCAAAAGAAGAAAATAAGAGCAGCAAAAACAAACATAGAAAAGATGTAATCAATTTTTACTTCAAAATAGGATAGAAATAAACCTGAAGTGAAGTCAGTCAGTCGTGTCCGACTCTTTGCGACCCCATGGACTGTAGCCTTCCAGGCTCCTCTGTCCATGGGATTTTCCAGGCAATAGTACTGGAGTGGATTGCCATTTCCTTCTCCAGGGGATCTTCCCAACCCAGGAACTGAACCCGGTCTTCCCGCATTGTAGACAGATGCTTTACCATCTGAGCCACCTGAGCCCATCAATAATTATAATGAATCTAAATGGAGTAAATGATGCAATGAAAGACAAATAAACATGTAGTACATTCCAATGCAAATAGGTTGAATATATAAGAATGCAAAAGGTATCCATCTAATACTCTCCAAAACAAAGAAAAGGAGAAAGAAAGAAAAAAGCTAGTGCACTTGACTAATATCAGACAGTATAGACATTAAGCTGAAAAGGATTACTAAGATTAAAGGAGATAACTAGGTTATGATGAATAACTCAATATGATGGAAAATAAAAGAAGTTTTAAATATTACACAACTATACAAAGCAACATTTTGTTCTCAAAAATATGTAAATCAGAAATTAAGATAAATACAAGTATAAGTGAATTCCTTATATTGAAACATTTAACTATACTTATCATTAATTAAGAAAAATAAATCAATATATTGATTTGAGGGACAATTTACCAGCTGGATCTAATAAATATATGCAGAATATGTTTCTCTTTTCTTCTGTTCCTTCAAAACTTAGAGTGAATTTCAAATATGTTATTATATCACTTCTACATAATCCTTCAAAAGTTTCTCAAAAACATGAACTTGTTTTTACATAATGATATGCTTCCCCAATGGCTCACCAGTAAAGAATCTGCCTACAGTGCAGGAGATGCAGGTTCTATCCCTGGGTTGGAAGATCCCCTGGAGGAGGAAATGGCAACATACTCCAGTATTCTTGTCTGGAAAATCCCATGGACAGAGAAGCCTGGTGGGCTACAGTCCATCGGGTTGCAAAGAGTCAGACATTACTGAGCACATGTTCAACCATATATATGTCTGATAAAATTATCAATAATTTATTGATATCATACAAAATCCAGTCCACACTGTTAAAATTATCCTGATTGTCTAAGAATATTTCATACTTGGTTTACTTGAAATAAGATCAAAAGAGCTGTTTTCCTTTAGTCTCCTCTGTTTTTTCTTTAAGCCACTGACATTAAAGAAACTGGTCATTTCTAAAAGAAATGTCACATTCTGAATTTATCTGATCTTTTCACTGTGGTGTTAATTAACTTGTTCCTCATTCCTGCTTTATTCTCTATAAATGGAATTTAAGTCTAAGGGCTTGAATAGATTTCATCTCAGTTTGGAAGTGGGGAGGGTGAAAGTACTTAATATTGCATTACAACAAGATAACACCAAATTTGTTTGGTCCTCTGTTAGTAATCCAAAGATTAGTTGGTTCATGTGGTAAGTCCGTGATCCTGCCAGACTTCATTCTCTATCAGCCTTTCTCCTAATGATTTTACCCATGTTTACCATTGTCTGAACCTATTATTTCAGTAGATTTTGCAAAAATAAAATGTTATTTTCAAGTACATATAGAATATTTGTGAAAATTCAAAACATTTTGCCATAAAGGAAGTATCAAAACATAAATTTATATTGAAAGTTGGTATCATAGAAGCTACCATCTATTATCACTATGAATTAAAATGGAATTAAAAGGTAGCTTGGAAAATGTCAATACATTTAAATTCTTTTTCAGTCAACTTGAAACATGATATGAGTTATGAGAGAAAAAATTATGTCAATTACATTTCAAACTAAAATTTAAAATTCCTAAACAAAATATTAGAACACTGACATCTAACAATGTATAACAAAATGAAATTCTATCCAGAGGGAAGATTAATTAAAATTAGAAATATCACATAATGTAGTTACCAACCTGAGACATGAAAGGGCAAAAATTTTACTCTTAAAAGAGTAAAATCCTTCAATAAATTAAACATATGCTAATAGTTTTTATTTTAAAAATTTTTGAAAGAAAAGAGAGAAAAGGAAGAAAAAGAATTTAGCAAAGTAGAAATAGAAAGAAATTGCATTAATTTGATGATTAGTAATCTATAAGACATAGTGCTTACCTATAGATCAGTAAAAACATTGGCTTTAAAATGGTAAAAAATAGAAGGATGCCTGCTCTCTCCAATTCTGTTTGCCATTATATTATAAACTTTAGCTAGCTCAGTAAAGGGAAAAAATGTACAACAGAGATGACATGATATAATATTTAAGAGTATAGATTTTGGACCAGACTGCCTAAGTTTAAATCAATTCTATTTTGCTTCTCCTCTCTGTGCTTCAGTTTCTAGTCTATAAAATGTAGATAATAATCCCTACCTCAGTGGAGGTTGTGAACGTTACTATTTAAAAGTGCTTAAAGCAGTGCTTAGGAAATACTAAGTACTATATGTGTCCATTCTGAAGGAGATCAGCCCTAGGATTTCTTTGGAAGGAATGATGCTAAAGCTGAAACTCCAGTACTTTGGCCACCTCATGTGAAGAGTTGACTTATTGGAAAAGACTTTGATGCTGGGAGGGATTGGGGGCAGGAGGAGAAGGGGACAACAGAGAATGAGATGGCTGGATGGTATCACTGACTTGATGGACCTGAGTCTGAGTGAACTCCGGGAGTTGGTGATGGACAGGGAGGCCTGACATGCTGCAATTCATGGGGTCACAAAGAGTCAGACACGACTGAGCGACTGAACTGAACTGATATGTGTTAAATAAAATGAATTGGAAAAAAATCCTATCATCATTTGTCAGAGATGACAAGATTGGTTGTATGGAAACCTCAATACAGTCTAGTTCAGTTCAGTTCAGTCACTCATCCTATGTCATCCTATGTCATCCCCTTCTCCTCCGGCCCTCAATCTTTCTCAGCATCAGGGTCTTTTCCAATGAGTCGGTTCTTCACCTCAGGTGCCCAAAGTATTGGAGCTTCAGCTTCAATATCAGTCCTCCCAATGAATATTCAGGACTGATCTCCTTTAGGATGAACTGATTGGATCTCCTTGCAGTCCAAGGGACTCTCAAGAGTCTTCTCCAATGTCACAGTTCAAAAGCATCAATTCTTCCACAGTCAGCTTTCTTTATAGTCCAACTCTCACATCCATACATGACTACTGGAAAAACCATAGCCTTGACTAAATGGATATTTGTTGGCATGGACTGGAATGGGTGAATTTAACTCAGATGACCATTGTATCTACTACTGTGGGCAAGAATCCCTTGGCAGAAATGGAGTAGCCATCATAGTAAACAAAGGAGTCCGAAATGCAGTACTTGGATGCAATCTCAAAAACGACAGAATGATCTCTGTTCATTTCCAAGGCAAACCATTTAATCTCATAGTAATCCATTACTGGTTTATGCCCCGACCAGTAATGCTGAAGAAGCTGAAGTTGAATGGTTTTATGAAGACTTACAAGACCTTCTATAACTAACACCCAAAAAAGATGTCCTTTTCATTACAGGGAAATGGAATACAAAAGTAGGAAGTCAAAAAAACACCTGGAGTAACAGGCAAATTTGGAAAGTCAATATAATATAGATTAATTTATCACCATTAATTAAATAGTAAAGCAGTTTTGTTAATATCAGATCAACAATTAAAAATGAGTATTACTACATACCAATAACTAATATTAGAAAGCATATTTTAAAAAAGATAACCTTTACAATGGCATTAAACATAAATAAGGTGCCTCGTGAAAATTCTAACAAAGTGTGCATATGCCATTTGTGGAAAAAGAAAACCTATTGAAATTCAGTAAGAAAATCTAAATAGAGCTTTACCATGTTAATAGATAGAAAAACTCAATAGTGTAAAGATGTTAATTTTTCCTAAATTGATCTACAGAATTGTGACTGTTTCCAGTATGGCCACAGCAAGATTTCCTTTCTCATCTGTTCTCCCAACAATGCCTTCTCATTTCTATCATAGGGGCTCTGTGCTCATCTCCTTTCATTTAAGTTGTGGCAGAAAAGATGTCTTATACTGAGTCTAAGTCATAAATGTTAATGCAATGTCTGCCTGAACCTCTTGCAACTCTTTGTTCTAGAAATCTAGTCCTCATGTTGTGGGAAGTTAGAGAAACAACACGGAGAAGAGGTGTGACTAGTTATGGCCAGCATTCCCAGCTGGGGTCTCAGCTGACATCCAGCTTCAACCTTCCGACTTGTGAATGATTGATCTTAAGATGTGTCCAGTCTCCACTATCACCAGACAGAAACCATATGAAAGATGCCAAGAGAGAACTGGCCAGCTGATCCTAGCTGAATCCCAGAACTATGACACATGAAAAACAAAATGATTATTCTTTTATGCCACTTAGTTTAGGGTGATTCATAACAAAATAACAAATATCTAGAACAACTTTTGCTATTTAAAATTCCTATGATAAATTATAACCTGAGTTAATTCAGAAGTGACAGATATTTCTGAACAAAGGGGAAAAAAGTGAGGAGACTTTCCTTGTCAGACATCAAAAATTATTATAAAGGTATAGAAACTAAATATGTGATAGTACCACACAGATAGACAAATTGCTTATTGGAACAGAAGAAAAATCTCAGCTATATAGGAAGCCCACATCAGTAAGGCCCACCTTTTTAAGACAGATTCCTGTGTAAGAGACAACACTGAAATCAACAGGGAAAGGATTAACTTTAATAACTGACTCTGGGGGTAAGAACAGTTGTTATCTGATAAGAGTGTATAAAATTTAGAAGATAATATAAAAGAAAAAATTTGACCCATTTTTCCTGGTAGTGTGATTTTTTAAACTTTTGGAAGTATGTAATTGTTGCAATATTTTAAACCAAAAGGTAGAAACTTCCTAACACTCAAAAAAAGGCGTCTAATAACTCTGCATGCCAAGTCACAATAATTAGCTCTTAAATCCAGAGTGTCTTTCTTCAAAAGTTAAGTGGCCAAAGGCTGCTTATATTTTAGGTATACATGTGGAAGTGGTTTGTCATCCTTCTCTCTAGACCTGCTAAGCTGGTGAAACACTGAGAGATAGAAGAATTTCCTCTCCCTGTCTCTCTTACCATCCCCTAAGTGATGCTCCATGAAGATATTCCTAGTGCGCCCCTCATTCCTTTTGTGCTATGCTTAGTTGCTCAGTTATGTCCAACTCTTTGTGACCTCATGGACTGTAGTCCACCCGTCTCCTCTGTCCATGGGGATTCTCCAGGCAAGAATGCTGGAATGGGTTGCCATGCCCTCCTCCAGGGGATCTTCCCAACCCAGGGACTGAACCCAGATCCCCCACATTGCAGGTAGATTCTTTACCATCTGAGTCACCAGGGAAGCCCACCCCTCATTCTACAGAAACACAAAAACATTCCAATTGTAGAAAATGAGAAGACACTGTGTGTTATTTATCTACTGAGCTCTGTTACCATTTACAACTACTTGAATTACTTTTTGTTTTTCTTTTTGCCATAATTAGTTGGATAAACGCCTTTGTTTTCCATTTTACTTAATCAGTATAGACAGAGCTGAAGGGTTCCTCCTTCTCTGAACACAGGCTTTTCCATTGCACAAACCATGCTAGTGCTCTTGATTGACATGACACAGCACTCTCAACTATTTGACTCCAGTGAATTGTCAGGCAAGAATGTCTGAAAGCAGAGTGACTGTTTAAGTATTTAAATGCACAGCAAATAACTGCTTGCCTGTTTTTCTTCACTAGTGCCGTCTCATGAAGCAGTGTATTATTATAGATAATCTACAATGAATAAAAGACAAAGCATTCCATATTCAAAATACACACACATTTGCCAAGTTGACTGAACCTGTGATTTATCAAAATAAAAGATGTAAATATTTATTTGAAAAATGATATAATTAAGAGGGACTCACTACAGAGCAGCAACTACACATGCTGTATAACCAAACTGTAGCACCAATAAACAGGTTTTCCCAGTAGGCACCTATTGTCAATAAGATTAGTTAAACTGGTGCCAAGAAAGCTCTTTCATGCTTCAACAGGACATAGTTTGCTTGAAGTAATGATGACTATCATTACTGTGTAATTATCTGATTATCCAAAAATTTTTAAAAAAGGAACTTGCCTAAACAACTTTGGTGTGCTCCATTATAGGGTTTCATTTAGACTGAATTATTTAATGTTTATGTAGTCCTGAGACAAACTGCACAGTTTAAAACCAATTAAAAGATTTATCCCAATCCATAACTTATAAATTGGCACAGTGTAGTTGGATACTTATTATTATTGGGATTTTTTTGGGAAACTTTTGTAGAGGCTTCAAAAAATAATAAGTTTTTCCAGAAGGGGAGTAGTTTACAAATCATCAATCAATGAAAATGATTCATGAATTTATATCAATTTTAATATAAAACAACATAATTCTTATTTCTTGTGTAGGTAGACTTTTAAGATGTATGAGAAAGTGAATTGCTTATACTATGTAAATGAAAATAATCATTCAGTGTCTAGCATCATCTTACAAATCAGGAAAAATATTAAGATGCATATGCAGAGACGTTTTAGTCATTCTTATTCTTCTGGTTTACTTGGAAACACCATGAATTAAACTAATATTATTTTCTATTCAACCAGCATAAATTAACTTTGCTTCTTGGAACAATTTATTTTGAATACTTGCCCAATGAGTTGAAATGCTAAAATTTTTCTTCCCAAGTGAGTTCTCTCTTCCTTATGGGAGATAACTTGATCTTGTTAATTATCGGGGGATGAAAAGGGTGGTTATAACTTTTAAATTATTTCTATATTATTTAAATTTAAGATATATTTATACATGATACTAGAGAAGAAATGGCAGCCCACTCCAATACTCTTGCCTGGAAAATCCTATCCATGGATGGAGTAGCCTGGTAGGCTACAGTCCATGTGGTCACAAAGAGTTGGACACGACTGAGTGACTTCACTTTCTCTCTTTCTATAGTTTCTTTTGGGGAAGGAAATGGCAACCCACTCCAGTGTTCTTGCCTGGAGAACCCCATGGACAGAGGGGCCTGGTGGACTGCGGTCTATGGGGTTGCAAAGAGTCGGACACGACTAAGCAACTAACACACACACACACATGCACGATACTGAGCTTGCATTGAATCATCTCCTTGTATTTACAACATTATTGGTTGATAGAATTAGGAATGCTTTGGCCACAAGTTATACAAATATTACTAATATGGGTTAGACCAAGAGAGGCATATTTTTCTCCTGTAATAAGAGATGGGCAGGCAGCCGATGACATTGGTTCCATGACTCAGACTTGCTGAAGCCAATGTCAGCTGTATTGCTCCTGACCTTATCCTCATGGATCCACAATGACTCCCCAGATGCGACACTATGTTCACGTAAAGCTAAGAAGGACTAGGGGAGACAGGTGTCAGTACTGCCCACAGCTTTATCAGAAAAGCAAAGACTTCCCCCCAATCCACTCCTGCAGAATTTCTTTCATCTCATCCAATAGAAATCTGTCACATGGCCACCTCTAACTTCAAAGATAGCTGGGAAAATGAGTATTTTTCTTCATAGTAGAGATGGGCAAGGAGAAAAAGAATGTCAGCTAAAAAATGATTTTATATTAACATTATTTAATATCTCATTATAGGCAAGTAATTTAGTTGATTGCTTACGTACATCTGAAAAGTGGAAATAGTATTTCCCTGTCTGTATCAGAACTGTGTGAAGATTAAATGAGATGATATACGGGAAACTGCTCTATAAACCAAAAGAACTAATAGCTTAGATCGTCAATGCTGATATAACACAGTTTCACAGGACTACTGCCATGACTCCCTTTGGCAGTTTGCCTCCATTTAGCCCCCATATTTCCAGAAACCCATTCTGCATACCTGTAAACACAGTTGTTCTACAAGTAACGGCATAGAGAAGTCTTAAGACATTCACAATAAGTGCAGAAGGAAAAGACAAAGAAAAAAAAGCAATTAGACATAAGATATTACAAAGAAATGAAAATGAATTAATGCAATTTATAATGTGCATCCTAGCTTTGAAAAACTCCATAAAAGGAAACATACAATTGTACAATGTAAAAGTAGAAATTTTCTCTGAAATTAAGGGAAAAGATGATTAAATATATTTAAGGATATTATGCTCCAGAAAATGTTTGATGAAATTTAGCTTGCTTAAAATATTGAACTTCAAATAATTTAAAAATTATTTGTTAGTCATTGAGGCAAAAAAGTAAGTATACTATCATATCCAAAAAAAAAAAAAAAAAATCAGGCTGACCTGCAACTTCTTCAAGTAACATTTAGTTCCAGAAGGCCATAAGAAAATGCCCACAAAGTCCTACTGTTAAAATAGTGTGATCCCCAAAATTTATTATCCAGGTATCAAAACCAGATATTCTTAAGCACAGAAGGTCTAGGGAAGTACATTTTTGAACCTATCTTGGAATAAAGAACTATATGAAGGTGAATACCAAGCAATAGAAAAGAATTAAAACAGATAACAGAAACCAAGAAATGATGGATTGTGACTGTTAACTCTATTTAAATATAAACTTCAGATAACCAATTGTGAATTTCCATTTTGGGGACTGAGTTTAAGTGTTATACACCTTGGTATTGCAAAAGTTATACCAAAAGCAGAAACATCAAGAGATAGACAAAAGGAGAAGTAGACAGGGTTTTGCTTTTTGTTTCTTTGCATGTTCTAAAAGAAAATCAAACCTTTCTAAACTTGAAGCTTATTCTAGAAACAGAACTTACAACATCTAGTATTTTTATAATATTTTATTTTAAAGTGTAGAAGCATATATTTTAAAGTACCACAATATAAAAATATCTATTTAAGAACAGACTTGTGGTTGCCAAGGGAGAGGCAGGATGATGGAGGGGGGATTGGGAGTTTGGAATTAGCAAATGCAAACTATTACACAGAGAATGAATAAACACCAAGGTCCTACTGTATAGCACAGGGAAGTATGTTCAATATCCTGTGATAAACCATAATGGAAAAGAATATATGTGTGTGTGTGTGTATGTGTGTGTGTGTGTGTGTGTGTGTACACGTGCACACGCGCGTGCATATATGCTGTCACTTCAGTTGTGTCCGACTTTTTGTGACCCTATGGACTATGGAGCTGTCAGGTCCCTCTTCCCATGGGATTTTCCCGGCAAGAATACTGGAGTGGGTTGCCATGCCCTCCTCCCATGTATCTTCCTGACCCTGGGATCGAACCCACATCTATTAGGTCTCCTGCATTGGCAGGTGGGTTCTTTACCACTAGCACCACCTGGGAAGTCCTAGGAGAGGAGGGTAACTATAGGTAAAACATTTATCCCGCATCACATATATCTAAGAAAGGAAGACATTGGCTGGGTTGAATTTTGATCATTTTGTGATCTACCAGACAAGAACTTATTGAAAATTTCCAAATTAGGTTCCCCTTTTTCCTTGATGCCAGAAAAATTATTGATGTTCTCTTCTCCTGTTTGTGCTCTCCTTTTCTCTCATTGAAACATTTTAAGTGTAAGACATTATATTGCTAGTGTTGCTGAGGTTACCTAGAAAGTAAACATGAGGTATTTAGTTTTGTGAAGATATTTATTTTTGTGATGTTATTTTTAGAAAAGAGTGAAAATAATAAATAAGTGCTTGGGGAAAAAATTCCCTTCTTGAACTTGTATCTCTTTTTTCTTTGATTTGTTTCTTCTGATTTGATATCAATATGGATGATTTCCCTGCCCAGGCTCTGACTCTAAGAAGTGAATGACATTTTTACATGTTCTTTTAGCAAAGAAAGTATTCAAAGAAGGGTAGTCCTGCTTTTCTTGGGTGGTGTACTGGATAGTTTGAATCGTTATCACAGATTTTAAAGTCTAAGAGGATATACTAATTTGGATGAAAAACATATATACAGGGTTAGAAATACACACACACACACACACACACACAGTGCAGGAGCTTAAGGGCTGGATTTTCTTGGCTGGCAAAATATGTTTTATATAATTCCAGAGTGGAAATAAAGACAAATGAATGTCTCCATGGTATAATCACCAGGTTGAAAAGTCAGGTGAATTCAGTCTTCAAATTCTCTTTCAGCAGAGTAAGTTTTTGTTTGTTTTTTTTTTAATATCTTGGTTAGTGGATGAGTCAATGTTTAAATGGTCATTTATCATTTACCATATAAAAGAAAAGCTATTACCTGAAACTCATTTTTCCTCTTGCAGGCAAACAGAAATAATCCTTTTTAAGGACCTATAGATGTTTCTTTGGAGAAGGCAATGGCACCCCACTCCAGTACTCTTGCCTGGAAAATCCCATGGATAGAGGAGCCTGGTGGGCTACAGTCCATGGGGTCACTAAGAATCAGAAACAACTGAGCAACTTCACTTTCACTTTTCATTCTCATGCATTGGAGAACAAAATGGCAACCCACTCCAGTGTTCTTGCCTGGAGAATCCCAGGGACAGGGGAGCCTGCTGGGCTGCCGTCTATGGGGTCGCACAGAGTCGGACACGACTGAAGCGACTTAGCAGTAGCAGTAGCATAGCTGTTTCTTAAAGAATGTCATAATTTTATCATTATTTTATTTAGATTTTACTTACATATGAGCCAGCTTTTGAGAGCTGCACCCTGCAAGTTCTGGCTGTAAACAATGTCTACCAACTTCCTGCTGCAGCAAGTGAGGCCAGGAAATTAGAATTTCCAGAAATCAACGTTATCTTTCAGAGAGACCAAAGAACCAGACCAATGGTTTCAACTCAGCCTTAAGCATCTGTGGCTCCCATCAGAGCCAAGCAGGATTAGTTTGGGGTAGTTTAGTCAGTTGAGTTCAGTCACTCAGTCACGTCCGACTCTTTGCGACCCCATCAACCACAGCACGCCAGGCCTCCCTGTCCATCACCAACTCCCAGAGTCCACCCAAACCCATGTCCATTGAATCGGTGATGCCATCCAATCATCTCATCCTCTGTCGTCCCCTTCTCCTCCTGCCCTCAGTCTTTCCCAACATCAGGGTCTTTTCAAATGAGTCAGCTCTTCGCATCAGGTGACCAAAGTACTGGAGTTTCAGCTTCAACATCACTACTACCAATGAACACCCAGGACTGATCTCCTTTAGGATGGACTGGCTGGATCTCCTTGCAGTCCAAGAGACACTCAAGAGTCCTCTCCAACACCACAGTTCAAAAACATCAATTCTTCGGTGCCCAACTTTCTTCACAGTCCAACTCTCACATCCATACATGACCACTGGAAAAACCATAGCCTTGACTAGACAGACCTTTGTTGACAAAGTTGGGATAATTAGGTGATGGCAAACTACTTCAGTATTCTTGCCTTGAGAACCCTGTGAACAGTATGAAAAGGCAAAAAGGTATGACACTGAAAGATGAACTCCCCAGGTCAGTAGGTGCCCAATATGCTACTGGAGATCAGTGGAGAAATAACCCCAGAAAGAATGAAGAGACAGAGCCAAAGCAGAAACAGCACCCAGTTGTGGATGTGACTGGTGATGGAAGTAAAGTCTGATGCTGTAAAGAGCAATATTGCATAGGAACCTGGAATGTTAGGTCCATGAATCAAGGCATTTTGGAAGTGGTCAAACAGCAGATGGCAAGAGTGAACATCGACATTTTAGGAATCAGCGAACTAAAATGGACTGCAATGGAGAATTTAACTCAGATGACAATTATATCTACTACTGTGGGCAAGAATCTCTTAGAAGAAATGGAGTAGCCATCCTAGTCAACAAATGAGTCCAAAATGCAGTATTTGGATGCAACCTTAAAAATGACAGAATGATCCCGGTTCATTTCCAAGGCAAACATTCAATACCACAGTAATCTAAGTTTATGCCCCAAACAGTTATGCTGAAGAAGCTGAAGTTGAATGGTTCTATGAAGACCTATAAGACCTTCTAAAACTAACACCCAAAAAAGATGTCCTTTTCATTATAGGTGACCGGAATGTAAAAGTAGGAAGTCAAGAGCTACCTGGAGTAATAGGCAAATTTGGCCTTGGAGAAAAAAACAAAGCAAATCAAAGGCTAACAGAGTTTTGCCAAGAGAATGCACTGGTCATAGCAAACACCCTCTTCCAATAACACAAGAGAAGACTACACATGGACAAAACCAGATGGTCAACACTAAAATCAGATTGATTTATATTCTTTGCAACCAAATATGAAGAAGCTATATACATACAGTCAGCAAAAAACAAAACCGGGAGCTGACTGTGGCTCAGATCATGAACTTCTTAGTGCCAAATTCAGACTTAATTTGCAGAAAGTAGGGAAAATCACTAGACCATTCAGGTATGACCTAAATCAAATCCCTTATGATATACAGTGAAAGTGAAAGTGATGTTGACCAGTTGTGTCCGACTCTTTGCGACCCATGGACTGTAGCCCACCAAGCTCCTTCATCCATAGGATTCTCCAGGCAAGAATACTGGAGTGGGTTACCATTTCCTTCTCCAGGGGATCTTCCCAACCCAGGGATCGAACTCAGGTCTCCCATATTGCAGGCAGATGCTTTAACCTCTGCACCACCAGGGACGCCCCCGTGATATACAGTGGAAGTGACAAATAGATTCAAGGGATTAGATCTGATAGACAGAGTGTCTGAAGCACTATGGACAGAGGTTCATGACATTGTACAGGAGACAGGGATTGAGACCATCCCCAAGAAAAATAAATGCAAAAAGGCAAAATGGTTGTCTGAGGAGGCCTTATAAATAGCTGTGAAAAGAGAAGAAGCTAAAGGCAAAGGAGAAAAGGAAAGTTATAACCATTTGAATGCAGAGTTCCAAACAATATCAAGGAGAGATAAGAAAGCCTTCCTCAGAGATCAATGCAAAGAAATAGAGGTAAACAATAGAATGGGAAAGATCTCTTCAAGAAAATTTGAGATACCAAGGGAACATTTAAAGGACAGAAATGTCATGGACCTAACAGAAGCAGAAGATATTAAGAAGAGGTGACAAGAATACACAGAAGAACTATACAAAAAAGATATTCATGACCCAGATAATCACGATGGTGTGATCACTCACCTAGAGACACGTATCCTGGAATGCGAAGTCAAATGGGCCTTAGTAAGCATAACTATGAAAAAAGCTAGTGGAGGTGATGGAATTCCAGTGGAGCTATTTCAAACCTTAAAAGATGATGCTGGGAAAGTGCTGCACTCAATATGCCAGCAGATCTGAACAACACAGCAGTGGCCACAGGACTGGAAAAGCTCAGTTTTCATTCCAATCCCAAAGAAAGGCAATATCAAAAAATGCTCAAATTACAGCACAATTGCACTCATCTCACACACTAGCAAAGTAATACTCAAAATTCTCCAAGCCAGGCTTCAACAGTACATGAACAGTGAACTTCCAGATGTTCAAGCTGGATTTAGAAAAGGCAGAGGAACCAGAGATAAAATTGCCAAAATCCTATGGATCATTTAAAAAGCAAGAGAGTTCCAGAAAAACATCTACTTTTGCTTTATTGACTCTGCCAAAGCCTTTGACTGTGTGATTCAAAACAAGCTGTGGAAAATTCTGAAAGAGATGGGAATACCAGACAACCTGATCTGCCTCCTGAAATATATATATGCAGGTCAAGAAGCAATAGTTAGAACTGGACATGGAACAACAGATTGGTTCCAAATCAGGAAAGGTGTTCGTCAAGGCTGAATATTGTCACCCTGCTTATTTAACTTACATGCAGAATACATCGTGAGAAATGCTGGGCTAGAAGAAGCACAAGCTAAAATCAAGATTTCCAGGAGAAATATCAATAACCTCAGATTTGCAGATGACACCACCCTTATGGCAGAAAATGAAGAAGAACGAAAGAGCCTCTTGATAAAAGTGAAACAGGAGAGTGAAAATCTTGGCCTAAAACTCAACATTCGGAAAACTAATATTTTCTGGTCCCATCATTTCATGGCAATAGATGGGAAAACAATGGAAACAGTGACAGACTTTATTTTGGGGGGCTCCCAAATCACTGCAGATGGTGACTGCAGCCATGAAATTAAAAGACACTTGCTCTTTGGAAGAAAAGCTATGACCAACTTAGACAGCATATTAAAAAGCAGAGACATTACTTTACCAACAAAGATCTATCTGGTCAAAACTATGATTTTTCCAGCAGTCATGAATGGATGTGAGAGTTGGACTATAAAGAAGGCTGAGCGGTGAAGAATTGACGCTTCTGAACTGTGGTGCTGGAGAAGACTCTTGAGAGTCCCTTGGACTGATCCAACAAGGAGATCCAAGGAGATCCAACAAGTCAATCCTGAAGAAAATCAGTCCTGAATATTCAGTGATGCTGAAGCTGCAACTCCAATACTTTGGCCACCTGACGCAAAGAACTGACTCATTGGAAAAGACTTTGATGCTGGGAAAGATTGAAGGCAGAAGCAGAAGGGGATGACAGAAGATGAGATGGTTGAATGGCATCAGCAATGCGATGTACCTGAGTTTGGGTAGGTTCTGGGAGTTAGTGATGGACAGGGAGGCCTGGCATGCTGCAGTCCATGGGGTTCAAAGAGTCAGACACAACTGAGCAACTGAACTGTACTGAACGTGTCTCAAAGGGAGTCATTGCATTTATTCTCAGAGTTGTCCTGCTTTTTTCAGACAATTCAAGAATTATCATTTCAAGTATTTAGACTTGAATCTTGTACACTTTTGCTTCCTTCTCTATTCAGGAAATGAAGTAATCTGTTCAATGTAGAAAAGGAGCGTGATATACAAAGAAGCTGATCAATGGCCATGAACATGGTTAATGGTGATTTCATTAAGAGTCTATAGAAGAGATAAGTTGGTGATTTAGAAGGAGTAGAAATGCTCTAGAATTGCCTAGACTTGGTTGCAAGTCCTCCCTATGCTATTTAATAATTGAGTGGATACAAAGCATTTACTGAACCTCTCTGGCCTTATTTTTGTTAATGTCATAAGCCTAGAAATAATCCTATCTTTATTAGAGAATAGCTGTGAGTTAAAAATAAAACATACATAAAAGGACTGCTGAACTAGCTGATGTGCCCTAGGAGCTCAATAAATTTTAATTCATTCCTGATTAATCACTCTCAGATGGAAGAATTCCCTTTGGCTGGGTCAGAGCAACTTGCCCCTACAGATATCCTTAGAATATAATCCTAGGCCATCCTAGGCCAAACATAATTCAGAGCTACCCTAAAGCAGGTGGAATATGGATAAAGGGCCTTGTTTTAGTCCCAGATCCCCATCTCTGCTATCTTCTTAGAATGCCTCTTGGATACCAGCTATGTATCAGCACCAAGCTAGACACATATATTTCATCTTCTGTGGTCTTTATAACTGAAATGATGTCATAGTAGTTATTCCAAATTATCACAGAGGGGACTGAATTTCTGAGAAATCCACTAACTCAAAGTTCATAGCCAATAGATATAATTCTCCCTTCAAATCTTGTCCCACTTTCCCATTCTACCTCCCTCTAAGTTCTGTGATGCTGGCAAGGTTTCTGAGATATAGTTCCCATTAATCAGCCTGAGTGTTTTCCACGACACACTAATCAGCGCATGGACAAAAAGTAGAGCTTTAGGATTACTCTGCAGTCAGGGGACATTGTAGCTAAACAAACAATTTTGTGCTTCCTTCTGTTTGCTAGTTCATAGTGCTGCACTGGGTACCAGAGATACACTGACATAATATGCCAGAGAGGGAGGAGATCCATCACCATATATCAGACAGTCATAGGAAAGTTTTGGGAGACAGAGCTGGAACCTGGCACAAGGGCTACTCTGAAAGTAATTGTTCCTGCAAGGCTAAGAATGTAGATTTAGATGCCCTACTCTGATGCTGGGAAAGATTGAGGACAGGAGGAGAAGGGGACTGCAGAGGGTGAGACAGTGGGATGGCATCACTGACTCAATGGACATGAGTTTGAGCAAACTCCAGGAGATGGTGAAGGACAGCAAAGCCTGGTATACTGCTGTCTATGGGGTCACAAAAAGTTGGACATGACTTAGTGACTGAATTGAACTGAACTGCATCTGTGCACATATTCACTTTTCCACCACCTTTTTTTTTAGGTTTCTAAGAAATGTGACTGAGCGGACAAAGCTCACAAATACTTATCATTCACTGAAGCTCTATCTCAAATCCTGATCTGCCTCACCCTCTCTCATCACCAGAGCCGGACAGTGTAGAAACTTCAGAATACATGTATTCCTTTCCTTTCAAGTCTAGAACTGAGTTAAGCCTAAGCCTCATCAGCCTTTTTCTTTCCCCCAAGGCCTTTCTGTAGCCCACAAAGTCCTCTTAAGTCTGTTGTTCTTATACAGGGAGAGAGGAAAGGAAAAGAGTTTGTATTTAGACTATTTTATTTTTCCAGTTTCCCCTCCAAAAGCTGAGGTCCTACACTCCCACAGTTCCACAGTGAATTGATAATAGATCCCATCTGAAGATAGAATGAGCATTAAATGTCCAGTGAGGACACTTGTAGCAAAATATAGAAAACAAATAGCTGTACCTTTAGGATCATTTGCTTGGGAAAAGAGAGAATGGGAAAAGGTTAGATGAAATTAGCACTTTTAAGAAGCAAATTTATATTTTAGTTATTTTAAAAAATCTGTGTGGATCTGAAAAATAGAGACCATAATGCATCTACTTGAAAAACTACATCAGGCAATTCAGACATCAGGCAATGAGAAAACACATACATCAGGCAATGTGTGTGCATGGTTAGTTGCTTCAGTCATGTCCGACTCTTTGTGACCCTATGGACCATTGCCCCAGGCTCCCCTGTCCATGGGATTCTCCAGGCAAGAATACTGAAGTGGGTTTCATGCCCTCCTCTAGGGGATCTTCCTGACCCAGGGATCAAACCTGGTCTCTTGTGTCTCTACATTTGCAGGCAGGTTCTTTACCACTAGTACGACCTGGGAAGCCTCAGCCAATTCTTAGTGTATTCAGTGGGATTTGTGAGCCTCTTGAAGTCACTCTGCAGCCTCCTCACATGGACAGCCTCAGCCACAGATTGACACCCCTGCTCTTGGTAATGGGGAGTTACTGAGAAGGATGGTGATATACAAAGTGATACATTAAGGAAAGTGACCAATAGATCTCTGGAGATGTAAAAGACTGACCAAGAGGGATTATTTGGTGATGGCATTATTCTAAGGATGAAAATTTGGGGTTTAAACCTATGGAGGTGGTGACCATGGAAACGAAATTTCTTTGACAAATATAAAGAATACGTTAAGTTTTTTTCTTATTCTTTGCTACTTGAAAGTTGGAAAGAAATAGAGACACCGCATTGTCAAGTCCTAGTAATTAGGTACCTGGTGTGTTAAACAGTTGGCTTTGGGGGAAAGATGAAGTCAACCTTAGCTGCCTTGAAGTAATGGTGGTTCATTTGTTGGGTGGGCGGGTAGGTGGGGATATGGAGAAGGCAGTTAAAAATCCATGTATACCCATGGTGTATTCATGTTGACGTATGGCAAAGCCAAGACAGTATTCTAAAGTAATTCAGTTTAGTTCAGTGGCTCAGTCGTGTCCGACTCTTTGTGACCCCATGAATCGCAGCACGCCGGGCCTCCCTGTTCTTTACCATCTCTCGAAGTTCACTCAGATTCACGTCCATCTAGTCTGTGATGCCATCCAGCCATCTCATTCTCGGTCATCCCCTTCTCCTCCTGCCCCCAATCCCCCCCAGCACCAGAGTCTTTTCCAACGAGTCAACTCTTCACATGAGGTGGCCAAAGTACTGGAGTTTCAGCTTTAGCATCATTCCTTCCAAAGAAATCCCAGGGCTGATCTCCTTCAGAATGGACTGGTTGGATCTCCTTGCAGTTCAAGGGACTCNCTCTCCTATTCCTAGGCTGTTAAAGCCAATACTGAGTCTGCACTGATGTCATCACTGAGCCAGGGGGTTATCTGTGCCTGTTTCCCCATTTTCCTGGGAGCCTGAATAGTGCTTAGTTCCAAACAGAGATGGGAAATAAGCTCCCTTTCTCCAGCTCAACACTGCCACCCCAGGTGGCTCAATGGCAAAGAATCTGCCTGCCAATGCAGAAGACGTGGGTTCAATCTCTGGGTTAGGAAGATCCCCTGGAGAAGGAAATGGCAACCCACTCCATATTCTTGCCTGGAGAATTCCATGGACAGAGGAACCTGATGATCTATAGTCCATCGAGTTGCAAAGAGTTGGGCACGATCTAGCGAGCAATAGCTGCCTTCTATTAGCCAGGCTCAGAAACTGTTCTCCTTGGATTTGGGGATCTCACAGTCTCTCTGAAACAATTTGGACAGCTCCCAAGCCTCTCAGAAACAGTGCTTTGTGAAAACCGTCCCCTTACTCCTCTGAACATAGGGGCTTAACCAACCCCAGGCTAAAGGCCAGATGGGAAGACCTCACACCATCTTTCACTCCTTCTTTTCCTTCCTGCTGGTCTCTGCCCATTTTCCTCCCATGATAACTCCAAATATATCAGTGTATGCAAACAGACATTGACAGTGGTGGTGGTGAAGTGTCAGCTACATTGGTAAGGTCTGGGACCAATTTATCCAAGTAAATATTTGATGATATTCAATTCAGGGAGTTATGTAGGTGAAATGCTGCAAAACCACATCTCCACCTTTAAAAAGTAGCTGAGAATATGCCTACATTTATATTGCATGGTTTGTGAAAACCACACTTGTCTCAATGTAGCTGGAAGGGTATGAGGGGAGGCAACAGAGCATTCTGCATGCTTGTTTGAAGCCAAGAAGGTATTCTGTCTCTGGTGTCAAGGCCTGCACTGTCATCAAGCCTTGGCCCATTCAGGATGGCTCCTTGGTTATTTTTGCATCTTGGGTAGGCAGTAAAGTGCAGGGATCACAGCAAAGGCTCGGCATGAGTTTGAACAGAAACACTGCTCCTACCTAACAAACCACATGCCTGGGAATCTCTAACCTGGACTGCTTCAGGATCTGAGTGCCCCTATGACATGGAAAACTGCTGCTGCTAAGTCGCTTCAATCGTGCCGACTCTGTGCGATGCTATAGACGGCAGCCCACCAGCAAATGTCTGTTCTGAGTACCTAGTCCCCTTAGGCTCTGAGTGGGTCTGGGCAGTCATTCTTCAGTGCTACAGTGGCAGTGCTTGTCACCAGTCCAGCCAACTCACCTGTAGGATCCTCCCCTGGACCGTCCTGCCGTGTACTGGACCTGTACAGCCCTGTCTAAACTGCCTCTCCCATGATAGATCATTGGAAGTGTTGTTTAGCAATGGGGACCTGTGCTTTGCTGTCTCATGGACCTGGGCCAAATCTTTGATTTGCCTTTTTACCAGCTGTGAGATGTCCAGCAATTAATTTAACCCCTTGGGGGCTTCCCAGATGACACAGTGGTAAAGAATCCATCTGTCATTGCAGGACACACAAGAGACACAGGTTCTATCCCTGGGTCGAGAAGATCCCCTGGAGTAGGAAACAGCAACCCATTCCAGTATTCTTGTCTGGGGAATCCCATGGACAGAGGAGCCTGGCGGGCTATATATAGTCCATGGGGTCGCAAAGACATGACTGAGCACAAACCCAAAGCAAAAAGCAAGACTCTTCAGGCCTCCAGTTTTCTCTGTAGAATGGACAGTAATACCTGCCTCAGAGTGCTGCTGTAGAAGAGAGNCTGTTGGCAATTTGATCTCTGGTTCCTCTGCCTTTTCTAAAACCAGCTTGAACATCAAGGAGTTCACGGTTCACGTATTGCTGAAGCCTGGCTTGGAGAATTTTGAGCATTACTTTACTAGCATGTGAGATGAGTGCAATTGTGGGGTAGTTTGAGCATTCTTTGGCATTGCCTTTCTTTGGAATTGGAATAAAAATTGGTGAATTAGGTTCATATAATTCTAACATGATGATTTTGTGAACTATTTAAGGAGAATTAAACTTGTTTTTTGACATTATGTAGATAAAATAACCAGCTTGTCTAATTTTAAGTAGTTATGGTGAAATTTGTCAAGCTTTTTCTTTTAGCGATTTTTTTCCTAAATTTATGAGTTTTTAGCTTTTGTGAATTTCCAACTTCACTTTATAAAATTACTGTTAAACATATGATTTAAACATTTTCTTACTGTTAGTGTCCAGCATTTACTTATTCCTTTCAGATTATCCCACACAGAGCTTTTGGAATTACCTTGTGATGATTTCAAAGAAAATTTTCTTCTCTACACACTCTTATGACAAGATAAATTGATGGATTTTTAATGAATAAATTTCATGAGGAAAATATCAGCATTTTTATACTTGAATTCAGAGTGTTTAATTTCTCACCCTTAACTGTAGCCACCTGTCATTCTAAGTTTTTGTAGCCATTTTCAACAATGGAAAATTATCAATTTTTTGGCTACAATGTCGATTACTTTTGTTGCGTTTGATACCTAGTGTGTTTAGTTTGTTATGCCTATGCAAGTGGGAGAAAAACATCACCATAAACATGTCTAATCATGTCACTGAAGTTTTCTTGGAATAATTGGAGTGTGATGATGGAGCAGGGAGAAAAGAGGGGATGGAAATTGAGGAAAAGGGTCTCAGCCTGAATTTTCCAAATTGGCTATTTATCTGGTTAATTCTTCATCTTTCCTCATCACCATGTCTGAATTGAGAAAATCTTCCTAATGATAATAAACTATGTCAAGAACAGATGGCTGATTTGATGTGATGAAAATAGCTGTGTCAATTGAGGGTATTTTTTTTTCTTTACCCATTTTGCTTTTCATCACTCTGGGGTTGATGGTTCATATATATATATGTTGTCTTTTAATTTACCCTCAGCCCAATAGAATGTGGTAAATTTTCCCCCAAAAGCAATTTGAACCCTTTTCTTTGAAAGAAAGGAGAAATGGCTTAAAAAGACACAATTATCACCTTTACCGCCTTTTCCACTTTAGCTAAGCTACTTTTGGAAGGATCAGTTTACAACAAATGTTTAATGTCAGGAATTTTGCAGTTTCATAGGCCCTGACAGCTTGGCATGAAAAGAGGTGGCATTATGTCAATTGTAAATGAGTATGCTATTTACATACTAATTAAACTTTGCACTAGTGGGGTGAAAGAATGTCATTTGGAGCACCCCACTTATTCTGTTTATATCATTGTTGTCTATTTAAACAGTCTATTGTTTGCCATGTCACAGCCTCATCCCCTAAATGCCATTTTGTAATCTTGCACTACTTTAAAAAATGCTACTCAACTGCTTGGCAAATCAAACAAAATCAGTATTTCTATAAGCTAAGGGAATTCCCAGACCCACCTTCCTTCACAGTGAGTCTGATGATGTTGATGATGATAATGATGCTGATTCTGATGATAGTAACAACTTTATCAGTTGCTCCCTCTGTACCTCATCTGGCATTTTGCTAACCGATTTAAAAATCTTAATTCACTTGATCTTTAAAGTAAGGTGGTTTTCGGTTTTTACACACCTTTTATACATGAGGTGGAGAAGGCGATGGCACCCCACTCCAGTACTCTTGCCTGGAAAATCTCATGGATGGAGGAGCCTGGTAGGCTGCAGTCCATGGGGTCGCTAACAATTGGATACGACTGAGCGACTTCACTTTCACTTTTTACTTTCATGCATTGGAGAAGGAGATGGCAACCCACTCCAGTGTTCTTGCCTGGAGAATCCCAGGGATGGGGGAGCCTGGTGGGCTGCTGTCTATGGGGCTGCACAGAGTCAGACAAGACTGAAGCGACTTAGTAGTAGTATACATGAGGAAGTTGCACAGTCTGTGAGGACATCAGGACTCCAATGTCTGTGCTGTTATCCACTTTCTTCTTTGTTGATCATTGGTTCAGTTCAGTTCAGTCCCTCAGTTGTGTCCAACTCTTTGCAACCCCATGGACCACAGCATGCCAGGCTTCCCTGTCTATCACCACTTTCAGAGCTTGCTCAAACTCATGTCCTTTGAGTCGGTAATGCTATCCAACCATCTTATCCTCTGTCGTACCCTTCTCCTCCTGCCTTCAATTTTTCCCAGCATCAGGGTCTTTTCCAATGAGTCATTGGTTCACAGTGACACAATACTGCTTTCTTTGCTGTGTCATTGGTCACCAAAGTATCCCATGGTTCTTGGATGTGTCCAGGTTTACTGAAAATATGTCAATGGCAGGAATTTCACTTATCATCTCCATATATTTACATAAGGGAAAAAGTGACCAACAATAAAGAAAATATGCATCTTCCAGTATGTCATATTTCTCTGGTATATTTCTTTGTGTGTGTGTGAATATATTAGTATGTGCACATTAGAAATCTATCACTAATCCAGGCTCATGTTACATGCCTATTTCCCACTGCATTTCAGTTGCATTTTATCCTGTCTTGTGCTAAAGCAGGCTGCCCCAGTCTGTTGGTGATGGTAGAGCATAGATTCTGCATGTACTCTAGGAACCCAATTCAGGAATACTGATAACGTCTGTTAGTTTATGAAATATAAAGTGATTAATAGCCTATTGAGCTATTTGATTATCCTGCTTCACATCTGCAGAAGGTGGTTTATTAGATTTGGCTAAAGACAGTTTTTTGTCACTGGATAAGAAGCAGAATCAACATGAGTGAGCAAACTTGGGTGGGAGATGGCTTCACAAGATTTGCAGCACTAGAGAGTGAGACCAGAATTTTTTCTGTCTGGTTCTGTTCAAATGAGCTCACCATCCATGTGGATATTTATACACCAGTGTTGAGAGTACAGAGTTGGCATGCTTGGCATAGTCAACAGGGTTCTGTTTTGTCTGCCTATTTCTTTGAAAATGGCAGACACAGAAAGCCTAGGTAATTGACATTGAAATAACTTGCCAAGAGATGGTTGAACATATGATCCTTCATAGCTTCTTCCTCACTACTTTCAACAATCTTCAAGGTTGAAATAATTCTACAATAGAGTCCAAAATCTCACAGAAGAGAAGAAAGAAAATGTACTTTAGCTCTCCATCAGTCCAACCACCATACCATATTTCATGAAATGTGACATAGTTTTGCTCCACAACCTTGCCAAAGGAAAAAAAAATTTTTTCCTAAATTTTAAGCTGATAACGTGAACGGTTGCAGAGATATCAACTTGTGAAAAGTCACAATTTTGTATTGTGCTGAGAAGCCACCTTACAACATAGGGACTACCATCACTCTTTAATATCCAGCAGAGCCCCCTGCTGTGCCTTGTCAGTCACTAGCAACATCCAAGTCTTCCCGTAAAAGTAATTCACACTTTTTTCCCAACGCTGTTGCTTTAATTACCACTGAAATCTGCTGATGCTCAGGCAGGCCTGGCAGGACCAAGGGAGGGTCAGAGCCACAAAAGAAGCAAATAGCTTTTTTCCCTCCTTACTTTATTATTAACAAACCATCTTTGATGGAAACGGTCCTAGTTCTGAGGCCTGGACTTAACTCTGGGTCCCTGGGCGTATTCGTTATCAAAAGAGTCCACGGATGCCATTCAGAGAGAGAGACAGAGACAGAGAAATATTACAATCCTAATTAGAAGTTAGCAATTTTGGTAAAGAACAGACTTAGCTACTCAAAACTGACAAACAATGATGCCATTTCTCCTGTAGCTTTCATTTTCTTCCAATGAACATAAATCTCATACTGAACTGTCTTGCTGGACCAATGTCAATTTATCCACTGATTTACTGCAAATTTTTTTTTCAGGATTAGTTGACACAATAAATCATGTACCAAAGGAAACCACAGAACTGCCAAAATCTACCAGTGCATAAAAGTTATACAAAAAGCCTCTGTTTTTATAAATAATATGACAGCAATGTGATTGGCATAGCATCTTATATGTCTAAGGCACCTTTCATTCCATATCACAAAATAGCTCAATAAAACTGTCCCTGTGAGACCAGTTTTCACTGTCTCCTCCACATAGAAAATAAGGTTGCCTATCAGTAAGCGTCATGCTTTTAGGGAAGAAATAAATAGGTCCATGATCTTAGGTAAATGACTTAAAAGACTGCTAAGCTTTCTCCTGACTCTAAAATTCCAAGTTTAAAACACTACAATTTAAAGTCGCACTGTAGGATTTTCTAAGTACCCTCGAATAACTAATGCCTACTGTTGATTATCATTTGTCATTTATGTGATTCATGATCTGATTTGCCAACGCTGTGCAAGGTTAGATTTCACTGAAAGTGTGGTCTTGTGATCAATTAATTAATATAGCTCCTTTGGCTCCTATTGCAGACCAACTGACTCCTATTCCAAGACTCCTCCACTTTGGTTGTGGCCTTTTTGCATAGTTATCTTTACTCCCATCTATGTAAATCCTGTGGTTCAATGGGTCTAAAATGTGATTGACCTTCAAAATTTTCTGGCAGGGGAGAACATTTACAAACTTAGAACTTTCCTGGAAGTGGGGTGTAGAATCTGTAGTGGGGTGTAGTAGGGTGTAGGATGTAGAATCTGTAGTGGGGTGTAGTAGGGTGTAGGATGTAGAATCTGTAGTGGGGTGTAGTAGGGTGTAGG
>SJYV01056334.1:1481207-1502781 GCA_006410875.1 Neotragus pygmaeus
ATGGACTGTAGCCCATCAGCCTCCTCTGTCCATAGGGATTCTCCAGGCAAGAATACTGGAGTGGGTTGCCATGCCTTCCTCCAGGGGATCTTCCCAACCTAGGGATTGAACCCAGGTCTCCTGCATCGCAGCTTTGCAGGCAGATTCTTTTACCCTCTGCGCCACTGTGAATGGGAAGGAAGTCCAAAAGAGAGGGGATATATGTATGTATATGGCTGATTCATTTTTCCATACAGTGGAAACTAACACAACATTGTAACACAATTATAGCCAATAGAATTAATTTAAGAAAAAGAAAAAAAAAAGGTGGACCTCGCCTATGGCCTCAGCACCCCTGAAAGCTGGGTGTGCACTGAGCGTGGAAGAAAAGGGAGACACATACATGTGAAGACCCTCCGAGTGCAGGGGTGAGGAGAGCAGGAGGTAGGTGTAAGGTTTCCCTCTTTTGTCAATTCAGGTACAGAACTCCAAGGAGCCCAAAGATTCTAAATTGACGCTTGTACTTCTTGGTTTTTATTTATTGATCAAGATATATTAATACAGTGTATTAATCAAGATTAATCAATAGACTCTATTTCAGCCAACAGTTTACTAGATTGACTTGTACTGTTAAAATATTTTGATATATTGTATGTGGACTTTGTCTTCTTCCAAACCCTTCAAATGTTAGTAGCAACTCTTGCTTTGTGATTTCATTTCAAATAGGCATGTCCTTCTTTCTCCTTCATGTACAGGCAAACAGAGAGGGACAAAATACTGATGAATCAGCCAAATCCTTTTATACTAAGGTGGCTACTTTATGATCTGCTATCTGATGACCACTTCTGCAGCCTTTAAAGAAAATGTGATGAAGCACTTTCCTCTTTGGCATCTTCAAAGGAGAGAGTCAGCAGTATGGTGTTTAAGTCTTAGAATGCTTGGATCCCTAGTGAGTCTTAGTATCTCCTTTATCCTCTCCACAAACTGCTTGGGATTCTCCAGCTGGTGTGTGGGTACCAGTTTTTGATTTGCCCCTCAGAGAGGTCACATGATCTGAGCAATTTCTATCACTCTCCACCGCCCCCCCCATCTTCCTCTGTCAGCTGCCTGGTGTTCCTGTGCCCCACCCCCTACATCTGGTGAGACAGGGAGGGTTCCTCTTCACAAATGTTGACTGGCTTCTTTTCTACCTTGTGTGAACTTACACCTTCTTCAAGTTGTAGTGCAAAACTTCTATCTTCTTACAGAATATCCCCTGATGTCGTTGGAAAAAAGTAAGTTTGGACTCACACAAAACTGGATTTCAGTTCAATGTTTCGTTACATGCTGACTACTGTAAGTCACCTTGCATGGATCACTCAGTCTTTCAGAGCCTCAGTCTGCTTATACCTGAAGTAAACCTTTCTGCGTGTCTGTTGGGATGATTCAGTGATGTAATTGCTGTAGAGCCCCTGGTGTACTTTTAGGTCATCTCTTATGTTGACTCAGTCAATGCAGACCCTTCTTCTTATGTCCATAATTTTTTTAAAAATTATTTATTTTACAATACTGTATTGGTTTTGGCATACATTGTAAAGTAAAATAAATAAATAAAACAAAAAATAAAATAAACCCCCCCTCCAAAAAATAATAAAAATTATGTATTTATTAGTCTGCACTGGATCTTAGTTGCAGCATGCAAGATCTCTCTCTCTCTCTCTTTTTTTCAGTCGTGGCATGTGGGCTCTAGTTTCCCAAGCAGGGACCCAGCCCAGGCCCCCTGCATTGGGAGTGCAGAGTCTGAGCCCTGGGAACACCAGGAAAGTCCCCTGTTCATAATTTTTAAAACAAACGTCAGATAAGTTGGGACAACAAAAAGACATGAGGCCATAAGAAAATCTAATACATTTGAGAAGGGGTCACCAGGTTTTTGTTTAGTTGCTAAGTTGTGTTCAACTCTTTTGTGACCCCAAGGATTGTAAACCTCCAGGCTCCTCTGTCCATGGGAGTGAGTTGCCATTTTCTTCTTCAAGGGATCTTCCTGACCCAGGGATTGAACCTATGTCTCCTGCACTGAAGGTGGATTCTTTACCACTGAGCCACCTACCAGTAAGCCAATAGCGTATTGTAAAGTAAAATAAAATAAAAAAATAAATAAAAATAAAAATAAAGTATATATGCCACAGTGGTAGACAGAAACCAAATTGGGAGTTGACATTTTAGATTAAATGAAGAAATATGACCTACTGTGATTTCTTAGAATTCCTGAAGTGGGTCATGACTGAATCTTTATATCTTCTTTAGATAGAACATAATTAAACCTCTTAGAACACCTCAGCTAATATATACATGTTGATAACATGTTATCAGGGGATAACATGGAAATTTTCTTACAACCATGCAACAGTTTAGTTACCAAAGCATGCTTGCCATCACAGCAGTGATAAATCAGCTATGTTCAACTCAGCATTATACTTTGAATCCAAGGTGACTATTATACTCTTAATTCTTATTTCTCCTCAAACTGAACAAACTGTTTCATAAATTTGTCCTTGGTCCTTGTGTTTCAAAATGGAAATTTCTACCAATCTGGGATACTAATGCTCTAGCCACATACCAAGTTGGAATTTATCCAGGGTGCATGTGCTCCTTGTGAAAAAGAAGAAAGGAAGCTGCCAATCAAAAATCTAGTTGTAGGTTTGCAGACAGAGACCAGATTGGTGATAACTGCTGGCATGGTTAGTGCTGAGCACAGTGCCCTGTATATAGAGACACTCTAAAAATGCCGTTGGGTCCAGTCAAGTCTTCCATATTCCAACTAAGCGTCCTCCTTTGAAGACGATTGCTTCAACCTAGAACTGGGAGAAAGGCAGCAGTATGGAGAGTCTCCAATTAGCCAGAAGATTTTAATCTGCTTTGCAGAACTAATCGAATGGTTGTGCTTCCCCAGCGTTCACGTGAATTGCACCCTAGCTGGAGGTTAACGGGCTAAACAATAGCAGCAGCAATTAAGTGGATGTAAATGAATGTGATAGGCTAATTCTCACAAGGAGAACATCAATGTGTCAGTGTCAATGCACTGGTGCCTGCAATGGAAAAGGAATTGACTGGGATGAAGGTGATATGTAGCAATTTTGTCAGGATGTGTAGGCTTCACTACTTGGGAAGTTCTTTGGATATAGGCAGGAAGAATAAAAATAAGTGATGACAACAGTCCTCTTCTATATATGCTCTTGTGGGAGGGTAAAAAGGAAAATGCCACACATTCACATCAATACATTTAAGGTATTATACCTCATGGTGTACCTTAACTATGAAATAGATTGTTGGATATGGAATTGAGTAAAACATAAATCTGCTTACAATAAGGAGAAGGACATTTTCATGACCTGGGAAGCTGAGACTTCAAAAGAGGACAGACTGCTCTGGTTTCTTTCATATTTGGAAATGGGGACTGACCAACTGTAGAGATTTAAGAGCTGCAGGGTTTCAGCAGAGCCTAGAAAGACAGAAGTTGTGGAGCAGTAAGGAAATTTGATTATTGCTTAGGTTCTGTTCTTCATCACTTTGATGATTTTAGGAAATTTCTACGTCTGTAGAAGAGAGTGTGGAGTCTTGGAGGAAATATGAAATCTGTAAAAGTTTCTGTCTATTCTTTTTGATTAAAGTATCTACAAACATTCTGTGAGATGTTTGAGTGAAAAATATTATATGAGTGCAATGAATATAGCCTGAATCTCTGTCTCCTGCTCCTGGGTCATCCCAAAGCACCCCTGGAATATGCTGAGTGAGGCAAAGTCCTGTGTCCACTCTTCCAGCAGGAGATGAGCCACCATCAACCTTTCCCCATAAATCTGCAGGGGGCACCCCTGGGTATACTAGCTCCCTGGGCCTTGATGGACCCGCTTACTGTCATAATGCATAGGGCTTCCCTGCTGGCTCAGCAGTAAAGGATCTGCCTGCCAATGCAGGAGATGTGTGTTTCATCCCTGAGTCAGGAAGATTCCCTGGAAAAGGAAGTGGCAACCCACTCCGGTATTCTTGCCTGGAAAATCCCGTGGGCAGAGGAGCCTGGAGGGCTACAGTCTATGGGATTGCAAAGAGTTGGACATGACCTAGTGACTGAAGAACAACAGCAACAACTGTTATAATATATAGCCTATCAAAAATTAAAATATGGAGGAGAAGAGTAGACCAGATATGTAAGTGAAGAAAGATAATCACAATATAATACATGAGATAAAAAATCTTCTGTTGACTCATTTCTGAGAAACAACTGAGTCATTATAATAAACCAAGGGAAATGGATCAACGTTTTTAGATTGATAGAATGATTGAGAGAATGAAAAACAAAGCAAAACATTTATTATCTGGAAAAGGAAGGTGAAAAAAATATATATATACACCTATTTATATAGTCTTTTATTGAAGAGTATGTTCAGAAGATTTTTCAAAAGTATGGTCAGAGAAATCAAAGTTTTGAGAGTTGATGAACCCCAATGAAGACCCAAATTACTTATACACTTTTGTTGTATAAACAATGAGTGAAGTGACTTATAGTTTTGGACCTTAACTTTTATTACTTTTCAAATTCGTTGAATAGAAAAGTTCTTATTTCTGCCAGGGCCAAACCTATAACTTCATCTAGTTATCAGAATAAGTGTTATTGTGAAAAGTTTGAGCTGAAACAATTGAATCATAAGGAGTAAGTACAAGTTCAAATGCAGGTAAATTAGTAGCATAGCTGATTTAGATCAGTCTCCCAGTCCCATGGTTTTGTAGACAAAGCCTCAAAGACAGATGAAAACAATATGAATTACATTGTATTTAGCAGATTTAGGTAAATACATTACAGATATTACAAACTAGCGATATCTTTCCAGCAGAACAAGAGATGATATGATGAGTAGCTAAATTAGACTCTCATAGCTTAATGATTTAAATGGAGTCAGTCATTCTGGGGACATGAGCTCTTTGAGGTTGTAATGCAACTGGACTGTAGGTTTACCAGGACCATTCTTATGAGCAGTAAAAGGGAAAACAGCAAAGCATTGTTAATAAGACCCTATAAAACAAACAGCATGCTTTAAAAAGAAGTAAAAAAAAATAGAGACGTAAATTTGACTCCACTGAGACAGATGACTAGCTTCATCTTCAGGTGGAAGGTAATGTCTTAGATATACCTGGTGTTATGCAAAAAATGTGGAGTTCAAGGAAATATTAATCTATTTTGCTATTATTTGGGAAGAAGGGAAGGAGAAGGGAAAGGCTACCCACTTCAATATTCTGACCTGGAGAATTTCATGGACTGTATAGTCCATGGGGTCGCAAAGGGTAGGACAGGACTGAGCAACTTTCAGTTTCACACAGACATATTGTCACAGAAAGAATACATTCTCTATCTGTATCAATTAGGTAAAAAGTTATCTGTATTAGGCAAAAGGTAAGCTAGGAAGTAAGTTAGAACTAAAAAGTTTTATGCCTTTCTTTTTTTAAGTCAAAGAAATAACAGTCTAAATGGTCAACTTGTAACTATGCTGCTGCTGAAATTATGAAAAAAGAAAGAACGTGATAGAAGATATTTAAATGAATTTTGTTCTCTGACACTTGATAAGCAATAAAGAATATACTATTACATGTATAGCATAACTATAATTAAAGTAATGAATACTGTAAATATGCTAAGAGAGTATACTTTAGGTGTGCTCATTATTAAGTTAAGTAGCTCAGTCATGTCTGACTCTTTGCGATCCCATGGACTGTAGCCCACCAGGCTCCTCTGTCCATGGGATTCTCCAGGCAAGAATACTGGAGTGGGTTGCCATTTCCTTCTCCAGGGAATCTTCCTGACCCAGGGATCGAACCCAGGTCTCCCATATTAGAGGCAGACGCTTTAACCTCTGAGCCATACACTCACACAAAAGGGTGGTCACTATGTGAAGAGGCCTATTTATTAGCATGATCATGGTCCTCATTTCACTGTGTATATGCTTATCAAACCATCATGTTGTACAACTTAACTGTACAATTTTACTTAACAAACTCAAATAATAGAAAGGAATGTGGTATCTCTTTAATATGTCTCTCTTAATTTCTTAACCTTAGAAACATCTCTGGAGATGGTCAGTAGGGACTGAAAAGGCAGTTATTTATTCTAATGTTATTGAAGGAGAAGGTGGTTCACTTACCTGAATTTATACAGTCATTGTGGATGGAAATCCACAGATGGAAACCAGGTTTCATAGCATCAAATTTGATTCTTAAAAAATACGTGGACACTCATATCTTTTGGCAAAAATGAAATAAAATGTTTCTCTTGCATGGCAATCAAACTCATGTGAACTGTTTCCAATGTGCCTAGAACTACTCTACATACTTGATGTACATCATCCTATTTCAGTTGTAATAAGTGAATATGTTAAATATTATTATTGCCATTCTATAAATGAGTGAATTGTTTCTGGGAGAGGATAAGAGGCTTGCTAATGCTCTCCTAGCCCATGAGCAACTGGGGCCAGGATTTTAACAGGTGAACTAAAAAAAGTGTTATGAAATATACAATAGTAATTTGCATACATTTTGAGACAGAAAACATTGCACTGAGTAATAGTGTTACCAGGAAATTTCTGCTGATTTAAGATCATCAATATATAAATGGCTTCTTCACAGGGTTCTGGTCATTTGAAGTATTTTAGGTATTAGAGTGAAAAATTTGGTTGTGTCTGAAAATTGATCAGATACCTGAATCTTTCCCTCTTTTTGGGTCCACATACCAATTCCTATGTTAATATGAGAAGAAGAAAGGAAGGAAGGAGAGAGGGAAGGAAGAAGGGAAGAGAAAATAAGAGGAAAAGAGAGAAATAGAGAAAAAAGAGAAGGAAAAAAGAAAGATGCTTAGGGTAAAATCTGTAGCTATTGTAAATGTTTGAAGGCTATTTCTAAATGTGGAAGCATATTGGTATACACACCAAGTATACACCATTGTTAGTTTACTGTAGTTTGACAGGTGATACCTTAGTGTCTTCTAGAATATACAACATTCTCTCTGAGATTCTCAGGATTCTGTGTCAACTGCTGCTGTGTACCAATCACTGACTTCTCTGTGTGTGATATGAGATTAAAGAGAAAAGACAGATTGCTTTTTTGCCTTTTTGTATGGGAACTTCCCTGGTTGCTCAGATGATAAAGAATCTGCCTGCAGTGAGGGAGACCCACGTTCAATCCCTGGGTCAGGAAGATTCTCTGGAGAAGGGAATGGCTACCCACTCCAGTATTCTTGCCTGGAGAATTCCATGGACAGAGGAGCCTGGTGGGCTGCAGATCATGGAATTACAAAGAGTCAGACCTGACTGAGTAACTAACACTTTCATCTTTACTTATAGAAGCCACCCAGCACATCTTCCCAATGGCCATTACCTTGACATTCACTCTGATACATGGAAAATATTTCAACATACAAGTAGGCATGCACAGGTTTGATATGAAGTTTGTATATCCCATGAACGTGACAATGTCCAGTATGCCTACTCATTCAGGGTGGAATCTACAGAACAGTGTTTCTATAACATTTTAAGTTGATAAACTCCACTGAAGTGAACTCAATCAAAAGTAGAAGCTCTTTCTAAAGGAGCAACAAAATATTTCTAAGGCAACCCAAGTAACTTTTCAGTAATCCTGTATGGAAAGAAAAAAATTGCTGTCACAGTGTTTAATATCTTACTATACTAAAAGACAGTGAATACAATCATCCTGTCTTCTGCCCTGACCTCCTACCCCCATGATCTTTATTAGCTTTGTCCTGACAATCTGACCTTCCCAAGCTCTTCCCAGTTCTGACAGCCACATAAAACTCACAAACAGATAGGGAACCAGTGTAGCCTTTTCAGATTTAGGATCATGTTCAAGCTTATGAATCAGATTTTTCTATGTGTGGACATGACAACTATGGAAAAACTGTAATTTAGGACATATTCTCTTTATCCTTTTATGTTGAATTTCACTTTAATGTGATGCAAATGACAGTAAGAAATACATTCAGTGAATGTTAAAGCCTTCCCATTAAAAATTCTGTATGCATTTTACATTCTAATTCATGTACAGTCAAAAACCCTGATAAAATCACAGTGCTGATTTGACTGCTGCACTTATCGTATTAATGAGGATACTTTATGCCTTTTGAAAATTGGGATATGGTCCATTATGTGATTGTAAATGATGTGATTGTATCACATAAATTTGTTATTCAATCCCACCCCTCCCTCCAGTCAGCTCTGTATATAAGAAGATTCATTGGTGAGCCAGAATTGAGGCTGGAAAACTGAACTGCAAATTAGACTTTTCTTTTGTCTTTATTTCCATTTATAGAAAAGAATATAATAGATTCACATGTGTGTATATATTAGTGTCTATAAGTATATATGTATGAATTTTTTCTTCTTATTATTTTTTAAATATCCCTAAAAACCACAGGGAAAAACGTACAAAGGAAGTCAAAGTGAAAAAAGAAAGTAGCTAGGTCTGCAGCTCCCTGAGATACATAGAGCTTCCCCCAACAGTCATGGCAATTCCCTCCACTTCTGGGCTGATTCTGGATTTCTATTGCTGGGAAATCTTCCCTTCTCTCATCTTAAAAGACCTGAAAGATTTGAGAGCAGTTCTTGGCCAAGGTTCCCTGATTTTGAGTTGCACTTGCATTCGTTTAAATACGTACTTCTCTCTTGCTATTGATTTACGTTTCTGTCCCGCCTGCCTAATTAGTCATCCTTACCCCCAGGAACACTCAGTGGGGTGATCAGAGAACACAGAAGTCCTTTGGCTTCTGTCTGCCGCTGGACCTTCTGTTTTTGAATATGAAGTACAGATGTCTACCTTGGGAAAGGTCAAACAACAATTTTTTTTTTCCTCCTGGCCATAAGTAAAGACACAGACACCTAACCTGACATCGACATCTCTAAAGTCCCCTCAGAACAAATTAGAGCCCTGACTACAGAAGTGGCCCTAGAGCTCTGATTAAAACAAGGGAGAGCCCGCCCCGCCCCACCCTGTGCTAGAGTAACTCTCACACTTAATCCCCACTTACTGGTCCCTTGTCTTGTCTTATGATTACCCGAGAGAAGCCCACAGACTGAGATGCCTTCTTCTTGCCCAAGCCAGGGCCGTTGGCAGTTGTTGCCTGTACTTCTGTGCTTCTTAAAGATTACCTTTGCCTTGGGATCCCTGAGTGCTTGTAGGCTGGATCTTACTTTGTCTTTATCCTTCAAAAGAAAGTCTTCTGTTGCCTGGAAACTGGAGGCTGTGGTGATGCGCTTCACAATAGTGTGGAGTCCTTAGAGTTTGGAAATGCAAATGTCCAAGTTCCTTACATCCACTTGGCAATCTTCCATTTCTAACTTTTGTTCTTGATTATCTTGGAACCTGACATTTAGGCTTTATCATGCTCTGCATTTTCTCAGAGCTCAGCTATTATGGGTGAAATTGACTTTTTAAAAAAAAGATATATCTCTGTTATGCTATAACATCAAAAATATAGTACCATGTGTTCCCTCCCCTAACCCCATGGGAAAGGAGAGATGCCATAGAAAATAATTTGCATGGAAGAATATAAATATTATTATATATTTTATTTTTAAATGACTTATGGGAACAGATAAGGTGCTTGATTAAGATATACCAAGTTCATAAGGGGTCTTTCATGATGGGAGGTAGGTTTTTTACCTTATTTCAGATTCATGACCAATAAGAACTTTATACAGTCTTCTGGACAAAGCTTGCTACATCCTAATCTCTGCAAATCCACTTTGTTCTATTCACTGCTCTCCTTATTAATCAGTTCTACAGAGCTGTACCTTTCTCAGTCCTGTTACACACACTGAATTTTTATGCTTCTGTTTCCATGGCCTTTTCTATATTTTTGCTCTATCTTGCATTCAATTACTCATAGCTTGGTCTATAGAGTAGAATACCATCACTGCCTACATTTAGGCAATAGCACGTTGTCATCTTGCTCCATATATTTTACTTCTATCTCTTTTAGGAGGAAGCTCATTTTGAGGAATCTTGGCTCTGCCTTTGGGGAGGAATCATTTACCTTCTTTTTTTCGGGTTGAAGTTTGTCTTTTCACTCCCTTTGTTAACAAAAATAAAAATCTTATTTACATCTCTTCAGATCCTATTAGTTAGCTCAATTGCCTAATTGTTGTAGTTTTAATAAATACCAAGTCATTTTCTTGCTTTCAATCATTGCTGGTCTGTTTTGTGGGTTCCATAATGCCACATTCATCCATCTGCTTCCTTTCTTTGGGAAGCTTTTTCTGTTTCACACTGATGTGCAGCCTCAGATATGTGGTCCATTTCCCTTTCAGGCATAGCAAATATGGCTAAACGACCCCCCCAACCCCCCAGTGAAAGAGCTGACAGGAAGATATTAGGCCTCCCACTATTGCTCATCACCTTGGACTCTATATCTAAGGCTCAGGGCAGCTTAGCATACTCAGTTCTATATGAATTCACACAGATGTTTCTTGCTTCATCTTTTCCAGTGTCCTTAGAATAAATTTCCCTATATAAAGATAGATCTCCCCTTTTCTCTTTTGACAATGCTGAGTAAATCAGGGTGTGGAATATTACCCATGCAAACCACTCTTGGAGAGGTATTGCTGGCGGAAGCCACGCTGTTCATATGCTATTCTATACCCAACTGTGGATAATAACAGAATTGATTTTACCCGAGGAAAGACAGAGGAACCTCAGGGCTTCTTCCTGCCTTATTTTGTTCTCAGGTTATTCTGTTCTGAATGGTAAGATCTCTCACTAGAATAGTGGGTCACATTTAGCTTTCTTTACAGCAAATCCCCTGTGGGGGAACTTCTGGCACTGGACTGTGAGGTATTACTATTCTGTCTGTGTGTGTGAGATCAGGTGATAACATGAATAGGCTTGTGTTTATCAGTCCCCATAAATATTTTTTTTAAATTATTCTATTAAGAAAATAAATTTTAAGCTGGAGACTAAAACTTGGCATTTAGATCCTCTGAACGTTGGGTTTGAAGAAGACTGTTTCACAATAAATTGTTATATGACCACAAGTAAGTCAACCTTCATAAATTATAAGAACACTGATAAGAGCCACTGTAAATTGAGTGCTTAGTACTACTTATGCATTTCCAATTGCTCCATGCATATTAATTCACTAGATTCTTACAACAACCCCTCTAGGTATGTATTATTGTTATACCTATTATACGGTTGTAGAAACTGAGGTGTAAAAAGAGGTTATTTTCTTTGTTCAAGCCATAGGTGCTAAGTGGCAGAGCCAAGATTCAAATCAGGTGACACTGACTCCTAAGTCTCAACTCTAAAATACTGCCCTTTCCACCGCCTCGAGGGAACAATCTACAACCTCTTATGTAGTGAGCATCTAGTCAGCAAGATGCTTTATGAATAACTTACGAAAATTCTGATGAAATAATATATATAATTGTAATGATTTCTTTGTAATTCTTTCAACTCTGTTATCTCTTAAGGTTAAAATAGCAAGCGAATGGTCTTGAATCATGTAGAGAGTTCAGGGGAGTTAACATTAATGGTCGTTGCTTTTAAAAAAATCCAAATCTGGTTTGTTTGTTATATGATTCCTCACTTAATTACTTTCAGTTTACATCTCTGCCTCACTTTTTACTTTCTGTGGATGCTCACTGATGCTTTTATGAGGATAAGAAGGCATAGACCCTTGAGTGGATCTCTGGAAAGTGCAGAGAATCGACAAGATGTCTCATTTTCTGCCTGTGCTTAAAATGTGCACCACCACACGTGTGTCCCAGATCTGATCTTCACAATTAGGCATTTTCGAAGGAAGATAGTGAAAGTGTAAGACTCTGCCCTCACACCAGCTTTCTGGGCTTTGTTAACATCAGATCAGATTCTGCCCAGAGTTGCCACGAACGTGCTGGAGAATCCTGCATACGCAAAGAATGAATTGGATGTCCTCGAATTTTGAAAGTTCAAGGAATATTTGATTTTATATATTATCTATTACTTTTTGAAGATAGCTTGCTTCTAGGTCATATGGAATTAAGAGCAGGGAATGAAATGCTCCATTGATCTTGCACAAATATTGCTAATTNGTATATATTAGTGTCTATAAGTATATATGTATGAATTTTTTCTTCTTATTATTTTTTAAATATCCCTAAAAACCACAGGGAAAAACGTACAAAGGAAGTCAAAGTGAAAAAAGAAAGTAGCTAGGTCTGCAGCTCCCTGAGATACATAGAGCTTCCCCCAACAGTCATGGCAATTCCCTCCACTTCTGGGCTGATTCTGGATTTCTATTGCTGGGAAATCTTCCCTTCTCTCATCTTAAAAGACCTGAAAGATTTGAGAGCAGTTCTTGGCCAAGGTTCCCTGATTTTGAGTTGCACTTGCATTCGTTTAAATACGTACTTCTCTCTTGCTATTGATTTACGTTTCTGTCCCGCCTGCCTAATTAGTCATCCTTACCCCCAGGAACACTCAGTGGGGTGATCAGAGAACACAGAAGTCCTTTGGCTTCTGTCTGCCGCTGGACCTTCTGTTTTTGAATATGAAGTACAGATGTCTACCTTGGGAAAGGTCAAACAACAATTTTTTTTTTCCTCCTGGCCATAAGTAAAGACACAGACACCTAACCTGACATCGACATCTCTAAAGTCCCCTCAGAACAAATTAGAGCCCTGACTACAGAAGTGGCCCTAGAGCTCTGATTAAAACAAGGGAGAGCCCGCCCCGCCCCACCCTGTGCTAGAGTAACTCTCACACTTAATCCCCACTTACTGGTCCCTTGTCTTATCTTATGATTACCCGAGAGAAGCCCACAGACTGAGATGCCTTGTTCTTGCCCAAGCCAGGGCCGTTGGCAGTTGTTGCCTGTACTTCTGTGCTTCTTAAAGATTACCTTTGCCTTGGGATCCCTGAGTGCTTGTAGGCTGGATCTTACTTTGTCTTTATCCTTCAAAAGAAAGTCTTCTGTTGCCTGGAAACTGGAGGCTGTGGTGATGCGCTTCACAATAGTGTGGAGTCCTTAGAGTTTGGAAATGCAAATGTCCAAGTTCCTTACATCCACTTGGCAATCTTCCATTTCTAACTTTTGTTCTTGATTATCTTGGAACCTGACATTTAGGCTTTATCATGCTCTGCATTTTCTCAGAGCTCAGCTATTATGGGTGAAATTGACTTTTTAAAAAAAAGATATATCTCTGTTATGCTATAACATCAAAAATATAGTACCATGTGTTCCCTCCCCTAACCCCATGGGAAAGGAGAGATGCCATAGAAAATAATTTGCATGGAAGAATATAAATATTATTATATATTTTATTTTTAAATGACTTATGGGAACAGATAAGGTGCTTGATTAAGATATACCAAGTTCATAAGGGGTCTTTCATGATGGGAGGTAGGTTTTTTACCTTATTTCAGATTCATGACCAATAAGAACTTTATACAGTCTTCTGGACAAAGCTTGCTACATCCTAATCTCTGCAAATCCACTTTGTTCTATTCACTGCTCTCCTTATTAATCAGTTCTACAGAGCTGTACCTTTCTCAGTCCTGTTACACACACTGAATTTTTATGCTTCTGTTTCCATGGCCTTTTCTATATTTTTGCTCTATCTTGCATTCAATTACTCATAGCTTGGTCTATAGAGTAGAATACCATCACTGCCTACATTTAGGCAATAGCACGTTGTCATCTTGCTCCATATATTTTACTTCTATCTCTTTTAGGAGGAAGCTCATTTTGAGGAATCTTGGCTCTGCCTTTGGGGAGGAATCATTTACCTTCTTTTTTTCGGGTTGAAGTTTGTCTTTTCACTCCCTTTGTTAACAAAAATAAAAATCTTATTTACATCTCTTCAGATCCTATTAGTTAGCTCAATTGCCTAATTGTTGTAGTTTTAATAAATACCAAGTCATTTTCTTGCTTTCAATCATTGCTGGTCTGTTTTGTGGGTTCCATAATGCCACATTCATCCATCTGCTTCCTTTCTTTTGGAAGCTTTTTCTGTTTCACACTGATGTGCAGCCTCAGATATGTGGTCCATTTCCCTTTCAGGCATAGCAAATATGGCTAAACTACCCCCCCAACCCCCCAGTGAAAGAGTTGACAGGAAGATATTAGGCCTCCCACTATTGCTCATCACTTTGGACTCTATATCTAAGGCTCAGGGCAGCTTAGCATACTCAGTTCTATATGAATTCACACAGATGTTTCTTGCTTCATCTTTTCCAGTGTCCTTAGAATAAATTTCCCTATATAAAGATAGATCTCCCCTTTTCTCTTTTGACAATGCTGAGTAAATCAGGGTGTGGAATATTACCCATGCAAACCACTCTTGGAGAGGTATTGCTGGCGGAAGCCACGCTGTTCATATGCTATTCTATACCCAACTGTGGATAATAACAGAATTGATTTTACCCGAGGAAAGACAGAGGAACCTCAGGGCTTCTTCCTGCCTTATTTTGTTCTCAGGTTATTCTGTTCTGAATGGTAAGATCTCTCACTAGAATAGTGGGTCACATTTAGCTTTCTTTACAGCAAATCCCCTGTGGGGGAACTTCTGGCACTGGACTGTGAGGTATTACTATTCTGTCTGTGTGTGTGAGATCAGGTGATAACATGAATAGGCTTGTGTTTATCAGTCCCCATAAATAATTTTTTTAAATTATTCTATTAAGAAAATAAATTTTAAGCTGGAGACTAAAACTTGGCATTTAGATCCTCTGAACGTTGGGTTTGAAGAAGACTGTTTCACAATAAATTGTTATATGACCACAAGTAAGTCAACCTTCATAAATTATAAGAACACTGATAAGAGCCACTGTAAATTGAGTGCTTAGTACTACTTATGCATTTCCAATTGCTCCATGCATATTAATTCACTAGATTCTTACAACAACCCCTCTAGGTATGTATTATTGTTATACCTATTATACGGTTGTAGAAACTGAGGTGTAAAAAGAGGTTATTTTCTTTGTTCAAGCCATAGGTGCTAAGTGGCAGAGCCAAGATTCAAATCAGGTGACACTGACTCCTAAGTCTCAACTCTAAAATACTGCCCTTTCCACCGCCTCGAGGGAACAATCTACAACCTCTTATGTAGTGAGCATCTAGTCAGCAAGATGCTTTATGAATAACTTACGAAAATTCTGATGAAATAATATATATAATTGTAATGATTTCTTTGTAATTCTTTCAACTCTGTTATCTCTTAAGGTTAAAATAGCAAGCGAATGGTCTTGAATCATGTAGAGAGTTCAGGGGAGTTAACATTAATGGTCGTTGCTTTTAAAAAAATCCAAATCTGGTTTGTTTGTTATATGATTCCTCACTTAATTACTTTCAGTTTACATCTCTGCCTCACTTTTTACTTTCTGTGGATGCTCACTGATGCTTTTATGAGGATAAGAAGGCATAGACCCTTGAGTGGATCTCTGGAAAGTGCAGAGAATCGACAAGATGTCTCATTTTCTGCCTGTGCTTAAAATGTGCACCACCACACGTGTGTCCCAGATCTGATCTTCACAATTAGGCATTTTCGAAGGAAGATAGTGAAAGTGTAAGACTCTGCCCTCACACCAGCTTTCTGGGCTTTGTTAACATCAGATCAGATTCTGCCCAGAGTTGCCACGAACGTGCTGGAGAATCCTGCATACGCAAAGAATGAATTGGATGTCCTCGAATTTTGAAAGTTCAAGGAATATTTGATTTTATATATTATCTATTACTTTCTGAAGATAGCTTGCTTCTAGGTCATATGGAATTAAGAGCAGGGAATGAAATGCTCCATTGATCTTGCACAAATATTGCTAATTAAATTGTATGAATAAGCATCAAATTGGTGGTCAGGAATTACAAATCAGTGCAAATTGGCATCAATATCATAAACCTTTTGGGGGTCCCCAAAGAATTCTTTATCTCTGACTCTAGTTCCAATCAAGTCTTCACTATTCAAGCCATACATCAGATCAAGAATAAGTGGAGCCCCAAAGTCAAACCAGTCTATCAAAATAATTATCTTTAATTAATATAATTATTGATCATGTAGTAGAAGTCACTGTCTAAAGGATATAAGGCTTTTAGGATTTCATGGGAATGCTTTACAACTTAATTATGTTTCCCTGGGAGATTAGAATATAATTCAATTTATTTTTCCCATGTGTTTCATCAATCATTGTGTGAATAGAAGGAATATCATAATCTCATTTCTATGTCAATTCCTGCAGAATTTACACAAGTCTTTCCAGTAGTATAGAGCTAATTATAGATCCTCCCACCTGGGATGATCCTCTACAACACTGTAACATTGGTGCCACATTCTGTTGATTTTGTAGTATGTGGTGAGGTAAGCTGCAAAAGGCATGGGATTACTGTGTTCCAACTTTAGGCATGGGACTACTGTGTTCCAACTTTCAGAGCAAATCCAATTGAGGCCTATGTAACCCTTCCTTCTTAGATGTGTCACGAGCTGGGTTCTTCTCTGGATCTTGATTTTCTCATCCAAGGAGGCACAGATTGTCTAGGCTTCCTTCCACTTGCAGTGCTCTAGTCTTGCTTGCAGTTTAGCTTTCTCTGTTTACAGTTGTGTGTCTCAAAGTTTAACATATATAGGAATCACTGGTGATCTTGTTAAAATGCAGATTCTGATTCAGTAGGTCTAGGTGACACCTGGGCTCCTGCCTTTCTAACAAGCTCACAAGTGATGCGGTAACTGCTCGTCTGTGAACCACACTTCTAGTAGCAAGGATCTCAGTGATGCATAGAGCAAAGGTGCGGAAAAGCAAGCTCTCGTCTTCCCTTGGGAATGCATCCATATGCTCCCTCCCAGGGCTGTTATTCTCAGCTCTCTTCTGCAGAGCACTGCAGCGTGCCTCCTCTTTTGAGTTCCACCAAGAAGAAATGGGGTTTCAAGAAGACTGGGTGCATTCTTACGGAGCACAAAAATTCCTTCTCCAGGAAGGAAACCACAGAGCTTATCAGGAAAGACGTGTGCCTCTAATGCCAGCCATCCCCAGCCTGCTGAACTATGAAATAAATGAGGTGGAGTTTAATTTTAGGGTCTACAAATCTGTAATGTGTTCATCATTCCTGTTGCCATTTTGCATGGCAGGCTGACGTTGACAGACATATTTAGTGAGGAGAGCTGCATCTGGTTTAACGAAACCCTTGCATCCTATCCTCTCCTGTCCCTCCTCTAGTCTCCATTCACAGCTATGAGAGAGAAATGCCATTCACAGCAGAGGTTTTCACAGCTGAAAACGTGTATCCCTTTTGCTTTCCCAGGGGCAGGTTCTTTGGGGGATTTTTTCGAAGCATGACTGCAGGCTGGTCTCCCAGCAGAGGGCGCACTGCCCCAGTGTCGTGGCCCCAGAGCCGTTCTCTCTACCTCTGGGGTGGACTGCTATCCCACTAGGCTGGCCAGGGCCGCAGGAGGGTCAGAAATGGGCTCTCTCGGAAGAAAGGAGATGAAGAACATTTTAAGGGAAAAAATCAAATCAAATCATTTCAGATCTGAATCAGTGACTTTTAAAATCAAAGGTCTACCTGGCTGCTGTTAATGGGCAGCTTTTCATAATTCTTAGCCCTTAGAAGACTAACTTTTCTTTCTCAGAACTTCCCTGAACCTTGCATTGTCCAGCATTTGTATCTTTCACTTTAATGAGTGCTAAATAAGAATGATATAAAGGATTTGAATAATTCTCACTGGACAGTTAATTAAGCAGTGAGAAAGAAGTCTTTCGAACTGCTACTCTTTCTACCTTTTACAGACAAGTGCTTCCACAGATTCCAAGGAAAGAGGTCACATTTATATATATATATAAAATGATGTGTGGGTTAGTAATTTTTCTCAGTAACAAATGACCTCTCTAACGAGCTGAAATAGTGAAATAAAAATCCACCTTTTTGTGGCCCACTTTTTCCTGAACTCTACTCTCCACTTTCCTGAAAATTCTTTGCACAGGAAATGAATTCCCTCTGCCTTTGGGGGGCAGGGGCTGGGGGCTTGAATGTGTTGATCTCAAGTTTTCCAAGTTTTCTGTTCTTCTGTAAATCACACGGGCATGACCCAGCCCAGTCATTCATTACAAAATTCTTTTCTTTCTTTCTTTCTTTTTTTAAAAACAGCTTCTGTTTTTCCTCATTTTTGATGGATCCTACCACAAACTTCAGCAAGAGTGTGTGCAGACGACCATAACATTACTCTCAAATAGAGGGTATTTTATTAAGTCCAGCAGTTAAAAATGTACAAAGTTCCTTGTAATAATCCATTCATTCTGTTCTCGCCTGATTCTTGGAGTAAGCCTGCACAATTATTCAAATCCCAGCTTTTAGCTACAGCATACACCTCGCCATGGGGCTATGCCTCTGTAATCTTGCTTTGGTCTTGCATGTCAAATGGAATTAACTCCCATAAGAAATGTGTGCGAAGACAACCCAAAGTGTCTAATCCTGCTGCTGTCTTAAATTTCTGAAACTCTGAGCTGTCATCTTTTTCTATTGCTTTGTTGAAGTTCTCACTTATGCTTCAGTCCATCCAAAGCTGAAGTTTAGGAACATTTGCATTTTTATATATATTTTTTCAGTTATGCTCTCTCTTGGCCCTTTCACATGTTCTGTTTGTAGCAGCAGGATTTTTTTTTTTNCATCTCCCTTTAATGCCAACTTTTATTCTGTGGAATAGCACTGTTAACTCACTGTCTTTAAAAAAAAACTTTGCATTTCAATAAACCACAGTTGTGGCAATTACCGTTATTATTTTGTTACTGCTCAATGATATCACTACTGCATCTGTGGAAGCTGTGGAGATTGTTAAAAAGATCCACAAATATTTGGGCACTCCACTCATCAAGAGGTGGTGCCCACACTGAAGAAGGATAAATAAGGTTTTTAAAGAAGGACTGTAGAGATTGTCATAAGAGCATCACAGACTTCACACTTCCCTGCCCCACCACCGCGTCACGCAGCCCTCCACGTGGGCACAGGGTGTACTCCTTCGCACCCCGCCTCGCCCCCCTGCCTCCACGCAGTGGCACTGGACTCAGTTCTCCTGCCACGGCTGCTGCACCATCCTCTTCACACAGCTTCTACCACATCTGGTGTGTAGGATAGAGGGACAAAGAAGCACTGAGGCTCAGAAAGGTTGGTTGCCCACCTCTTCTTTCCATCACATAATTCTGCCTCTAGGAAAGCAGGATGAAGAGTAGCTACACAAAAGACTTAGAGATCAAGCCCTAAGCCTTTGGAGTGGGAGCACTGACTCCAAGACCCTAGACTACCAGAGAACTAATGCTAGGGAGTATCAAATAGTGAGAATTCACACAAAGGAAACCACTTGAATACAAGACTCAGCATCACCCAACCACCATAGCACCCTGTGCAGGACAACTCATCTAAACAACAAACAGAGCAAAAATACAAACCAGATCATCAGCAGACAGGATTACCGCCTCACTCAGCCTGTCGCGTCAGAGGAAAAACAAACAAACAAGCAAATAAACAAAAACTCAGCACAAATCTCAAGTTTATACAAAGCACTGGTCCAACCTTCAGTTCAGTTCAGTTGCTCAGTCCTGTCCGACTCTTTGCGACCCCATGAATCGCAGCACGGCAGGCCTCCCTGTCCATCATCAACTCCCAGAGTTCACTCAAACTCACGTCCATCGAATCAGTGATGCCATCCAGCCATCTCATCCTCAGTCGTCCCCTTCTTCTCCCATCCCCAATCCCTCCCAGCATCAAAGTCATTTCCAATGAGTCAACTCTTCAATGTACTGGAGTTTCAGCTTTAGCATCATTCCTTCCAAAGAAATCCCGGGGTTGATCTCCTTCAGAATGGACTGGTTGGATCTCCTTGCAGTCCAAGGGACTCTCAAGAGTCTTTTCCAATGCCACAGTTCAAAAGCATCAATTCTTNCCCCCAAGCATTTGGAAGTGGTCACTTTGAAATTTAACACTTAGTCGATTCATGTCCCCAAACCAGATATGTGAACCCTGGGAGTTGGTGAAAGGCTTCTCCTGGGGGAGGGATAGCATGAGTAGTGGGTTCAAGTGAGGCAGGCAGGTGGAAAGCGATGATCATGGTGATAATAACATGAGCCTCTCTCCCAGGAAGGGAGCTCTAAACACATGGCAAGCATGAAACACATAGAAAAGATGTGTCTTTGTGATAAATAGGAGATCAGGAGCCAGTTTCCACTGGAAGATGCTGGGTTGTGATCCAGAGCATGTAAGTCATTTGATCAGGAGCCTCCACCAAGGCGGAGGCTGGGTGTCTGGCCACCCTGACATAGCGGCTCTCCCTCCAGAACAGCTGGTCCTCTCTCTGCCACTGGGACTTGTCTTCTACCTTCTACGCTTTCCCATAAAGGGTGTTCCTCTGGGTCGATATCCTTTTAGCCCTTAAACAAGCAGGACAAACCTCTGAGAACTCCAGCTGGCCCCTGTCTCACCCTTTCCAAACTATTAATACTAAGTAGATCTGGCACTTACCTGTGGGAGGGGTTTGCAGCAATTCTAACACTGCTCCTTTGTTACTTGCTGGTGTTGTGTGTGGAAGTCTCTTCTCTGACACGCTAAATCCTTGAAGACAAGGACTGCATCTTTTAAACTTTTTCCTCCCTGCACCTAGTTTGGAAATGGACACTCAACATCAGTTAACTAGGGACTGGAAGAATTTAATGGAAATATGTAAGGGAAAAAGGACATCAGACCGTAAGTTTTCTTTCTATGGGGAGATGTATAAGCTACAGCTTCTGGGGTAAGTTTAGAAAGAAAAAACAGTAACAAAAATAAACAACGAAATGTCAAATCTCTGCCTCAAAGAGTAACCGTACTAAGTTAATGGAGAGAATATAATTGAATTGAATTACACCTGTTAAGACCCAAGATGTTTTTCACAGTATGTCTAAGCAATAGAGAAAAGGGATTTATTTCCTTTACAACCTTTGGATGAATTAGAATCCTTAGTAATGTGTGGCCTAGAGAGCCCTCAAAGGGAAGAGGGCTTCTCTCACTTCCTGTGGTGGGCAACTTCAATAATACAGGCTGTCCCCTGGCAGGCTCAGACCTACTTGGTGTGATTGGAAAGGCTCTGTGAGGCCTAGCCTACCTCTGGATGCTTCATAGATTGGAGAAAATGCAGTGCAGTTTTGTTTTTATTACTACTGGTTTTAAAGTAGGATTGTTTTTTGATTAGGCATATACAGGATACTATGCAGAGTACATCATGAGAAATGCTGGGCTGGAAGAAGCACAAGCTGGAATCAAGATTGCTGGGAGAAATATCAATAACCTCAGATATGCAGATGACACCACCCTTATGGCAGAAAGTGAAGAGGAACTAAAAAGCCACTTGATGAAAGTGAAAGAGGAGAACAAAAAAGTTGGCTTAAAGCTCAACATTCAGAAAACAGAGATCATGGCATCCGGTCCCATCACTTCATGGGAAATATATGGGGAAACAGTGGAAACAGTGTCAGACTTTATTTTTCTTGGCTCCAAAATCACTGCAGGTGGTGACTGCAGCCATGAAATTAAAAGATGCTTACTCCTTGGAAGGAAAGTTATGACCAACCTAGA
>SJYV01056334.1:1503173-1556277 GCA_006410875.1 Neotragus pygmaeus
ACGTGAGTCTGAGTGAACTCCGGGAGTTGGTGATGGACAGGGAGGCCTGACATGCTGCGATTCATGGGGTCAGGAAGAGTCAGACATGACTGAGCGACTGAACTGAACTGACTGAAGCTAGATGAAAATATAACAACTCTGATTGAAGTCAGGTTGGGAGATGTGGATGCCTAATCTGATAATTCAGCTGATAAAGCCATGGAGGTCCCTCTGAGAGATCCCAGTGTTCCTCGGAACACTATCTGAAAAGCATTTTTCTATTCCAACCCCCTTTTGATACAAATGTATAGACTGAATGGGGGCTTCCCTGGTGGCTCAGACGGCAAAGTGTCTGTCTGCAATGTGGGAGACCCGGGTTCGATCCCTGGGTCGGGAGGATCCCCTGGAGAATGCAATGGCAATCCACTCCAGCACTCGCACAATCTCAAATCCACATGGTTAGCTGATAGCAGACTTTGCTATGGAATCCCATCTTTCAGTTCCTTAGCCAGGATTTTGTTTGTTTTGCCTTTTCAATATCAGCTGCCTGTGTAAGTCCTTGCCACAGCAGGCCATTGATAATAGGTACCTACGTGACTTTGGAAGACTTGGCCATCGTGCCTCCTTTTAACACAAAACTGAGACAAATTTAAAGTCCAAACAAGGACTTGACAAAGGCGGGATGGCCACTTGAGGATCTTAAATGACCACGTGGATGTGAGGTGGAAGTAGTTGATTTTAACTTGGCCATTCCTGCACATCCATGGTTGAAGTCTTGGCAGTGGCTTCAGCTCAGCTTGGCTGTCCCGTGTGCCTGCTTTTGGACCATGTGTTTACGTTAATTTCAATCCTGCCCATGTTGAGAGAAGCTGCCACAGGGACTTGCTCAGGGTGCTTGGAATTATGCTGCTCCTACTCACAACATGGTGTAGATTATGTTCTTTTATAGCATTTGAAAAATTGGAGGGTGTCTATATTGCAGGTTGTCCTTTCATTCTTTCACTAACAGAGGCAGCAGGATGTAGAAGAGAATATGGTATGGGCACTCAAGGGATCCGTATTCTCGACCAGATATTTTCAACAATTAGCTGTGTGTTTGGGGGACATATTATTTAGCCTCTCTGCACCCCCATGTTCTCATCCGTGAAATAATGCCCTCTGGCTCAGATTTGTTTCTGAAATGCATTTTTCTTTACTGGGCCATTAAAAATTAATCTAAGGCTCTCTATCTGATAACTCTGAGTTAAATTATATTAAAAACAAAATAAATTATTATAACCAGTCAGTTTTATTAATAAAATGCTTCTATATGCCAAGAGTTTTAAATTAGGCTTCATGACAAAAACATTTATGTCTGATATCAGTGAAAACTTGAGATAAGTCAGTAAGGATGATATTAAGCCTTGTAAATATCATCCAACTGTGACTTGGAACTGTGGAACTGTCCCCATGAGTGAGAACATCTGGGCAGTCTGCTGGCTTAATTTCAGGCATTCCTTTATTCAATACATACTTTCTTTGTTCCTTCCATATCTCAGTTACTCAATTAATAAACATATATTCAGCTAATACCATTGATTCATTCAATAAAGGGCATTCAGTGCATCTTGAAGGTGGAATCTGCTACATGGATAACAAAGTTTTCATTGTTAGTAATAATAGTATCAATAGAAAGATACATTCCTGATGTTGAAGATCTACTACTCTTCTTCAGGAACAAGAATGTATATGGTAAAGAGATGGGTGACATCATATGACAGTACATGGATAGGGTCCAAGAGAAGGATACAGGCTATAAGGGATGGAAGTGAGGGGGTATGGTTAGTTGTGCTAGAGTGAACAGAAAGTGTTGAGGAATGTCTTCCATTGTTCCTTGACACATGATAATATTAGCACAGGTGAAGAGGAGGAAAGCCACTTTAAGTAGAACAGTCTGTGCAAAAGCATCGAATTACATAAGGTTAAGAGGTATATGAATTTTCTAAAGATCCAGATCCATCTAGACAGCAGGGTTTCTATGAGACTGGGGCCAGGGATGGTATAGCATCTTCCATTCTGGAAAAGTACTGGCAGTTAGGAGATGAGGTTTCCCTGATGGTTGAGTGACTAAGACTCCACCCTCCAAATGCAGGGGCCTCAGACATTATCCTTGGTCAGGGAACTAGTTCTGCAGGCTGCAACTAAAAGTTTACCTGCTGCAACTAAAGTTCTCATATGCTGCAGCAAAAATGGAGGATCCCATGTGCCACAACTAAGACTCTGCACAGCCAAATAAATAAGTAAATATTCAAAAAAAAAAAAAAAGTCAGGGGAAGAATCCTAGCTTTTATCTCACAGGCACAGAGGTCGTTTTTTCCTTTTTCTTTATAAGCTGTTTTGCTCTATGGAAATGTTTTTATTAGTAAAATCACAGTGGAGTCTTAAGAGATAAGGAATTTTAAAAAAGACTGCACAAAAGCCACTTGGGGAGCAGGTGAGAATGAGAGGCAATAAAACATCAGGAAACGTGATGGAGACATGGCAGCAATGGAGTTTGGAAGACGGAGAGAAGACTGAGCCTCCATTTCAGAGTTCAGTTTCTCTTACTGTGGATACTGTGGGCTGGAAGGCAGGGTGGGGTTCCCAGGAGATGCCTGGAGGGGGATGCTGGGAAAAGAGAGTGGAATAAAAGGAAGAGACCCAGAGAAGATAAAATGAAGACAGAAAATCAGACAAGAGTGAAGGATGAGAGGAACAAAGAGCACGTGGTCAATGAAGTAGAAGACAAAGGTAATTAATCAAAATTATGATGTGGTAGGTTTGGAGGGAGTTCAACTCACAAATTCAGGTGTGTAAGAATATGTAACTATTTTATGCAAATTATTCTCCTTTCATTTCATGCTAGCAATCTGCAGGAGGCAGAAATGTAATCTCTGTCACTGCAGCTTCCTCCCATCAAATCCCTAAGATTGTCCCTCATTTCTGGGGCCTTCAATAGTACCAAGGTGATGGAGGTGGTGAGGGTGCAGGGCAGGGCATCTGCCCTTAGTTGGGCATCCATCCACTGGGCCTGTGTTAATCCTGCCATAGTCACCAATCCATACAGATCCACTGAGGCACAGGCATTCAGGGCCTCCCAGGACGTCTTCTGGATCCCTCTCCTTCCATAGAAAATCATGGTTCTTGTGTGACACTGGTGGTGAGGAAGGTCAATAGACTTGCTGTCTCCCTGGACAGGTCTTCCCTGCTCTGAGAAAGTTATGTCAGGATTTTTGTCCCCCTGCCCTTCCTGTACCCCAGAGACCCAACCCCAGAGTAGGACCAACTTGTTACTCGGTTTTCTTCTCTTCTACTCCAACTTTCCTCCTTCCCCCAAATGCAAGGATTTGAAGACTGCCCTCTTATCACATCTTTCCCTCTTACCTTCCCGTCTCTGATGAGGCTGAATCATTTTATAGATAGAAAAAGTGATACAGAGAGGTTATGACAGGTACTCAAGGTCACACTGCTTGTCAATGGCACAATGGGTAAAAATAAAAATATAATAGCCTGGGGAGTTCCCTGACAGGCCAGTGGTTAAGATTTGGGCTTTCACTGTCATGAACCTAGGTTCGATCCTTGGTCAGGGAACTAAGATCCCACAAGCTGCACGGTGACTATCTTTCATCCCTTCCTTCTTTTCTTCCTTCCTCCCTCCTCTCTCCTCCCTCCCTTCCTTCTTTCTTTTCCTCTCTCTTCTCCTCTCTTTCTTTCTTCTTTTGTTCCTCTCTCCAAAAGGACTTCTTATATGCCAGGCAGTATACAAGTACTGGTTGTATCATACTGAACAAATTCTACTTAAATGAACACATTAAAGGAATGAAACCTATTGCTTTCATGAATTGCCAGTTTAGTTGGGGAGGTGGACATCAAACATCACATATAGAGACTCATAGTTAAATTGTGGTCAGTAAAATGAGTTTTCTGAGAAAGTAGTAAGAAGGACCTAAGTTAGATTAGGCAATCCAGGAAGATCTTTCTGAGGAAGAGACATCTGAGCTGAGAACTCACACAGTGCTGAGAGTGTTTCAGGTATAGGGAATGGCTTATGCAAAGAGTTGGCATGTTCAACGAGTTCAAAAACACACCTGTGAGTGAACTATCTGAAAGGGGGGAAATAAAACATAACGTGGCTGGAGAATGAGAGAGGACCAAAGTCTACAGGGATTTATTGCAAAGTTAAGAAATTTGGATTTTATTAAGTTTAATTGAAAACAAAATTTAAGCAGTGAGTGACATAATCTGATTAACATTTGAAAAATATTATTCTGGCTGCTTGTGAAAAATGGATTGAAGTGAGGAAAGATGGAAAAGAAGAGACCAATTGGGAGCTGGGGACTCTTGGGGAGAATGATGTAGGTTTGGAACAGGAGCCGAAAAGTAAGGTGGAAAGAAATGGAAGAATCAAGTCATACTTTGGAACAGTTGGCAGATTACTGGATTTGAGATATTAGCAGGGACATTATTCCCAAATTTCAGACAAGAATCATTCATTATTCTCTTTACTTTAGAAACCCTATTGAATCCCATTAAGATACAATTTCAGTTGCTATAGTAGAAAACTATGTGAAATGACATTTCCTAGAATAGCAGATGTCAGTACTTTAAGAATACATGGCTTTAAGATGACTATATGTTTTTAAGGCATATAAATTAGATAAGTGGATAAATCAGGAATCTGGTATAAGTGTGTTTACAACCCCTAAGCCTATCCATGGATACCAATTAATAATACATTTTTACTGAACAATTCCCAAAATTTATATTAATATTGATCATCAGAGAAGGCGATGGCACCCCACTCCAGTACGCTTGCCTGGAGAGTCCCATGGACGGAGGAGCCTACCTACAGTCTATGGGGTCACCAAGAGTCAGACATGACTGAGCTACTTCACTTTCACTTTTCACTTTCATGCACTGGAGAAGGAAATGGCAACCCACTCCAGTGTTCTTGCCTGGAGAATCCTGGGGACAGAGGAGCCTGGTGTGGTGGGCTGCCGTCTAAGGGATAGCACAGAGTCGGACACGACTGAAGCGACTTAGCAGCAGCATTGATCATCAAACACTTGTAAATTTTCAACCATGTTTGTCTCTTGCCTGTATTTGATCACAGTGATAAATAAGGTGGATTTATTCCCACGCAATAGAAACAAATAGGGCACTAGTAACTGATGACATCCGCTATAGGTCAAATGACAATTCAGAGCTAGAGAAATGACTGGATCCTTCATCTTTGTAACAATCACTGAGATCTAGGCAGAGAGAAGACCTGCCTAACAATCCTTTTCATGTGTTGATTCATTCCAGTCCAAGTTGTTTTCACTGAGAATTTAGAAAGGCAATCTGTAAACAGGGCCATGGGCCTTGGTGAGAATTTCTCAAAGGCAATAAGGCCCATGATGGGAGCCTGTAGAGAAAGATGAAAGTAGCAATCAGTCTTTTACAATAAGTGCTGTCAGTCTAACATCCACACTCTTATTAGGTCTTCAGTTTCGGGCAGTTTGACACCCTAACAGAAGTTAGCTTAATCACCTCGGTAAATGACTTCATGTAGGTTGTTGTTAAAAACAGTGGTAAAAACAACCCTGTCTGCCAATGCAGAAGATGCAGCAGATGTGGGTTCAATCCCTGGATCAGGAAGATCCCCTGGAGGAGGTCATGTCAACCCACTCCAGTATTCTTGCCTGGAGCATACCATGGAAGACTCTGGTGGTCTACAGTTCATAGGGTCATAAAGTGTTAGACATGACTGAAGTGACTTAGCATGCACAGGTTATTGTTATGGTAAGTAGATCTACCAAACAAAACAAAGCTGAACAGAAACAATGTTTGAGCAGGTGTTCTTGCTCTGGAGAAAATCTCTTAGAGTGATATCACTCCACCACTTTGTTTCTCTAATAATAATGTATTATTATACTTATTAGCAGAGAAGGCAATGGCACCCCACTCCAGTACTCTTGCCCAGAAAATCCCATGGTTTGAGGAGCCTGGTGGGGTCGCTAAGAGTCGGACACAACTGAGTGACTTCACTTTCACTTTTCACTTTCATGCATTGGAAAAGGAAATGGCAACCCACTCCAGTATTCTTGCCTGGAGAATCCCAGGGATGGAGGAGCCTGGTGGGCTGCCATCTATGGGGTCGCACAGAGTCGGACACGACTGAAGCAACTTAGCAGCAGCAGCATACTTATTAGAGGCATTGTTTTTTTTGAGGCATTGCTTTCCTTCTGTGTCACCTTTTATAACTTTCACATCTAATATTTTCCCCTTTTGAGAAATGCCACAGCAGAAGCAATTCATGTTTGCAGAGAATGAGCCAGAGAATATGAATCATATTTTGAATAAGTTTTTTGCTGTGTTTATTCAAAAATCAGCATAACACTTAGCAAGACATTCTTGACATAGATTGCTTATTTGATTTTCTCAAGTCCAAAATGTTGCATTTTAGAGCTTATAGAAGATTAAAATGAAAACAAAAAAATGTAATTAACAAATTTTTAAAAAAGCATTAAAATTTTTTAATTGAAAATTCTTTTAATTGAAAAATTTGAAAGGAAGAATAACTGTGTTAATTGCTGCTATGAACTTTAATAACAGATCAGATACAGAAGTTCATGGATCACATTTTCTACCCCTGTGGAAAGCATTGATTCAAGAGAACGCTTTCCCATCATCATACCAATGGGAGGGAAAAGGGTTCTATTTTCTAGGTATCTCATTTAGTAATGGAGGGGGGAAAAAGATTCTATTTTCTAGGTATCTTATTTAGTAAAATTGAGCAAAGCTGGATTTACAGCCTTTAATGGAGACACTAGAACATGTTAAGTAATCAACTAGTATTCTGCTGAAAACCTGACAACTCTTCACCGGCCTTGCAGAGCCTATAATTGAACTGTGGGTCTCGTCCAACGTGCTTTTGATTTGGGTAATTCCAAGCTACCCCATCTTCTTGCGATTTCAAGCAGCAGTATCACAGTTCAGGCAACCAAAAGACACCTGGAGGAAGTGACCATTCGATCTGCTGTTGGGAGCGCACAGGAGACAGGATGTTAAAACTGAGCAGTCATTGCAGAATGAGGACATATGGTGCTCCTGCAGACTGGGCCCCGCCCCGCAACCTCCCGCCTCTGAGAAGATGCTTCTCAGCGCCTGCTTTTCATTCCCTAAAGGCTGGATCAAGTCACTTGGATATGACATAAGAAAATACAATAGATGCAGCCAGAGAAATAATGTTCTTTTCCTACAATGATTATTGCAAACACCTCATGTCAAAAATAAGTGAAGTCATCTTCGGAGTTAATAAACACTGATGGTAGAAGGGGAAGGAAGGTGGGACTCCAAACTGCTGTACTTCACATGTCTTCATCTTCTGAAGCCTGATTTGGGTGGGGTAGGCTGGCTCCATTTGAAAGGAAGCAGGCCAAAATGAGAGGTAGATAATAAAAAGAAATTTTATCAGGAAGCTTCCTCTATTGCTGATAGTTAATGTCATTGTTAGTGTCTAGTGTTGCCTCTGGAGAAGGTAATGACAACCCACTCCAGTACTCTTGCCTGGAAAGTCCCATGGATGGAGGAGCCTGGTAGGCTGCAGTCCATGGGGTCACAAAGAGTCAGACACGTCTGAGCGACTTCACTTTCACTTTTCACTTTCATGCATTGGAGAAGGCAATGGCAACCCACTCCAGTATTCTTGCCTGGAGAATCCCAGGGATGGTAGAGCCTGGTGGGCTGCCGTCTATGGGGTCGCACAGAGTCGGACACGACTGAAGCGACTTAGCAGCAGCAGCAGTGTTGCCTCTAGAAACATCCAATATGCAAATTGTCATGGACACAGTCCCTTCAGAATTAGCCACTTTAAAGGAAATTTGAAATGTAGTGAGGATTTTGGGGGTGGGGAGAATACATACACTTAAATGGATAATTTTTCATTACCTGCAGCCCCTGCTGGCATTGAGAATGTTCCACAGGGGTTTAGCATTTAGAGAATAGGCTATATAAAAATGGAGAAGGAAAACCCAGCAGTGAGTGTATCACATCCAAAGCCAATGTGATCACTGCTGCTTCTCCTCAAACGTTACTGTCTTGTGCATGCATCAGGCAATGCTCTAAGTCCCCTCTATGTATAAGTTATTTCAATCTTGTAACAATGGGAGCTATTCCTATTTTATAGGAAGTGAAACTAAAGCACAGAAAGGTTGAGTAACTTGCTCATAGGAACATGGTACTCATAGGCAATCCAAAGCACGTTATTATGACTCTTTACCATGATGACTACCTGAATCTGTAATGGAAGGCAAAAGGGGACCTACATGATAACCCTACATAGCAAATAGGCCATACATGGTTAATTAGCTTACCTGTAGGGCATTGTTCTAAGGGTTGACAAATTGATGGTTTCAGAATAATTCCATTATAGAAATAGTTTGTGAATAAATTATTGAATAAATAGTAATATAATGGCATGCTCATTGTAATATGCATTATGTTTTATTTCTGTAGGACTTTATTGCCAAATGATATGTACTTTTTATTCCTTTTTTTCAAGAAAACTAGTTGTACTCATGAACTGCTAGGCATACAAGGCACTGTATTTTGATTTGAATAAAATTACATTGAAGGACTGGGATCCTAGATTTAAAACTGACTTGGATTTGTTTTAAGGAGACCAGAAGTAATTCCAATAATTCAAGAGAATCTCTGTGTCTTATGCTGATAAATTTTGGATAAGAATTGTACAAAATTCATTCAAAAAATATGGATGTTCTATTTTGCCAAAGGTATTACCTTGTAACTATGTCTAAATATCATTTGCCTTCTAGGAAACACAATAAAGAGAAGAACCCAAGGACTTGAGAGGAGGTTTTGAGCATGGAGATGGAGGAATATCTCTCTTAGGAGAAGTGAAGATGCTTCCTCCTGCCTGGTTCACCTGAGTGTAGAGCATCCAGCGAAAGTGATGAAGGGATGGTGTTTATCATTTGTACACATGCAATGGCATCCTTGCATTTTGAACATCTGCAGATGCTGTTGTAGACATTTTTTCAGCTTTCTCTTCACCATAGACACAGCTTGATATACTTTGGCAGACTTTTTACCTATTACTTCACCCTCAAAGATGCTAAGGCCAAGGTCAGCAATGGTATAATGGAATGAATGAAAGCAAATGGGTGCAATGAGAAGCATTCACTTAACTTTAGGAAGATAGACAAATAGATCTTTCCTAAATTGGTGGATAAGTATAAACCTATTCAATGGATCCTTATGTGATTGTTCCTTCCTAGTTTTAGTAAAATGTTAGTTTGGGAGAAAATCCTTCCCTTGTCAATAAAATATAAAAAGAGGAAAATGTTAAAATATTTGCAACTCTATCTTCAGAATTTCATGCTAACTTTGCCTCTCTCTCTTTTCTTGATTTTTTTTATGCAAAGCATTCTTGTATGTTTTTTTCATTGTATTTTTCATTAAGAAAGTATAGTGATTTTCTAAGATAACCAGACAAGATCAAGGGGCACCTTTCTTTGTGAAGTGCTTCCAGACTTGTTTAGATGCAATGCTCTTGAAGGCAATAGGTATGCCTATTTTGTCTTTATTGGTATCTGTGTACATATTAGGCCTACAGTAATTTATCTGACTGTATCAATTAATGGGCAAACAAGAATGGATGAAAAAAGCAGATGTTTTTGTAAGGCTTTCAAAAATGATTTAGAGAACATTTTGGAATTCAAGTTTAAAAAAATTCACTCAAATGAGATTTGGGGGGATTTCATGTGATTAACTCTTTACATTATCTTGTAGTAATTATACAGAAATCTCTATTTATATAAACACAGTGAATGCATCATAACACTAGAATAAGTATACAAATACTGCATGTCAAATTAGGTTATAATCACTTTCAAGGGACGTGATTTCCTAGTTAAACAGATTCGTTTACATCTTGTGAAATAAAAAATAAGTGAAAATAACTATATAAAATCAGGCTTACAGCTGGACAGATCTTCTTGGCAATGGTCCAGGCACTGAGTGGGGAAAGCCCCTCCAGCTGAGGAATGCTCAGGATGCCCAGGGTGGCTTTACAGCTCGGCCTGGAGAGGGGCTGCTGTCCTGCCTATAACCTGTCCCTAGGTACCTGTGGAGAAGATGAGCTGCCTTAACATTTAAGATAAGACTCTTGCTGTGAGGGTTTTAGGATGGAATGGAAACTTGCTCAGTAGAGGAGAAAACAAAGGCAGTTCAATATTACACTCGTAGATAAACAGCATAATAGAATAAGTTGGGGATCCTCTAAACAAAAACCAAATAGGTGAAGCTAGGACTGGAATCATAGGAGTTTAGGGTCAAGGTTTGTGTATTACAGATCATATGGTCCAATCTTTGTAATACAGATGGGGTAACTGGCCAAACAAAAGACAAGGAGCAATACCAAGACTGAGACCCAGAATGTTTCCTCCCAAATCAGGTGCTTATTTATGACATAATTCAAGTTCATCTTTTCAAGGGAGATCATTTTTTAAAAACTAATAATTTTAATACACATCTTTAAAAATACATTTCGCATTGCCCTAACATAGCCAACATTTCCTGCAATGTTTCCTTATGTTGATGGCAGAGGGCATAATTGTAAAGCTCAGTTATTACATGGCATCATCCAAACTGGGAAAGGGGTACGCCAAGGCTTTATATTGTCACTCTGCTTATTTAACTTATATGCAGTGTACATCATGCAAAATGCTGGGCTGGATGAGGCACAAGCTGGAATCAAGATTGCCAGAAGAAATATCAGTAACCTCAGATATGCAGATGACACCACCCTTATGGAAGAAAGCAAAGAAGAACTAAAGAACCTCTTGATGAAAGTGAAAGAGAGTGAAAAAGTTGGCTTAAAGCTCAACATTCAGAAAATGAAGATCATGGTATCTGGTCTCATCACTTCATGGGAAATAGATGGGGAAACAGTGGAAACAGTGGCTGACTTTTTTGGTGTTGGGGTGGGGGGCTCCAAAATCACTGCAGATGATGATTGCAGCCATAAATTAAAAGATGCTTACTCCTTGGGAGAAAAGTTATAACCAACCTAGAAAGCATACGAAAAAGCAGAGACATTACTTTGCCAACAAAGGTCCATCTAGTCAAAACTATGGTTTTTCCAGTAGTCATATGTGGATGTGAGTGTTGGACCATAAACAAAGCCGAGTGCCAAAGAATTGATACTTTTGAACTGTGGTGTTGGAGAAGACTCTCGAAAGTCCTTTGGACTGCAAGGAGATCCAACCAGTCAACCCTAAAGGAAATCAGTCCTGAATATTCATTGGAAAGACTGATGCTGAAGCTGAAACTCCAATACTTTGGCCAGCTGAGGTGAAGAACTAACTCATTAGAAAAGACCCTGATGCTGAGAAAGATTGAAGGCAGGAGGAGAAGGGGACAACAGAGGATGAGATGGTGTGATGGCATCACCGACTTGATGTCCATGATTTTGAGCAGGCTCCAGGAGTTGGTGCTGGACAGGGAAGCCTTGCATGCTTCAGTCCATGGGATCACAGAGAGTCGTGCATGACTGAGCAACTGAACTGAACTGATCATAATATGGTGTNGTGATGGCATCACCGACTTGATGTCCATGATTTTGAGCAGGCTCCAGGAGTTGGTGCTGGACAGAGAAGCCTTGCATGCTTCAGTCCATGGGATCACAGAGAGTCGTGCATGACTGAGCAACTGAACTGAACTGATCATAATATGGTGTCATTCTCTATGGCTAATTATGCAGAGAACTTTGCTTTTTGCTAAGCTTTCGTAGGGCTTCCCTGGTTGCTCAGATGGTAAGCAGTCTGCATTTGTTTATCTTGCCCCTCTGTCTNTCAAAATACATGTTGAACACTTACGCTGTGCTGTGCATTGATTTCTGCCCATGTTCCATGGTTGAATTATCCTGAGTAGGGCTTGGCAAACTATGGTCTGGGAGCCAGATCTAGCCTACTGCTTGTTTTTGTCAATAAAGTTTTACTGGAACACAGTCATGCTCATTTATTTGCATATTGTCTTGGTTGTTTCTGTACCACAACAGCAGAGCTGAGTAGTTGTAATAAAGAAGATACAGCACATAAAAATTAAAATATTTGCCATTTGTCTCTTAACACAAATTTTGCCAACCCATGATCTTGAATGAACCCTCCTTTTTTCTAGCTGGCTTGGTAGGAGAGCCAAATAAAATAGATGACACTACTTTGTAACTGGACTTTGCTGATGGTCCAGTGGCTAAGACTATGGGCTCCCAATACAGAGGACCTAGGTTCAATCCCTGGTCAGGGAACTATAACCTGCATGCTGCAACTAAAGATACCATGTGCCACAACACATGCCACAACTAAAGATAAGGACCTAACAAAAGCAGGAGAAATTAGGAAGAGGTGTCAGGAATACACAGAAGAGTGATATAAGAAAAGTCATAATGACTCAGATAACCACGATGGTTTGGTTACTCACCTAGAGCTAGATATCCTTGACTGTGAAGTCAAGTGGGTCTTAGAAATCATTACTATGAACAAAGCTAATAGAGGTGATGAAATTCCAACTAAGCCATTTAAAAATCCTAAAAGATGATGTTAAAGCATTGCACTCAATATGTCAGCACATTTGGAAAACTTAGCAGTGACCATAGGATTGAAAAAGGTTGGTTTTCATTCCAATCCCAAAGAAGGGCAATGACAAAGAATGTTTCAACTGCCATACAATTGCACTCATTTTACATGCTTGCAAGGTTATGTTCAAAGCCCTTCAAGCTACACTTCAATAGTACTTGAACCAAGAACTTCCAGATGTACATGTTGGATTTAGAAAATGCAGAGGAACCAGAGATCAAATTGCCAACATTTGTTGGATCACGGAGAAAGCAAGGGAATTCCAAAACAAGATCTAATTCTGCTTCATTGACTACACTAAAGCATTTGACTCTGTGTGTGTGTGTGTGTGTGTGTGTGTGTGTGTGTGAGAGAGAGAGAGATAGTTGCTCAGTCATGTCTGACTCTTTGCAACCCCATGGGATGCAGTCCACCAGGTGCCTCCATCCGTGGGACTCTGCAGGCAAGAATACTGGAGTGGGTTTCCATTTCCTTCTCCAGCTTTGACTGAGTGGATCACAACAAAACATGGAAAATTCTTAAAGAGATGGGAGTACCAAACCACCTTATCTGACTCCTGAGAAACCTGTATGTGGGTTAAAAAGCAAGTTAGAACTAGACATGAAACAACTGACCAGTTAAAACTGGGAAAGGAGTATGACAAGGCTATATATTGTCATCCTGCTTATTTAACTTATATGCAGAGTACATCATGTGAAATACTGGGCTGGATGAGTTATAAGGTCGAATCAAGATTTTCCTGAGAAATGTAAGCCTCAGATATGCAGATGATATCACTCTAATGGTAGGAAGTGAAGAGGAACTAAAGAGCATTTGATGAGGATGAAAGAAGAAAATGAAAAGGCTGGCTTGAAACTCAACATAAAAAACAACAACAACAACTAAGATCATGTCATCTGGTCCCATCAGGTCATGGCAAAAAGAAGAGGCAAAAATTGGAATCAGTGACAGATTTTCTTTTCTTGGACTCCAAAATCACTATGGACTGTGAGTGCAGCTGTGAAATTCAAAGACGTTTGCTCCTTGGAAGGAAAGCTGTGACCAACCTAGACAGTGTATTAAAAAGCAGAGACATCACTTTGCCAACAAAAGTCTGCATAGTCAAAGCCATGGTTTTTCAAATAGGTAGGAATGTGAGAGCTGGACCATAAAGAAGGCTGAGTGCTGAAGAATTGATGCTTTCAAACCATGGTGCTAAAGAAGACACATGAGAGTCTCTTGGACTTCAAGATCAAACCAGTCAATCCTAAAGGAACTCAACACTGAATGTTCATTAGAAGAACTGAAGCTGAAGCTGAAGCTCCAATTCTTTGGTCACTTGATTGAAGACTGAAGGCAAAAGGAGAAGGGGGTGGCAGAGGATGAGATGGTTAGATAGCATCACCGACTCAATGGACATGAATTTGAGCAAAATCCAGGAGATAGTGAAGGACAGAGGAGTGAGGCATGGTGCAGTCCATGGGGGCACAAAAATTGGACAGGACTGCAAGGAGATCCAACCAGTCCATTCTGAAGGAGATCAGCCCTGGGATTACTTTGGAAGGAATGATGCTGAAGCTGAAACTCCAGTACTTTGGCCACCTCATGCGAAGAGTTGACTTATTGGAAAAGACTCTGATGTTGGGTGGGATTCAGGGCAGGAGGAGAAGGGGCCGACAGAGGATGAGATGGCTGGATGGCATCACTGACTCGATGGACGTGAGTCTGAGTGAACTCTGGGAGTTGGTGATGGACAGGGAGGCCTGGNTCCAACCAGTCCATTCTGAAGGAGATCAGCCCTGGGATTACTTTGGAAGGAATGATGCTGAAGCTGAAACTCCAGTACTTTGGCCACCTCATGCGAAGAGTTGACTTATTGGAAAAGACTCTGATGTTGGGTGGGATTCAGGGCAGGAGGAGAAGGGGCCGACAGAGGATGAGATGGCTGGATGGCATCACTGACTCGATGGACGTGAGTCTGAGTGAACTCTGGGAGTTGGTGATGGACAGGGAGGCCTGGCGTGCTGCGATCCATGGGGTCGCAAAGAGTCAGACACGACTGAGCGACTGAACTGAACTGAACTAGCAACATTGAAGCTGCCCTGAGCACTGCTTAAATCCGAAGTGTTTGTGGCCACAAGTCGGAACTATGGCACCAAACAATATCGAAAGAACCAGCAAAATCCTAGTTCTGAGAAAGACAAGGCTTCTCCAGATTTCTTTATATTATTTTCAAACCCTGTTCCTAGAAGCATCCCCAGTCTGTACTGATGCTACACACTTGCTGTAGCTTTTCCATTACGGATTTACTGTTATTTCTTTTACCTCCTTTTTTTTTTTTCCTCAGGAAAAAGGTAATTAGGCTATAAACAGAGGTCTGACAACTAATTTCAGTCAAGGCAAAATTAATACAAAGCAGGCAGATAACTTCTATCACGTGAAATTAAAATAGATACATTTTAATGACATTCTGAAAAATCCAAGTCTAGTGTTTTTCCTTTGCTTCTCCCCATCTTCCCTTGTGTTCATGTGATCCCATTCTGCTTAGGTAGTGACAGGTGCTAATTCAGGCAGACAACCAGCTCACTGCTTTGCCGCCCTCAACAGCTCTTTCCCCCCATCCCCACTATTGATCTTTGGTTAGAAAGCTGCTTTTTCCCCTTCCTTCTAGGGGTCCCCCTATAGTGAAAAGACAGGACCTTCAGGGGGGAGGTAGTCACTGCCCACTGCTTGCATATTCCCCTTTTTATTGGCATTAATGAGAGCCTGTGTTCTGGGCCTTCCCTGGCTATCCAGTGGTTCAGACCTTGCTTTCCAATGCAGAGTGTGTGGGTTCCATCCCTGGTCAGGGAGCTAAGATTCCACATGCCCTGAGACAAAAATACATACAAAGGTAGCAGCATTGTTGCAACTTCAATAAAGATTTCTAAAAAGTGGTTCACATAAAAATCATTAAGAAAAAGAGAGCTGATTTGTTTAATCTATATCAAAGCTTCAAGAATTCGATGGTTAGAGGAATCCTGGGTGTGGACGTGCCTGTGTACATGGATTTCTGGGGAGAGTTTTCAGTGTTGCTGTGTTCTGTCACTCTAAGAACATATTAAATATGCATCTCAATGTCAGCTGCACCTTGAGATGCTATCTCCAAAATTATCACTTGCCTTCTGAAAACCATAACCCTAAAAATATTGATTGGTTAAAAGGCAGGATCTGAAGGAATGAGTCAGTGTCTCCGTGGATTATCCTAATCAAATAAGGAGCGTATTAACCTGGATACTCACTGATCTGCCAGTATTTGGTTTGAAATGTAGGCATCTCAAGTAAAGTTATGTGTTTCATTCTTTTGAATATTTCTCCCAGACATTTAAATACATTACCGCTAAGCCAGAACCAAGAAAAGCATAAAAAGCATTTTAAGGAATAAATTCAGCAAGTTTCCATTTGTACCAGATAGTAAAATTGTTGACATGCATTATGAGGCATGTGTATTTTTCAGCCTGACAGGTTTCAGTCACGTGCTCAGGGTGGACTATTTCATCTGCCAGGGGTTGTGTATAAAAGGTCTCAGACCATTTAGGTAGTGGTACTTCTTATAAAATAGAGGTAACATGTTGTCAAGTCACCTGGCTCTGCTATTTAAGCAAGTTGGAAGAAAAGCTGATTTCTTTAATTATGCTATTAATGTAACTTCGAAGGAGAGTAGCAGCTAAATACAAGATGAAAGGACTGGTAGGGATTCTCTCCACTGAAGTGTTGAGTTTTACGCAATTTTATTTAGAGGTACTTCCACTATTTAGGAGGCTTTGAGTTGATCTTCTGTGTCTCGAATTAACTACAGTGGTGAAAACATAAATTGCAAACCAGCATGAAATCACAAAGGGAAAGGAGGAAAGGGAAGAAGTAAGAGTCAGGGACTCAGATGTACTCTTCATTTTCCTCTAGGAAAAATAAGTATTGGACTGGCTGCCTGGAGTCCAACATTAGTGGGAACAAGCCTAATTATGGTTAGGCAGAAGGCCTAATGAGAAGTGTTACACACACAGCCTTCCTTTCTGTTTCCAGTGGCTTCTGTTTGTAGAGGAGTCTGAATTTTTGTTGGAGGCAAATGATTATGTTCCCTCTGCTTGATGTGCTAGAATAAAATATGGTTGTTGAGGAAAAGGAGGACTCAGACTGGAAAGTCTCTTGGCTGCAGACTGTTTGTATGAGCCATCGAGGAAGGTTCCAATAGAATATGGTTGGTAACACAGGGGAGGAGGTGCCGAGGGCTTGGAGCTTTCTAAGCCAGTGTCTTTGAAGTCTTTTGTGGACTCTCAGCTCTACTCCCTCCCCAGGAATCTTTAATCAGAACATTCTCAGGTTCTCTTTGCCCTATTCCATGGAGAAGGCTACCACACATCCAAATTAAGCTTTCACTCTCACAAGAAAGTGGTAATGCTTTTCCCCTTTTCCTGATTTCATGACTGATTTTACTCAAGATTCAGTGTTCAGAAAAATATTTAAATTTCCCATGAATGGCCAAGATGGAGTTTCCTGATGAAAACACGAATCACTAACGAATGAAGAATAATTCTATATATTCTGTTATGTACATCTTTGTGTTTCTCCTGGTGACATCAGGACATATTTGTTGAGTAAACCAATCATTGTGAAATAAACCATGGAGATATTTAGCTTTCATTCACTTATCCCTTTCAATTTGTCAAGTGAGTCCATGGCTGTTAGCTCTTTTGATATTAGAAGATAAGCCCACAGTGGAACAAATGTTATTATTCATATTTTAGACATGAAGAAACATACTTTATTGCAAAGATTTGGCACAAGGTGGGTGGCTGGTAATCACCAGACTCTTGGCCAGCACTCATAACTCAGTTTGAAAGCTTGCTGCTAAGTTTCCCATCTACAACACCTTTAAAATCTTGATCCAGCGTGAAAACCTTGCTTTCTATTGGCTTTTTACCTCTAGAGACCCCAACACAGAATGAAACCAACTGAAACCCCGGAAGTCTGTCTGAATTGCTGAAAGTGGCTTCCTGGTGGCTCAGTTGGTAAAGAATTCACTTGCAATATAGGAGACTTGGGTTCAATCTCTGCATTGGGAAGACCCCCCTGGAGGAGGAAATGGCAACCCACTCCAGTATTCTTGCCCAGAGAATTCCATGGACAGAGGAGCCTATGATCTACAGTCCATGGGGTCATAAAGAGTCGGATACGGGTGTGCTAGAGCTGGTTTTTGCTCATGAGGACCAATAAAGCCCATCTCTTCGCCTGGTGGGCTGCCCTCTATGGGGTTGCACAGAGTCGGACACGACTGAAGTGACTTAGCAGCAGCAACAACCACTTCCTACTTTCATGTTCATTGGTAACTTGAAATGGGCCATGAAAGGAGTGTTTACATCACAGAAATTGGCAACCACTACAGATCAGGTGACTCAGTGGTAAAGAATCTGCCTTCAAATGCAGGAGCATCAGGAGATGCAGGTTTGATCCCTGGGTCGGGAAGATCTCCTGGAGGAGGAAATGGCTACCCACTCCAGAATACCTGCCTGGAAAATCCCATGGACAGAGGAGCCTGGCAGGCTATAGTATATGGGGTCCCAAGAGTTGGACATGACTAAGCACACACAGATCAGAGAGTTTCCAGCTCTCAAGAGAGTTAGGGTCACACACTTGATCAGCACACTCCTGATTAGAAATCTGAGCATCTAGGCAAAAATCCTGCCTCCAGGTCTCTTGACGCTTAGAATGTGTCTCAATGTGTTTGATTTGGAAGACACTGAGTTTCTCTGGGACAACTTTTGAGTACATCCTTCTGCAATCCTTTGAAACTATGTGTTGGAGAACATCAGAGTTATCTTCTCTGAAAGGGAAAGTGATGTCTAAGAATAAAATAAGCTACTTGTTTAAGTCTATGGGTGTTTGTGAACATGTGAGTGTGCTTTAAATTACACATAATTTTAAACAACTGTGTAAAAAGAGTTTTAAAAGTTTAATGGTGCTGAACCAAGAATAGGAATTAAAAACTGAAAAGAAGATAGGAAAATATACCTTGTTTTTCTGCTTTAAAAAATAAGTTTCCCTCTCATCTGCAATTAAGATGCTGGGTATTTGCATAAAATGTGTAAAATTAGAGATAATTGAACTACAGTAGCTATAAAAGGGGCTCTTCCATTTAAAAAATAAATCAGATGTCCACTAAAAGGGTGTAAGAGCCATTCCCGCTCCACCCCACGCCGCTTTCCCCTCCCTCTCTCATTTGGGTCTCTGGTATTTTTCACACTTTTATAGCTGATTTTTATTGCCAAACAATCCTTGGAGTTTGTGGCAGCTCTGAGACGACAGCTGGCCCAGGCAGGCCTGTTAACTCTGGCATGTTAAGGACCCTTCAGAAGATTTCAAATCCAGCCTCAGCACCCAGGTCAGGAGATCAAACCCAGGGAGACCTTAGAGGCTGCAGAGGGGGCTGAAAAAAAGGGGAACATGGGGAGTAAGGAAGACAAGAGAAGTACAGAAATGCCTGTAAACCAAACATCAATAGCTGTTTTTGTTTCCCTGAACCAGGGTTTCCCCTGGGAACCTCAAGAGTAAAAGGTTCAGTCTGGAAAGGAGAACACTGGCAAGCACAGTGCCAGATGATGGTCCCAGGCTGACGTTTGTACTATGATTGCAGGAGCCTTTCTTCCCAGGAGGACGTGCAGCTTCCACTCTGAAGGACCAGTCCTGAGCATCTTCCTGGCACATGTCTAAGGCCTGTTCCCTAAGGATGGCCCATCACTGGCCTGGGCTTAGCCCGTTTCACTCTAGGGCCTGGATGCGTGATGATGGCCTGACCAATGGCCTGCTGTTTGTTTGCTGCTCCTCTGAGACATTCAGAATAGGGAGTCTCAGCAGGTACTCTCATCCTTTTGTCTCATCTGTCCTCTTCCATGAAGACAGAAACACTTCTAGGGTGGATACTGTGCTTGTAAGCAGAGTGTGAGGGGTGGGAGGAGGTTTTGCAGTGCTAAAATGTGATAAGGAAAGTGCCCAAGTGGGGAAAATGTTGAATTCTCAAAAATACGACAGTGCTTCCAAAAGTACACCAAGGAAACAATGCCAGCTGTAGTTCTATGTCTTCTGATACAGAGTAAAAATCAGTTTTTCACAAAATTTTAATAAGTAAAAACAAAGATAAGTGGTTTCTTAGAGTGAGATCTCCCATACTAAGGCATTTTATCTTTGACCCACAACATCTGCTCACACTGTGCCTGTGTGTCATGCGATAGATCCCAGGGCATCTAGGAAGTGTGTAAGAGATGTATGTTGATTTGCTTTGACATCCTGTATTCTTGGGAACCCATAGCCTTTGAGATCAGCTCAGTGTAGTGAGGCCTTTCCCTGCTTAATTTTTCCCTGCTCTCTTCCTACTCAATCTGCATCCCATCTCTTTAAAATAATAAAAGAAAGGATTTCCCTGATGGTCTGCTGCTGCTGTTGCTGCTAAGTCGCTTCAGTCGTGTCCTACTCTGTGCGACCCCGGAGACAGCAGCCCACCAGGCTCCCCCGTCCCTGGGATTCTCCAGGCAAGAACACTGGAGTGGGTTGCCATTTCCTTCTCCAATGCATGAAAGTGAAAAGTGAAGGTGAAGTCGCTCAGGCGTGTCCAACTCTTAGCGACCCCATGGCCTGCAGCCTACCAGGCTCCTCTGTCCATGGGATTTGCCAGGCAAGAGTACTGGAGTGGGTGCCATTGCCTTCTCCTCCCTGGTGGTCTAGTGGTTCGAACCAGCTAGCCAATGCACGGAACATGGGTTCAGTCCCTGATCTGGGAGAATCACACGTGCTATGGAGCAACAAAGCCCGTGCCCCATAACTACTGAGCCTATGAGCCCAAGAGCCTGTGCCCCATAACTACTGAACCTATGAGCCCCAGAGCCTGTGATCCATAACTACTGAGCCTATGAGCCCTGGAACCTGTGATCCATAACTACTGAGCCTATGAGCTCTAGAGCCTGTGCTGCATAGCAAGAGAAGCCGCTGCAATGAGAAGCCCAGGCTTCGCAGCTAGAGAGCAGCACCCACTCGCTGCAAATAGAGAAGGCCCTCATGCAGCAGCAAAGACCCGGCACAGCCAAAACTACATACGTATATGCCTGCGTGATTAGTCACTTAGTCCTGTCTCACTTTTTGTGAACTGTAGACCACCAAGCTCCTTTGCTTATGGGATTCTCCAGGTAAGAATACTGGAGTGGGTTGCCATTCCATTCTCCAGGAGATCTTCCAGACCCACGGCTTGAACCCAAGTCTGCTGCACTGCAGGCGGATACTCTACTGCTTGAGCCACAAGGGAAGTCCTACACACATGTATACAAACATACGAATATAAATAGTTTAAAAATAATATTGATGAAAGAAAAAGGTCCTGCAGTTTCCTTAGACTCCTATCATCTCCTGGAAGAAAGTGCCTGATCTGTTAATAGGGGATAAAGTTGACTGATTTAAAGTGTGACCCCAGCCTAGTAGCCTGCTTCCCTTCAATTTGGTACATCCCGGACATGATGTCATAATAGCCATTCTGCTGACATTTGAGACACAACTGAAAGTCAGTGGTAAATAACAGCACCAGGATGCAAACATTCTAAATCCCTGCATATAGCACTCCCCAGAGCATTGTCTCTTCCATTTTTCCACCAAGCCAACCTGGATGTGCTCCTCATTAGCTGTAGGTCTTTCTCTTTTATACTTACTTACATCATAGAGAATCAACATAAACAGAACATTATTTCTATATATTTTATATTCAACCAAAAGGTGTGCAACTAAAAATTGTTCATTTTTAATAATGTGTATAATCATCATAATAAATAATGTATCTGATAGGTAATGATTCTTTTTATAGCCTAACACAATGTTCCTAGCACACCATAATGAAGAAGATCTGAAAGTGTTATGCGGAGCTGCGTCTTGAATGAGGAATGTAGAAGGGCATCTTAGATGGTGGGATGAGGATAAGATGCTGTGAATGATATGTGGAAGTACTGAATTGACACCTGTGGTGAGCGAGCTGAAGTTCACATCATCATTCTCTTCATGCATGTGGAGACAACATGCATGAAGTTTCAGAGTCTTTCTCAACATAGTGTTTCAAGACGCAATTAATTGAGGTTGGCCAGAGCAACAAGATCTCTTTTGCACTTTTCATATTTATCATAGAAAATATGTTAAATAATGCTGGCAACAGAAAGTCCAAGTTTCTAATTTTTTTTCTAGTTGGTGAGTAGAGTCTCTTGCAAACTTTGGGAAAGACTTGTGCCTTTATAGATACAAAAGTGAGTAGCTTGCTTCCTTCTACTCCATCACCAGCTCTTCAGCCCGTTACATGGTTATGTAAAGATACAAAAGGTGCATTCATTAAAAGTGAGAAAAAGTGTAAAAGAAAGGAAGAGGAGTAAAATACATACCATCTGATCTTCAAAGTTTCTGCCAGTGAACTTCAATTTTCTAGCTCTCAACTGTCAAAGAATATCCTTCACAAGCCCATACGACTAACGTGGGTAACAAGGACAGGGGTCCAAGATGCTTGAGGGCTTTGAGGGACACTCTGGCCCATTTTGAGGCCAACTTGCCTTCATCTTTTCACTCAGATTTCCCTTGTGTGACTATCGAATGTCCCTTCTCATAGGAAATGACCCTGTAGTGTCTCCCCTCCAAGTAACAAACTTTCATCTTAACCTGCCTTCTACTCCGTGTAAATTCTATAATTTTTCAAGAGCCTTTTGTATAATATGGAAACTTCAAGCAGAGTACCCAAGGCATTTTCTTTCATCAACCTGCTTCTAATTTCATCAAAGCACTAAAAAGAAATCCATTTGGCTTTTTATTTGTCCAGTACTCTTCTCACTCTCAAACGCATTCAAAAGCCACCTCTCGGATTTGAAGACGCCTCCGCGGAATTATGTAATTGGACCCACAATTGCTAGTTCTCCACACTCTTGCTCCCTCACATTACTGCAGAGCAGACTCCTGTTTTGTAGACCTTCCTTATTGTGTAAATGGCTGCATTATCACTGTGTACACATTAGGACAAGCAAATGGGCCCCCGAAGGCAAATAAGGGTTCAAATAACCCAGACAAGGTAGCCCAACTGAATTGAGGATTCACCCTTGTTACAACCTTATTGCTTTATGGCACATGAGCCAGTGGAAGGGACAGACTGCTTCAAGTGTGTTTCTACTGATCCTGCTGGCAAATCACAGCTTTATTACGGTAATGAGCCTGACCATATTTCTGTGCTTATGCATATTAGGCACCAAATGTATTTTCTGGCCTGCCAGCCTGTGGTAGTAACTAACATGAGCAATTTGTTCTGGGTTACAGTGTGTGTGCACGCATTAGGTATGAGCATGTTAGTTGCTCTGGGTTATAAAATACTACATGTTTCATCATGTGTATTTTTATATGCACAACTTAACTGTATGCAAAATAGCTTGGCAATTAACCAACACAACTTAGTTTACTATGAGATTATTGCACAAATAATGTGAATTGGGGGCAGCCACCATTTCAATTTAGCAATGTTAAAAATGTCATAGGATTATTAAATATCTAAAGAAAATGCTTTATTTTTTTCCTTTATGGTATTAATGTTAAGGTTCTTATAAAAATATCCTGATGCTCCTCTCAGTATCATTTCTGTAAATAACCCTGAGTGACACTTTTTTTAGGAGGTTGTGGAAATTTAGACTATGAATTCCCCAGGACTTATTGTGAACTGACATTTGATCTTGGACCTCATTGATTTCCAGGTAAATGGCCGCTATTATCATTTCTTCCTCAGGATCATATTTTATGTATGCCATTCATTGGATCCATGATTATTAAGAGTAACATCAGCATAATTCAGCTCACACGCTAAAAAACAATATGTTTTCTCTCTCTTTATACTGACCACTGGAACCATAAGGCTTGGTGCCATTCACTTGATTGCATGGCTGTATAAGAAGCATCTTCATTCAGGGCCTTGCTCCAGAAAAGTAGACCTATGGAAATATGTCCTCCTGAAATCTTAATTAAAATGAACTCTTTGTTCTACTGCCCTAGGAGATGAATAGACAAACTAACAAAAATAAATACATGGGTAAACAATTAGAATAGGAGGGAAACCTCTGCCAAAGCAACTGCTGTTCTTTCCACTTTCACACACATGGCTTATTTTAAGTTGTCAGAGAATTACTTTTTTTCCCTCCATTCAGGTTGGTTTTATGTAAATGACCACACAGGACAGGTGCCTTTATTTAGTCACTACCAAAGCCGGAATCATGTCGTACAAGAGCTGATAACATGAAATAACATGAAATAAGTGGGCTTATCCCTTTGGAAGCTAGTTTTACAGTACGGGTATTTCTCTTTAGCAAATCCTGCTGCGTTTTTAAGTAATACGATAAAACAACATAAATGTCTTTGTGGCGAAAACTGATTGTTTCAGAAGGAACATGGCTGTTTTATTCTCGTCTTTTATCTCTTCTACAGTGAATTTTTGAAAATTCACTGAACAGCTCCCTGGCCTGTGTATATGTATAATAGGTTATTTGCTTATGAACCCCCACAATTCTTCATGAGCTGAATAAAGGCAGACTGAGAGGAAACCCCACGTTGACAGCAGCAACACCCTGAATAAATACAAAACCAAGATGGAAATGTGCCTTTTGCAGCCTGTCACAAATTGATACGGCTCATGATAGATACTTAGTTCTCTGACAGTCTCCCCTGCACCTTTGCTGGAAAGTTGATAGAAATTACTCCAGCTGAATGCTTAAAGCAGATGTTATCCCATTAATTAGCCCTGGACCTGGGTACACTCGAGACTTTCCCATTTTCAGGCCGAAAGGAATTGGTCCCAGTGAGCGTGCTCTATATCCACATTTAGTATCATCTCATAAACAGCAGTGAAAACACAGCAGGTCCTTGATGAAGATACATGAGCTTATTTCTAATTTAAAGTTATGTTGCTTAACCTTAATGTAATTGGTCACCGGTGGCCAACTGTTTGTATAGTGTGTTGATGACCAAAGAGATGTAATAAATTATAAAACTCTCTGCTTAAATGGAGGGAACAACTGTTTTGTTAAAAGCCTTGCATGTAATAATGGTAAAATAATTATACCTCAGGCCAAATAACTGTGAAGCTGTTAATACCATAACAGAGTTGTCTTCAGGATAACTCGGTTCATCCCCATTTAAAACAAGTACATGAACCTGACTCTTGTATTTAGCCAAGAGTAACTTGGAATGTTTAATTTCAAAGTGATTCAAATGAGCAGATAAGTCATCCCGTCTGGTAATGGGTAGTGGGGTGGTGGGGTGAAAATCACTACAGTTAACTAGAAAACAAAAAGCTCAAGTAATTCTATTCTGTTCATCAGCTCATACTGGCTGCCAGGAGGACTTGATTAGCGGGTAGAATAAGTGGGATAATAATAAAATAGGAAAGTAATTGACACAACTTTAATGTTTAATAATGAATACTACGCCAGGGGCAAAATAAAGAGAAACTGTCTTCTTTTCTGAGAGTGGGTTCTGACTTAAAATTTCTTAGGCCAAATATAGATCACAATGATCTGAGGCTTGTGAACTACATTTCCAGGATTACAGTTAAAGTTATAAATCTAGTTAAAATGAAAGCATATGATTAACAATATTCAATCTATCATGAGTAATGATACCCATTCCATAGGTTTTCTATATGTTTCTGTTGAAAATATTCCCCCTTTTCTCTGAAAGCCTCGTGATTTTAAAATGTAAGCATGAAATAAACATATCTGTGCTTCTGTCTGGATGTTCTTTTTTTCAGTTCTGGTTGAATTGTGTTAACTAACTTCTCTGAAACAAGTAGGAAAAGTAAAGTTTTTGCTTTCCTCAAAAGATAATCTTTTTCTCTAAATATTTGCATTCTGGATTTGGATCATATCCAGAAGGGTACTTCAAAATAGAGAAAAAATATTTCTTTCCCTTCTCACTGTACTTTTCTTAGAAAGACCTTCCAATATTTTAAACTATTTACAGTACCTCTAGGTCATTATTCCCCGTGACTCTGCTGAAATACCCTGGGATACTATTTACAGCTGACTTCGAAGTTACTTCACAGCATCACTTTACAAAACGAAGACTTCACCATGTGAAAGTCATTATTTTGCTTAATGCAACTTGCAATGGTAAGATTTATTTATTTATTTTTAGTTTGCCACTTTCATACACACACTGCCGTGACTGGTAGTATTAGTTGTAAAAACCCCAGAAGCTCCAATGTGAAGACATGTGTCTCTCCAGAGTCAGTGTGTCAGTATTATTTGAGGCTAAATTATAAAATCAAAGATGCTGATGAGAAAGTAACAGGCGAATAAACAGGCAAAAAAATATCCGATGGCATTCACTATTCTGCTTTATGGATAGCAACCTAGAGCTTTCTAAGCCATCAAAGGACAGTGGGCCAACCCAGGAAGACCATACTTATTGAAGCTATAAAAAAGAAGTTCCCAAGTCTGTATGGAGAATAGTTGTACTCTGAGAATAACTTCAGAGCTACCCTTCTTAATAGTAAAAATGACTCGGTTGCTGTTCTAACTAAAAATCAATGTGGCTCACAATTTTAATAAGGAACATGAATCTGAAAACGTATTTAGCATCAGGTTATATAAACAGACCCTAATGAGATACCATAAAATCCATCACATTAAAGGCTGTTTTCCTGCAAGGTATATTAGCTAAAAATGCTCCATATATTAGGTCAGTATACAACAGTACACATAATAAAGCAGCTCTGTCAAGATAAGATGCATGCTTTGCCCCTTAAAACTGTTATTTTTGCACATTTTATAAGGTTCCTTGAATACATGAATAAGATAAGTTATTCCCATCTCTTTCTTAAGCAACCTCAGAAATGGCTATGACCTGAAACTGAAATTCTTGTAAACACCCATCCGAAGAAAATGTGTGCAGCTCTGTCTTAAAGAGATGGTACATGTTTAATTATACTAACTTCTTCCAGCAGAATACTATTAACATGCACATTAGCATCATCTCATTGGTTCATCCTGCTGCTCCACCTTAGGGGCAGCAGTAGGAGCTAATCTTATTGCTCCCATGCGCATAATAATGAAATTTGGTCTTGTCTCAAGGCAGTGTTCTCTGGTCTAAAGTACAGCTATTACTATTCTGGAAATTTTCTGACCGATTCATTGTGAAAGATAAAGAAATAAAATAAAATATAGTCCCAAACAACAATTATAAAGTACATTGTTTTACCTTGAGTATCAAATAGTGATTGAAGATACGAATGACTCCAATAAAGACATGAGTAGAAACTAAATTCTTCAATAGCTAGCTATATCTTATACATTCAAGAAGCACACCCCACATATAAACCCTGACAATCAGTGTATACCTAAAGTTCTGCTTCTGAACGCTATCTTCAGCTATGTACCGGTGGGATAAAAAACAAACCCAAACCATAGAAAGACTCCTTTCTTCATTTCTTTTTCATCCATTTCCCAAGAAACAATGACAAGATCGCATAGAATATATAATACCCTTGCCTTTTTGCATGCAATGTTGGAAAGCTCTAATAAAAAAAATATGCATACATTGCAGAGCACACACAAAAATACATGTGAATTCAAGGCTACTGAATTAAGGGAGGTTGTTCCAACATTTCCCCCACTGTACATTATTTGTATTCAAGGTTTTTGAAATGACATTGTAATCTGATGATGCACCAGCCTATTATATTGTCTAGCAGGACAAATATCCTTGCGTTTTCTCTGTAGAACTAACACAATTTTTCCATGTCAGAGGTGCATAATATCCTGGCGGTCATAAGGAATGATGCTATTAATCCTCTTGGGCAATCTCCAGGTCTGATTATTAGGGAAATAAATTTGCATGCTGCATATGAGCTAGGTGAATCACCGAGAGCACAAATTATATTTCCTGACAGCAAGTTAGAGAATGGAGCCGTGTCGCTTTTTTATCTTTCCCCCCCTCTGAAAGCTATAGAATTTCAATTCATTACATGAGATTGGTTAGAATTCAAGTCTCTTTTTAAGTTGATATTAAGTTGAGTCTGTTATCTCTGCGAAGGCTGGTAGGTTTCCCCAGAGTATCCACCTAATCACTACTTAAAAAAATCGAAACGTATAGTTAGTGTCATGATTTAGGTACCACGGCTACTTTATTTATCAGCACAGAGTGAGATAATTTCAATTTGAGCCTCCATAGCCCTCATGAATTTAACTGACTTGAAAGCTTTTCACACCAACTCCATTCTTCCCTCCCCTTTTGTTGCATATTCTAATAACAGTTATTCTGGGCACCTTCCTTGCTGCTATGCCAAACATTGCACCGGGCTCCTTCCTCTCTTGTAGAGACCTGATTCCAGTCAAGCTTGTGCAAACAGCCTCCAGTTTCTCTCTCCACATTTGACTGCCTCCTCTTTGCCAGCAGTACTGCCAGGCATGTCTGCATTCAATATCCATGATGAATGTATTTTTATTATTTCCAGGGGTTGGCATCTGAGAAACCTTTTTGCATTATTAAATTTGAACAGGGAGAATGATAGCAAATAAGAGCATAATAAATTGCTTTATGTCCTAATGTATTAATTAAGCAGACATTTATTATAATGGTTGTTTTATAGACCTATTGTAAAAATGTATGATTATGTGGCGATACTCCTAGCTGGAGCCACATATGGTAACTTGGGTAGATGGCTTGTGATGTTTGTCAGGTTGGAAAGGGTTCATCGGGTATAGTCTGCAAATTCACAAGGAGGCAGAGAACCCAGCTCAGATGTAAGCTTGGGGAGGATAGTTTTGCTATAGCTATGGTATATCAGGGCAACAATCTTTTTATTAATATTGCAGTTGTATAAAAATAAAAATATACATACCCAGTGCAATAACTACCTTATATAGTACAGTTTCATGCTTTATAAGGTGTATTTACAGATGCACCACAAAAGAGATAGCAAATTATAGACAGTCCTTCAACTCAAAAATGTATGCTATTACTATTGTTTGAAACAGAAATAAGTATATATTTCAGAATAGTAAGGATAATGCCAAACCCAAAAAGCAGACAATTTTGAATATGTAAGAACTAAATATTTTAGATGATATATATTTATTCAGAGCAAACACAAAGCTGCACAGCTCAGGGGTTCGCATCTTGGCCTTTTGATTACTTGAGCCATGGGTAATTGTTAGAAAAACAATTCTTGCTTTATCTTCCTTCTTCACAGTGGGATAAGTGATTCATTTAATATTTTGCCAGCTAAGTAAATGAATAAATAAAATATTCAAGAAAGTTCTTCTATCACTTTCTTTCCCATGCAGTCAATATGGTTTCAGTGCAGTCATTCTCAGAACAGACATACCTTTGAATCACAGGTGTGTTCTGCAAGCACATGGCTTGGGGTTTTACATAATCAGGAAATATTCTCTACATTTAAGAAAAGGAAGTAGCAGTTGGAGAGAATACAGAGAGAGTCCATAGGGAAGGTTACTAGAGTTATCTCAGAGAATGTTACTTGGCCCTCATATGGAGGCTTCTTTTGTCTTTAAATAGTAGCTCTTTTCAGCACTGTGGACTTTAGTTCCTGCCAAACACCAGACACGGAGGCTGACTATAGAGGTGGTTTGTAACTAGCTCAGAAAAGGACATGAGTTTAGATGCTGAAGATGGCTAAAATCAGTTATGCAATTAACCAAACCAAATCAACCCTCAGTGCCATCCTCAGCGCCTATCTGCAAAGCAGGTATCAGAGTTACTAGGGAGAAGGAGAGATGGGGAAGGGATGAAGCTGAAACATATTGATCTCTGAGCACATACACGAGGCTTTCCAACAATGGGAAAGAAATAGAGAGGCCATGCAAGGTGCATCCATGGACCAATAAGCAAATGGCATGAAACCCAGAAAAATGCTGCCTCCCTTTCTGTGATCTGAAAACTGTCATTCCATTCCTTGAGAATATATTAGTCTGTCAAGTACCTTTATGTTTAGAAGTTGATAAAATCTGAGTGATCTGAGTTTTCCACTCTGGTACCAGTTGTTCAAGTATTACGTATACATTAGAGAAAAATAGATGCCATTCCAAATGGCAAGCATCCTGCTAGGCACCTTGTTTATGTCATTTACTGTGGTCTGCACCATGGAACCTTACCCTTACATAGAGCCAAGGGGTGTGGCTTTATTTTACATTCGAGGACATTTCACATCAAGGGCATTGAGGTCTAAGCAGTTAAGTGAATGCCCACGCTTACAGCTAGGAGGTGAGAGAGTTGGTATTCAGATACAGTTTTGATGCCTAAAATTTCTTGTTATTCTTGGGCCAATCTTTCTGCTAGAAAGAGGGAGACAGATAAAGGTAGAGGTAGAGATACAAAGTGGAAAAGGCAATGGCACCTCGCTCCAGTACTCTTGCCTGGCAAATCCCATGGACGGAGGAGCCTGGTGGGCTGCAGTCCACGGGGTCACGAAGAGTCAGACACGACTGAGCGACTTCACTTTCACTTTTCATTTTGATGCATTGGAGAAGGAAATGGCAACCCACTCCAGTGTTTTTCCTGGAGAATCCCAGGGATGGAGGAGCCTGGTGGGCTGCCATCTATGGGGTCGCATGGAGTCGTACACGACTGAAGTGACTTAGCAGCAGCAGCAGCAGCAGCAGCAGCAGAAATACAAACAAGGACACAGAGAGAGAAGCAAACAAAGGGGAGGAAAAGAAAGAGACTGAGAGAAAGAAAGAGCCAAAGGAGAGAGAATTTGAGTCATAATGAAACAAGTGAGAAGGTAAATGTGATCTAAAATATTCCTTTATGTTTTCACAAAGAAAGAAAAAGTGAAGGTCCTCAGTCATATCCAACTCTTTGAGACCCCATGAACTGTAGCCTACCACGCTGCTCAGTCCATGGGATTTTCCAGGCAAGAGTACTGGAGTGGGTTGTCATTTCCTTCTCCAGGGGATCTTCCTGACCCAGGGGTCGAACCCGGGTCTCCCACGTTGTAGGCAGATGCTTTACTGTCTGAGCCATGTCACTCCAAATGAGATACTGGGTGCAGTGGATTTACACCCCCAAGAATCACATGTAAACCATGTATTTGTTCTTGAGAATGAAAGGAAGGATCTTAAAGTTATGCGACTTCTGGTCATTACCTTTCTCAGAAGATTTCTCGCGGTAAACAGTCTGTAAAGTCTCCTGCTTCTGGACTATGCTGTCTGGACCAAGACAGAGTTAGACGCAAATTAAATCTTGATCCTTTCCTCGCTGTTACAGCCTAGAGAAAGCCATTTAATCTCTATGAGTGTTCGATTATTGTTATTGTTATTGTTTTTATTAATATTATTATCCTTAATAGACTCCATTGTAAAAGTTCATGAAGCACGGTAAATACTCCCAGGTCTCTGGTCAAAATGCAAATGTGTATAGTCCAGACCATAAACCAGGCAAAATCCAATCCTCCCATGTCATTATCTACCAGGCATAAAAACAGTGCACTGATTGGCTGGGCCCCAGACACTGAGCATAAAACCAAAAGCCACGAGTGGCCGTGATCAGCCTCCTGCACCATGACTGTGTGCAACTTGACAAGGCATTCCATTACAATTGCAATAATTTCCTCACCTTACATTCGTCCTGGCTTGCACAGTGAACAAATATTTTTACTTCAGTGCCTTCCTATGAGTCCCGTAGTTACTCCCAAGAGATAAATGATACTTTTATTGACATTTTCCTGATGTGGAAACTGAGTTTCAGAAATTTGGAATGATCTGCCGATGCCATCAATAACTAATAGATTAGGACTAAGAACTCAGGGTTTCGGCTTATCTTGGTACTCTTTCAGGGACTGAGATTTTGGATTTGGAATCTTAAGCTGAGATGTTTCAAAAGAGAATGGAATATTTTCTACCAAATTATTCAGCCAGAGAACTTCCCCATTGGCTCAGAGGTAAAGAATTTGCCTGCAATGCAGGAGACACAGGAGACTTTGGTTCGATCCCTGGGTCAGGAAGATCCCTTGGAGGAGGAAATGATAATCCACTCCAGTATTCTTGCCTGGAGAATCCCATGGACAGAGGAGCCTGGAAGGCTATAGTCCAAAGGTTTGCAAAGAGCTGGGCATGATGGAGAAACTGAACACATATACACATTCGGCCAGAGTAAGTAGCTGGAGAATACTATGCTTTATATAGGCTCTGAATCCACAAGGTAAGTTGACTGATTTTTAATATTCTTAATTTTTAAACTGTTTAATCTTAAACTAAAAATTAATTTAAATTTACAAGTCTTTTAAAATTTGCATGATTAAAACAACATTAACACTACTTACATTTATTACATAGGGTTTGAATTCCAACCATCGCATACTTGTCCTGAAAGCAAAGACTGGCTTCTCAGGATTTTGCCCAGGGCCCTGGCATCCACAGGGAGATAGCAGTCTACTGTTAGCTTCTGCGCAGTGACCTATCCTGACAAAAGAAGAATTTCACACCGCCCAAGCAACTGACAAAACAGCTCTTTCAGGGAATATGTAATATTTTCTGATAAGCAGCTTATGCTAGTTTTCTTAGCAAATAGCCCGGAAGCATTTCTGTCTGTGGCATTTTGAGAAGTGATAAGTTGAAGGGAAGCCCTCTGACCATGCCAGAGTCAGGCAGGCCCTTTTTTGTTCAGGGGACAGGTCTTTGGAAAGATGTAAACATGTGGCAATTTGAAAATGATATAAAGTAATTGATCACAGAGACAGCCCAGAGCATGCATTGTTAACAGAAACACATGTCCCTGTTTATGGAGTTGTAAACAGAGGAGTACGTGTTTATTGTATTTATTGTTGGAGGTGAAGGCCAAAGCCTGGGGCAAGATCAGGTCGAACCCTTGTCACTTTTGCACATGGCTATGCATAAAAGCAATATTTTGTACACATATTGTGCACATATAAAAATATATGTGCACATATTTTTGTAGCAGTATTTTCAATTGGGTGTTCAAAGAACAACGAACAAAGGGCTACAGGGTCCCATTCCGGGTTTCAGAGGCTCATCAAGGAAACTTAATGAAGGGACGATATTTGTGCCTTTCTGTGATGAGGAACTGAGGATCAGAAAAGCCTAGGTGCTTAGCTTTCCTTACATCTAGAAGCTAATTAACAGTAAGACTTATGATGTGAACTGAATCCTGACTCCAAAGCAGGGTGTCCACCATGCCACTCTCCTTCCAGAACTGAAAACACAGGTGCATTTAGCAGAGCTGCTTGCCTGTGTGCTTGCTATTGTGAAAACCAAGGGTGATGCTATCAGACCACTCAAAGACAAGGGGTCAATGTCTCTAGTCTCTAATTATGCACCAAAGATAACTTAAGGAGATGCTTTATCTCCCCACGTGTCTGAGCACCAAGGGCTTGGTCAGGTTCTGGTAAAAGATGAAGATAGTCTTTGGGGAGATTTCCAAGTGGCTTTGCATTGCAAAGAACACTAGTGTGCCTACAGAGTTTGCTTTCATAAATTTGGTTGCAGGCTATTTTGAGGGAAAACGCATCCAATCTTCCCTTTCCCTTGCAGGTATTCAGTAGCTATTAGACCACATTTTAAAATGAATTGTGTGCACTGATGTTAAAGAAGGTTAGACTCTCTGAGCTGCCACCAGTGACATATGACTACAGTGACAGACAGTCAGCGGTATTCAAAATGAATTAATCAGAAAACACAGCCTACTTCAATGTGACGTTTAGAAGGAGGAGGAACAGCTACTTATTTACCAAAGAGATGTCACTGAACCATCTTCCTATCTGGAGATAGCCTATGGCTACATAATCCTTTCAAACCAGCCTTGGAACGATATACTACACATGTAGCCAGGTCTTTTAGGCCGGTTCCCTCTTGTTCTCTTCTCTCATTCCTCAAGCTGGCCTTGGTTATTTTATTTAGGGGAAGGTCACGAGATGAAGTGGGGGTTTTGGATACCTTCTACAGGGATATCAGGGGCACAGAGAGCCTTTGGAGATGGAAGCATTTCTTCTGATTGTTCTTAGAAGTGGACATACGTAATGTCTAACACCCTTGAAGGAAGAAATATGGTAATAATGGTGATAGTGGTACCTTAATTTTATGAATATGTAATGCTAATATGTAAACAGTTGAGAACTCTGAAAACTCTTCATCATTCATGTCATACAATGGAAATATTATGCAGTCTAACTCAACATTATACAGTAATAATGTTATTTCACATGGATTAGTTGACAAGCATGGGCCAATACTGTCTATCAAACAAAACTCTTGTGCCAGGTTGTATCTTGGTGATAAGTAGAAAAAGAGCCACTCAGAGTCTGTTTATGTATTAATCAAGGCATCAGACTCAGGCCGCTCATGGAGTTATGTTCTTTACTAAAAATTATGACAATCTTCTGGATACCAGGCGTCTTAGTCAGTTCGAGTTGCCATAACAAAATACCCTAGCCTGGGTAGCTTAAACAACAGAAACTTATTTCTTCTAATTCTGGAAGCTGGAAGTCTCAGAACAGGCCGCCAGGAGGACCATGCTCTGGTGAGAACTCATTTCCTGGTTTGCAGACGGCCACGCTCTTGATAGATCCTTACTTGGCAGAGAGAAGGTATGTGAGAGAGCAAGCAATCTGATGTCTCTTCTTATAAAGACACTGATCCCTTCATGAGGTCTCTACTCCTGACCTCATCTCAGTCCATACTCATTTCCTTTAGCTGGATATTTGCTGCTCACACTGCCCCCAACTTCACCACTCCTCTGTTCATGAAATCTTTAAGCTTCAAGTTAATTGTATTATAACGAGTTCTTGGAATTGGTTCTTTTTTTTTTTTTCCTAAGAGTTTAGGAAACCATCTTACTATGACTCCTCAAATTGTACATTCCCTTCCCACTTAGACAAGTGAGGTGGATAGTACGCAAGTGTGTCGTAAAGACAAACCAGCTACTTTGCACCCAGGTATTGCTTCAAAGGTGGCTCGGTTGTAAAGAATCTCCATGCCAAAGCAGAAGATGCAAAAGATGTGGGTTTGATACCTGGAGAAGGAAATGGCAACCCACTCCAGCATTCTTTCCTGGAAAATCCCATGGACAGAGGAGCCTGGTGTGCTCCGGTCTTTGGCATCACAAAGAGTCGGACACGACTGAGTGACTAAGCATGCACAGTTAGATTTGGTAAAGACTTGTGAAATGATTATAATAATAACACTTGACCCAAAGACAAGGACTTTGTTTCTATAACATATCCAAAATTTTCATGAAAATTTGCAGGAAATTCCTCCTTTCTACCTACTATTTAACAGACTCATTTTTTTTTTTTTAACATTCCACAATAGTCATAGTTGTTAAAAAGTATTCAAGTCTCAGTGGCAGAAAGTTCTAGGGTTCCAATTTGAAATTAAACATATTGCAGCAACATATTTTGGATAACTGAGAGGAGCATCAATGATTTTCTTCATGGGACTGGGAATATTTCAGACGAGTTGTTGAACTAGAAATGCCTGCAGTCCTTAGGTGATACATGTCTAGATGGAAATCAAAGGTGAAATTCTTTTTTCTTTTAAGAAGCAGTGAAAAACCTGAGGGGTTTATACCACTGAAGAAAGAGATTATTGAGTAATTACCAGCCAAAACTGACTTGTTAAGAGCTTGGTGAAACTTAGAGGCTGAGTCTACATAACAAAAAGTGAAGAGGATATTTGGTAATTATTATTTAATTTGAGCCATCTTTGCCGAGAGGTCCTTTTACAATTAATTAGTCTTCATTTAAACATAATTTCATAAGTGGACCCCCAAGTATCACCTCAGGAGGGAAACACAGTACCAATAATGTTACTGTATCATGAAATATCATAATGGGATCTCTGACATAGCACAAATAATTATCCATAACCAAACAAAGCAGTCCTTAATGTGCAGAATATCAGTCTTATATTTCTCTCTCCTTTACCCACTGCAGCCCTCTCAAAACAAAGATAGAAAAATTTCTAAGTCCTATATAGAAAAAATAACTGAGTAAAATGTTTCAATTAATATAGATTAATTTTGCTGTGTGACTTGAGCTTAGAAAATGCTGTTAAGGAAACTTCTCAAAGCTTTATCAAGGAATTTCTTTTGCAGGGTTATGGTACAACGAACACCTGGTTTGGAGATGATACCAGATGGGAGCATAATGTATACTCACTTCATCAATTCTCTCTTCATATTTTAATTCTGTTTAGTTCCACTTCAACTATCTGTAGGGTACACATGTAGGCGACACCTATGCTGATGCAGGCACTGTGTTTTCTAGGTAATGAGCTTCTACTTTACAAGTAGGAACCAAATCTTAATAGATTTTAAATTCCTGGTGCCCAGCAATAATGTTCAAATGTAAATGTGTGTAGTTTGGGGAACACAGTATAGACTAGGATTGGACATTAGTGTTAGTGTAATAGGACAGGATACATGATCATGGAGGGTCTTGAATACAGTCAAGAGTCTCAGACAATAGTGATACAGAAACCAAAGAGTGATCCTATGTAAAGACTTTAATCCATATAATATCCATGCCACTATGCCATGCAACTTGTACAGCTGGCAATTTTGTTTCTGAAGGGCGTAAGAGAGTACATATTTTCTGCTTTGTAGTCTCTGCAGCCCTTATAGCTAGGAAAGCAGCCACAGACAATATATAAGCAAAAGGACTAGGCTGGATGTAGCCAATGGGCCCTAGTTTGGTGACTTCTGGTCTGGTTCAATGCCTGCTATTTTTCAAATCTTCTAGCAAAAGAACATTTGGATGAAGTCTTTGGAATAGCAAGAGCAGTCCTTAATGAATAGTGGCATTAGTGTTTTTGATCACCTGTACTATATATGGATCAACAAAAATAAATGACACCATAACTCTGAATTCACTGCCTGTATTTGTAAATGCTCAAGTTGAATTATAGGGATATGGATTGAGAGGTGAGTGAATCCTGCAACAATCCTACTGAAAATAATGTTCAAGCCAAAAAACTGAATTTCAGTGATCCAGTAATTTAAAGTCAAAATATTAAGAAACCCCTCAGTTTTCCTGAAGAGTTCTGCATGTACTTCAGGATGACAACTCAGCATCAAGACAAAGACGGAGTGAGCTATTGGTCCATGCCAAGTTTCCTCTAACGTGAAGACTTGGGTAACATGAGATGCCTGCTCAGAGTCTAAGCTGAGCCTGCTGTCATCCTTGTTTGGCTACAAAGGAATCTAAACCCTGGACTGTATCCAGCCTCGGAAACAAGCCAATCACCAAGAATTTTTCAGAGTGTGATTGTGGCCCTCAGAGTCAGTTGTAAACAAACATCTGGAACTTCCACCCTCTTCCAAATACCATTATGGGCTTTGTCACATTTGAAAAGATAATGATGATGATAATAAAGACCCAGCAGTTAATTGGCCGTGGCCCTTCAGGTGACAGTTCCTTTGCTTCCTCTCCTGCACTGGCACCCTGAGTATCCCTGCTGCCCAGGCGTGATCTTCCTCCCTGCAGGGGTTTTTGAGTGTTTGAATGGTAGATCACACACCTTTAAGGCTGTTATTTTCAAGTTTTAATAATGTTTTGCAACTCACTTCCTGTTTCTCAGCTGCCAACCTTGCCAAAAGCATTCCCTGTCAGGTACTAATTTGGGTGACGTGACGACCACTTGATCTAAATTTTTGGTGGGTAATTACTGAGTCAGAAGTGAGTAATTTTTTGATATCCAGTGGCAGTCAGAAAGGTGGGTATTTTACTACCCACTCATTAGAGATTCTCCAGTAGCGAAGTGCCCTGAATTTTGATCTGTTTGCAGACAGAAGGAAAATCTGACTGCTCAAACGAAAAGTAACTTTCTGCTTATTTTGGCAGCAGTTATAGGGTGTATTGAAGTTTTTTATTATAAACTCACTCCAGTGTTTCTTTGTACCTGCAATATTAATTTTGTATTGATCAGAGTTTCATAAAATGACTTTCGTCTTTTTATAAATTACAGAGATCTTGCATTTAACTCAGAAAATTGTTGAAAATATTTCAATTATTATGGATTTAAGAAATACCAGAACTCCTCTGGGGCAAATCCTAGTACTTGAGAATAAAGAGCATTGCTGGAAGTGCAGGTCTTTTTTATGTAATGCTTTGGATGGATATCTTTCAGGTTTGTGCAACTGTTTATTTTATTTTTCTATCAGAAGAAATAAACAATAGAGATATTTTTGGTGAGAAATGAAACTGATCATTTAACCTTGAAACATGTTGAAGTACCCATTTATCAGAAGCAGTGAAGCTAAAATTTTTGTTTTGTTTGAAATTTTTGTTTCTACTATTAGTGGGAGGTATCAACACATTCCTTAACTACAAACAGAAAGTTGAACTAACATTACAGATCTTTTTTCCTTTCATAATATCCTACGATGAAATTATAATTTTTTTGCTATAGTTAGTTGAATGCATAATATAGAATTACTTCTTTATAATATAGTTTTATTTTATATATATATATATATATATAGTTTATAATATAGTTTCATTATTCAGGATTCTGTGCCTAAAGAGCAAGTTTAAAAGTAAAAAATTATTATTTAATTGATTTAATGAAATTATTTTTAAAAATACTGACTTCAATAACTCTGTATTAGTTTCTAGTTTCTTTGCTGAAACAAATTACCACAATCTGAGTGGGTTAAAGTAATGTAAATTTGTTATATTNTTAAAAGTGAAAAATTATTATTTAATTGATTTAATGAAATTATTTTTAAAAATACTGACTTCAATAACTCTGTATTAGTTTCTAGTTTCTTTGCTGAAACAAATTACCACAATCTGAGTGGGTTAAAGTAATGTAAATTTGTTATATTATAGTTACAGATGTCAAAAGCCCAAAATCTATGTTGCTGGACCTAAATCACTATGTCAGTATGGCTATGCTCCCTCTAGAGGCTCTAAGGGAAAATCTCTTCCCTAACTCTTTTCAGCTTCTTGTGGTTGCCTGCATTCCTTGGCTTGTGGCTGCATCAATCCAATTTCTGCCTCCACTGTCATACTGACGTGTGTGTGTGTGTGTGTTTAATCCCTTCTTACAAGTTTACATGTGACTGCCTCTAGGGTTCAACTGGATAATCCATTTCATAAAGACCCTTAACTTAAACATATCTGCAAAGCCTACCCCTCCTTACTTGGAGGGTCTATAGCTAAAAATACCAGAGTGGAGTTTCATCATTACAATTTTTTCATACAGTTCTACAGGGCTTGGACTGCAAGTAGTAAAGAAAATGACTCATTTGAAAAACTTTAGTTACTCTCAGTAACTCATGTAAGACTACCTATTTCTGAAGGGGTTCAAGGTAATTAATCAATAAGCATAAGGAAATATTAGATATTTAGAAGGGAAAATAGCAACTTATATTTTACCATAAACAAATATTTTTCTAAGTACTTTAAACATTGTAACAAAAACAAACCTGTATGTGTTAGATGCTTATATATCCATTATGAACATGAAAAAAATCTGATGTACAGAGAGATCAAATAAACACAGATGGAAGATGGCAAAGTAGAGATTCAAATCCAGGAAATTGGTTTAGAACCCAAGGTTCTAACCCAATGCTACAGTCTACCTGCCAACCTTACTCTCTTCTATAGCTTCTACCAAATCTTCCATTAATCAGGATTTTCTCTCTACCCTGCTCCTACCTTTAAATCCATACATATTTTAGAAGCACGCTTTACATTTCTCTTTCTTTAACAAGCTCTATTATTCTCAGTTGGAAATGAGTTTTATTTTTGCCTAATCCTTGCAAAGATTGTGCTTCAATTAGGATATAGATGATATTATTTTATAGCATCACTATACAATAAGCATTTGTAGTTGGTTAAAAACTGTACCCTTGCCCAGACATCCAAATCTTATTCCCTGGATCATCTGAGTTATCTTGTCTGAAAAAAATAAAATAAAATAAATAGGCTTGACGTGGCTAGATTCTCAGGGTTTCACTCAGCTCAGATCAAGGTTCAGTTCTCATCTGGATTTATAGGTCCTCTTCCAAGCTTTCTGACTATTGGGAGAATTAGTTTCATTGAGTTTGTTAGACTGGGATTCACATTTTCATTATCCTTGCTGGTCACTTTCAGCTCCTAGAGGCACTCTATGTAGTCGTGTACAGAAATGTCTCTGAATTAGATAGTGAAAAATGATTTCACTCTGTTGAGGCATCAGTCAGTTCAGTTCAGTAGCTCAGTCATGTCAGATTCTTTGCGACCCCATGAATCGCAGCACGCCAGGCCTCCCTGTCTATCACCATCTCCTGGAGTTCACTCAGACTCACGTCCATCGAGTCAGTGATGCCATCCAGGCATCTCATCCTCTGTCATCCCCTTCTCCTCCTGCCCCCAATCCCTCCCAGCATCAGAGTCTTTTCCAATGAGTCAAGTTTTTGCATGAGGTGGCCAAATTACTGGAGTCTCAGCTTTAGCATCATTCCTTCCAAAGAAATCCCAGGGTTGATCTCCTTCAGAATGGACTGGTTGGATCTCCTTGCAGTCCAAGGGACTCTCAAGAGTCTTCTCCAACACCACAGTTCAAAAGCACGAGTTCTTCAGCGCTCAGCCTTCCTCACAGTCCTACTCTCACATTCATACATGACCACAGGGAAAACCATAGCCCTGACTAAATGGACCTTAGTTGGGAAAGTAATGTCTCTGCTTTTGGATATGCTACCTAGGTTGGTCATAACTTTTCTTCCAAGGAGTAAGCATCTTCTAATTTCATGGCTGCAGTCACTTCTGCAGTGATTTTGGAGCCCCAAAATATAAAGTCTGACACTGTTTCCACTGTTTCCCCATATATTTCCCATGAAGTGATGGGACCAGATGCCATGATCTTCGTTTCCTGAATGTTGAGATTTAAGCCAACTTTTTCACTCTCCTCTTTCACTTTCATCAAGAGGCTTTTTAATTCCTCTTCACTTTCTGCCATAAGGGTGGTGTCATCTGCATCTCTGAGGTTATTGATATTTCTCCTGGTAATCTTGATTCCAGCTTATGTTTCTTCCATTCGAGTGTTTCTCGTGATGTACTCTGCATAGAAGTTAAATAAGCAGGGTGACAATATACAACCTTGACGTACTCCTTTTCCTGTTTGGAACCAGTCTGCTGTTCCACGTCCAGTTCTAACTGTTGCTTCCTGACCTGCATATAGGTTTCTCAAGAGGCAGGTCAGATGGTCTGGTATTCCCATCGCTCTCAGAATTTTCCACAGTTTATTGTGATCCACACAAAGGCTTTGGCATAGTCAATAAAGAAGAAATATATGTTTTTCTGGAACTCTCTCACTTTTTACATGATCCAGCGGATGTTGGGAATTTGATCTCTGGTTCCTCTGCCTTTTCTAAAACCAGCTTGAATATCTGGAAGTTCTCAGTTCAGGTATTCCTGAAGCCTGGCTTGGAGAATTTTGAACATTACTTTACTAACATGTGAGGTGAGCACAATTGTGTGGTAGTTTGAGCAGTCTTTGGCTTTGCCTTTCTTTGGGATTGGAATGAAAACTGACCTTTTCCAACCCTGTGGCCACTGTTGAGTTTTCCAAATTTGCTGGCATATTGAGTGCAGCACTTTCACAGTGTCATCACCTCCACTAGCTTTGTTCATAGTGATGCTATCTAAGGCCCACTTGACTTCACATTCCAGGATGTCTGGCTCTAGATGAGTGATCAAACCATCGTGATTATCCCGGTCGTGAAAAGCTTTTTTGTACAGTTCTTCTGTGTTTTCTTGCCACCTCTTCTTAATNTCAGTGTGTCTGCCCTCTGATGCCCTCTTGCAACACCTACCATCTTACTTGGGTTTCTATTACCTTGGGTGTGGGGTATATCTTCATGGCTGCTCCAGCAAAGCACAGCCGCTCCTCCTTACCTTGGTTGAGGGGTATCATATGTGTGTTTTAAATCATGACCAGTGCTGCCAAATTGATCTCCATAAATTTTATTGTTTCTATAACAATTTTAATTCCCACCTGCAGTGTAGAGGAATCCCCATTTCCATATACCCTCACAAAGACTTGATACTGATCAAAGTTTTTATTTTTTTATTTCTATATATGAATATGATATCTTGCTATGGTTTAGGAATTATTCTTTGATAATACTAAAGCTTGAAGGGTTCTAAAAATACTTGGATATGGAGTAACTGACAAGGTATCAGACTGCATTCTCTGTAGTGTGAAAATATGTGGACTTCATATAAAGTGGTTTGATTTCATGAATACTAACCTCTTCATTCTTTGTTAGAATCTAAGAAGGACTCATTTCTCTTGATATTCTTTTTTTATGTTTTTGGCTCTTCTTTGAAGTTATTAACATCTTGGAAGTTCTTAACCAGGAGATAGGAAGAAAGAGAGCAGTGAAAAATGATAAATTAGGAAAATTAATAATAAAATACATCATACTGATCTCTGCCCCCAGATGAATCTGAAACTATTAACTATCAGTTGTGCTCATGTGCATACACAAGGGGCTTTGTAAGCATAGGAGCAAGCACAGAGCCATGGGTTCAATTTTATAGAATGAGAAGAACCCTCTCTTTTTAACATGCATCAGAATCAACATTGTCTGGTCCAAAATGAACATACCTTGTGCTATCTTCTACTAGTAAAACTCTTTCAGTGAATATGAAATTAATGGGGAAAATATTGATTTGGTTGTTAATTTGCTTTCAAAAATTGAACTCCTGCAATCTTGGTAGACTAAGTCTAAGACATATCTGTTTATCCATTTATTCCTATTAAAATGGCACTTCTAGAAAATATTATCTGGTATTAATCTGGTGAATAGTGTTATAAATGTCAGAGTTTATGTTTATTATACTTATTAAACTGGTCCTGATATCTCATAAAAATAAAATAAATGGCAGGGTTAGAAATTGAATACTTTGTATAATTCTTCAAATCTTTAATATTCTGTTTATTAAGTTTTTATTGAAATACAATACAAGGAGGACAGAGTGAGTGAGTGGAGTTGCAGAGCTACATAGCAACTGAGCTCCTGCAGTCCTGGGAGAAAAATTATCATGCCTCTATTTCTTTTATGAAAATCTCTTGGATTTCCAGAGTCTCTTCGTTCCTGGAAACTGGCTTTTCAGAGCTAGCAGAGAGAAGTCACCTTTGCCTTTAGAAAGTGCTTTTGTTCAAGGAAAGGGGCAGACTTAGAGAGTTTCCACTCAATCAGGCCTGATTGCATTTTACCATTGTCATCTTTACACAGGGAGCTATTGAACCTCAGTAGTGGGAGCAGAAGGAACAAGGAAACCAGCCACGATGGAGGCTTAGAGACACGTGTAGTCAGAGATACCCTCTTGGGGAATTCTTGGGGGAAATAGAGATGATGAATTTGTACTGTTATTTCTTCACCTGATAATAATAGTGCTAAGCATAAGCTAAGCCTCTTGCCATGTATCATCTGGGAGACAATGAGTAGCTTCACTGAAATTAGGATTAGGGCCTGAAGGAGAAAACTCATGGAAGTTCTCATTCCATGAGAACTCATGTTGAATGGAAGTCCAGACTGTGCGTGGGAAATAACAAAGTAGAAGGCTGCTGTTCAAACTTGGAAGTAACTTTCACTGTCAGAGAATCAAGCTCTTTCGTGAATCCCTTAACTTCTTTGCATCTGCTTTCACAACTAGACAGTGAGACTATCAATGATTAAAAAAAACAAAATTTCCTTGGCCAGATTTCTGTGGTGATACAGTGGGTAAGAACCCACCTGCCAATGCAGGAGAAACTGGTTCCATCCCTGGTCTGGGAAGATTTCACCTGCTATGGAGCCACGAAGCCCATGAGCCACAAATCCTGATCTTGCATGCCTCGACTGCTGAAGCCCATGCTGCGTCCTGCAACTACCGAAGCCCGTGTGNGAAACTGGTTCCATCCCTGGTCTGGGAAGATTTCACCTGCTATGGAGCCACGAAGCCCATGAGCCACAAATCCTGATCTTGCATGCCTCGACTGCTGAAGCCCATGCTGCGTCCTGCAACTACCGAAGCCCGTGTGCCCAGAGCCTGTGCTGCGCAACAGGAGGAGCCACTGCAAGGAGAAGCCCACGCATGGCAAGGAGGAGTAGCCCCCGCTCACACAACTAGAGAGACCCTGCACAGAGCAACAGAGACTCGGCCAGCAAATAGATCTAGAAAACTCCCCTTGCCAGGTAACAGAAAGAAACTCATTATGATGAGTCACTTTGAGACTTTTCCAAAGTAAACCAAGATATTATTAGAGCAATACCAAAGTATTTTATATGCACCTCACATCTGAATGGTCATATTTCATGTTCTGTCTCTAACCTATGTGTCAATTCTGACCTTGACACAGGAATAAAAAGAAGAGTAGGTATAGGAGATCATTGCCTCTATAGGACAGATTGAGAAATTGTAGAAATACCTCTCGTGCCTATGACTGGGTATAGAGATCACAGAATCATGTCTACGTAAGCAGTAATTGAAACCATATAAATTTTTTTTTTCCTAAGGGAAAGAACACAGAGATGGAGCAGTTAAAGATGGATTGAGAGTCTGAGCAGTCCGCAAACTTTTGTGTGCAAAGGGTTGGACTGTGAATATTTTAGGCTTGCCAACCATACACTCTCTGTAGCAAATACACTATTCTGTCTTTGCAGCAAAAAAGCAACCATATACAATGCAGAAACAAAGGAGTGTGGTTGTGTTCTAATAAATTTTGTTTGGCAAGACAGGTGACAAGCAGGACTTGGCTCATGGGCACTGCCTTGATGACTGTCGCTCTAGAGCACAAGCCTTTTGAGGACAAGGGCTCTGTTCTCCTCACTGTGTGTCCCCAGTAATCCAAGTGACTGATACAAAGTAGAGGCATAATTAACTTTCATGGAATGAATAGTGTATGATTACTTTGTTCACTCATGCATATTCAGTTTTGTGTACAGATTCTGCTTTGATACTATTCGTGTGGGTCCCTAAAATGTACCAGGCGCTGGGATACCCAACCTGACAGCTGGAACTGTTTTCCTTCTTGGCCTGTCCTTCTCTAACTTCAATTTACATAGTCTTTCCTAGTTGCTCCTGTGGAGTTGCTTATTTTGGCAGTCAGAGATTGGTCAGAAGGGATCAAATGTGGAATAAGCATAAGTGAGAAAATAAACCAAGGGCGTTTTATGGATTTGCATGTTTGATGTATTTATTTTACTGAAATCACCCTGTAAGTGAGACGTGATTCCCTACAGCACATTCTCTATAAAATCAAATCTTTAACATGCTCCTTGAAAAAAACGTTCCTTTGTCAAAACAGATTGGGAAACATATATCCATGCTGTCCACTGGAGAATTGATCACCAAACACACCGGGTCCTATGGTAATGAATCAGAGGAATCAGGGAATGTGCGTTTGACTTGCTCATGCAACAGCAAGTGTGATTTGGGGCCTGTTCCCTTAGAGCCCCGTGAAGATGTGAGAGCACAGGGCTGGGGCCGGACATTGCTGGATGTACTGAGGGACCGTGTTCCTCGGCAGGCATCTGCCGCTCTGTTGCTCTCCCTTTATGTGGAGCAAGCCTGAGAACAGTCTTCAGTGACAAGAACTGGGCTCAGACATCTAGCAGTCTGAACTTGGACACCAGACATTTGGAGGATTGCTGGAAATTCTAGTTGCCTGGTATCTGGAGACTTAAGGATTGATTTTGGAAACCTGTGCCTTGCTGCAATCCCCGTGACTGGGAGGAGAAGGAGCTTCTGAACTTCCAGGGGGAGTGGTGGCTTCCCCTGTAGAGAGAGTTGCAGCCACTGTTTCTGCGAGCTGATTTCTAAGTACTGAAGGTAAAGGCTATTTTCCAGTTGTATTTGGCCATGGAGATCCACCCTGCCCCCTTTTGGTATATGTGCATGTTATCTTGTTTTGCAAACCACCAACTAATAGCATGTGGGACCAGTGCTTCATAGAGCATGCTTTGAAAACATTCTATTAACTGTTGTGATAGACTGACTTTTTTTTATTTTTTTAATTAATTAATTTATTTATTTATTTTTAATTTGACTTTACAATACTCTATTGGGTTTGCCATACATCGACATGAATCCACCACAGGTGTACACAAGCTCCCAATCCTGAATCCCCCTCCCACCTCCCACCCCACAACGTCTCTCTGGATCATCCCCGTACACCAACCCCAAGCATCCTGCATCCTGTATCAAACAGAGACTGGTGATTCGTTTCTTACATAACAGTATATATGCTTCAGTGCCATTCTCCCAGATCATCCCGCCCTCTCCTACTCCCTCTGAGGCCAAAAGTCCATTCGCTATGTCTGTGTCCTTTTGTTGTCTCACATACAGGGTCATCATTACTATCTTTCTAAATTCCATATATATGTGTCAGTATGCTGTATTGGTGTTTTTCTTTCTGGCTTACTTCACTCTGTATAATAGGCTCCAGCTTCATCCATCTCATTAGAACTAATTCAAATTTGTTCTTTTTAATGGCCGAGTAATACTCCATTGTGTATATATGCCACAGCTTGCTTATCCATTCATCTGTTGATGGACATCTAGGTTGTTTCCATGTCCTGGCTATTATAAACAGTGCTGCGATGAACATTGGGGTACATGTGTCTCTTTCTTTTTAAATGGCTGCAAATGTTCACACCTCCCTGTATCCACACCTTTGGTGATGTGAGTCTGTGGTTTCTTCCAGTGAAAGGCGAAGTCTCTTTCCTCTACCTTTGAACTGGGTCTAATGCTGTGAGGTGCTTTTGCTGATGGAATTCAGGGCAGGTGACATGCCAGAGATGAGGCTAAACCTCAGGAGGACTTGGACTTCCACTCATTCTCTCAAGGCCCCAGTCAATGAGCTTGGGCTAGCCTGGGTGCTGACGGGGCACCAGTCACCCCTGTTGTCCTCGTCAAAAAGCAGACACCTATCACGCAAATGGTGAGGTCGTCCTAGACAGCCCTCAGCAGACCCCTAAATACATGAGAGATACCAGCCATGACCAGCAGAACTGACCTCAACCCTCGGCTGGTAAGAGTGGAGGGTTGAGCTGCCCAGTTGAAACCAGAACTACCCAGCTGACCTGTAGATTGGGCAATAATAATTGCTTCATGTTTCAGGATGCTGAGTTTGGCGTCCTGGTAGCTCTGGTCTCTTTCATTGACACCGTAATTGCCACTGACAGAGCTAATAATTTGTGGCTTTTTTATATTCCATTTCTCATTCATGAAATCAAGGCCAAGCAGTGACTTTATTGAAAGAGAAAATTGGATTGTATACATAAAAAAAGAGATAATCAATGAAGGATATCCCACCACGAATATATGTGTTAACAAAGGATGATTGTAGATGTATTGTTTTCACTCAATAGGGACGACCCTGTACAGTCATAGCCCAATGATATAAAATTAGTGTGTGTGTGTGTGTGTGTGTGTGTGTGTGTGTGTAGGAGGGATCTCAGTGTTATAGAAAAGCGTATACAGGAAACTATTTTTCTTCCATACAACCTCCCCTACTGACTGAATCCACCAGGTATCAGATGAAATACACTTGCAATCATAGGATGTTTCTGAAGGTTTCTTCCCATCCTGAATTTTTTTGATAAACTGTTTTTGGTCTGAAAGTAATAGTGAGTAATAATGTGAATTTCTTCGTTGTTGTTGTTCTTGACTTAAGCTTAGAAAGTAGAGGAAGAATCTTCTCAAATAGCCAGAAAGGTAAAAACAGTAAAATGACACAGAAGTACTTCCCTCCCCCTGCTCCAAGTTTCTGTCCAAGGGGAAATATCAAAGCACAGAGATCTCTCTCCTCTCAGAAAAGCATTCATGGGTAAACAAATCGGTGCCATCTTCCCTCTGCCCTGAGAAGCTGTGAGCACAGTATGGGGAGAAGGGATGCATCTTCCCGGGCAACAGAACAACTGCAAAGCTGCTCACAGATTTCAGGGGCTCATTGGACCAGTGGAATTCCCACACCACACACTTGAGGCACTTGACTAGTGCTGTTTGTTGGGATGCAGCCAGCTAATTGAATTTAAATTAATGATGTACATTTCTTTTAGTTTAAGTTGCTAAACTGTATTTTCATGTTTGATAGTCATTTGCTAAATCTTGGGAAAACATTGCATGTATAATAACATGCTTGAATCCCCTGTAGCATTAAAAAAAAAAAAAGACAACTAACCAGTTATATATGATTTACTCATTTGAAACACATCTGTATTTTAAAGAAACATTAGTATCATCAGGAGAGGGATTGGGCTAATGATTTAAATTCTGATTCAGATGTTATTTAAGAAGACTATGCTAGAAACAAAAGATACACTTCTGTCTTTCTCAAAATGGGGAGACTTTGGCTCACTTTCAAAGAGAAAAATAAGAGATGTTGAGAAATAATTTTTTCATGAAATAATAACTGTTTTAAAAAATTTAATAAGACAGAATTATTTTTGCTTTTCTTTAGCTCCCTGAACCCTAAACATCAAAGGTAAAAAAATAATTTACTCCTAGCTAACTAATTTGAAAAACTAAATATGTAATCTTTTCAAGGCATAAATGACTTGATTCTTTGGACTCTGCTAATTTGGAAAAAATGCATAAGGTTGCAAAAAATTAATGAAGAGCATTTAAAGCAGACTTCTTCAATTTTTTCTCATTATCTGTATCTATAGTAATTTTATCACAAAATAAACATAGACAAGATGCTTTATTTGGGTTTATATTGTCTATGAATATGCTCTTTCTTTACGTATAATATTGCAGTGGAAATAACACTGAGACAAGAGTCAGAAGACACAGATTTTGATTCCATCTCAAGAACTCAGGAGTCAGGAAAATTCTAGTTAGTTCTTTACCATCTCTACTAGGTGGTTACCTCATGTATTAAATGGTTATACTAATATTAGGATGAAATATATAATATTGACAGTATTTGGCTGCTTTTGACCAGGGAAAATGACGATTTTTTATGGTACAAGCAATTACTATTCTGCTTATATGGGTTACAACGTGAAATAATGCTTTCTAACATTTTGGAATGTGCCGCGCTCTCAGCTGTGTCCAACTCTTTGCGACCCCATGGACTGTGGCTCTCCAGGCTTCTCTATCCATGAGATTCTCCAGGGAAGAGTACTGGAGTAGGTTGCCATGCCCTTCTCATTTCTCCTCTACATGAAATAATGTATTTTAACAGTTTGGAATACTATTAAAATATATGTAAATGCAAGATTTCTATTGTCCTAACATAGATGTGGATATGTGGAAACACAGGATAACCATTTGGTGCATAATAATTTATGCAGAGTGACACACATTGATTTGCCCAGGATGCAAAAAGGACTGAAGGACCTGGGTGGTATAAACCAACTTTTATGATTGCTCGTTTCTTCTGCATTGAGATGTGTAAAATTTGGCCATTACATTAAAAAAAATAAAGTATGAGCTAGAGACTGAATGAAAAGCACAGGAATAATTGCCTATTCTATCTGCAAATCTTTCTTTACCTATCGTGGACACACTGATGACCTGACTTCTCTGTAGCCGTCATCTGATGCGTAGCATTCAAAACATGGTCCAAATGTGTCTTTCCTTCAAAGTATTTAAACACTAGATTCCGGCTCTAAAGCAAGCCATCTTGGGTATTCACAAGTAACCAAGTTGGAGCCTTGTGTCACTCAACCCTCCTTGGGCCCGGCACAAACACTTTGCCTCCTCTGCTCTTTATCGCACTGCATCTGCTTACAACCCACATCCCACATCCTCCATCCACAGCCTGTCCTGATGAACATAGCAGCTCCTCTTTGCTGCTTAGCTGTGCTAGTCTCAGTCCAATCACAACCAGGTCTTTGAGTTAAGTTCCAGCAGAAGCAGTCAGCCCNTCTTCTTTTCACAGCTATTTGTAAGGCCTCCTCAAACAGCCATTTTGCTTTTTTGCATTTCTTTTCCATCCTTAGTTGGCCAAGGATGCTCATATACCCCAGCTTTTCCCTCATATACCTGAAAGTTTCCATTTTAAGCCTCAAGTCCCCTACTCTTTCCCTATTAATGCCTTTACTTTCCAACAACACACTTCACAAGGGTCTGAGTTCAATTTACACTGCAATATAGCATCCTGTACAACTAAATTTTAAATCTGATTTTTTAGCCATATCTGCCCTGGCATAAATAAACAAATGATTTATTTAGGAATACTATGAAAAATTTTTGCCCACACTTTGTGCTGAGAGTTTAAAGCCCTGAATTTGTGATTTTATTTCTGCAAGCTCTCCAGAGGCAGACGTCTCACCCCATAGTACATGGTACATAGAGAAAGACTACAAAAATCCATGAATTATTATCTTCAAATTCTTACTATTTTTTAATATACACTGGACTCTATGCTAAAGAATTATTGATACATTTAATCAGGATGTGTAGCTATGAATTGACCCTTTATGGTTTATTTTGCTGTGAAATGGAAATAAAACATGTAGGAGTTCAGAAAAGGAAGTAAAAACTCAGTAAAACAAAGCGCTGTGTCATTGTCAATTCTAAAACCACAGAGTTCAGAAGTTGGATTTACTATGTCAGCGAAACCTATTAGGTCAAGGAGTATATAGCTACTTTATGTTATGATTGATGCTAAGTCACTTCAGTTGTGTCCAACTCTGTGTGACCCCATAGATGGCAGTCCACCAGGTTCCCCCATCCCTGGGATTCTTCAGGCAAGAACACCAGAGTGGGTTGCCATTTCCTTCTCCAATGCATGAAAGTNGCTCTCAGCTGTGTCCAACTCTTTGCGACCCCATGGACTGTGGCTCTCCAGGCTTCTCTATCCATGAGATTCTCCAGGGAAGAGTACTGGAGTAGGTTGCCATGCCCTTCTCATTTCTCCTCTACATGAAATAATTTATTTTAACAGTTTGGAATACTATTAAAATATATGTAAATGCAAGATTTCTATTGTCCTAACATAGGTGTGGATATGTGGAAACACAGGATAACCATTTGGTGCATAATAATTTATGCAGAGTGACACACATTGATTTGCCCAGGATGCAAAAAGGACTGAAGGACCTGGGTGATATAAACCAACTTTTATGATTGCTCGTTTCTTCTGCATTGAGATGTGTAAAATTTGGCCATTACATTAAAAAAAATAAAGTATGAGCTAGAGACTGAATGAAAAGCACAGGAATAATTGCCTATTCTATCTGCAAATCTTTCTTTACCTATCGTGGACACACTGATGACCTGACTTCTCTGTAGCCGTCATCTGATGCGTAGCATTCAAAACATGGTCCAAATGTGTCTTTCCTTCAAAGTATTTAAACACTAGATTCCGGCTCTAAAGCAAGCCATCTTGGGTATTCACAAGTAACCAAGTTGGAGCCTTGTGTCACTCAACCCTCCTTGGGCCCGGCACAAACACTTTGCCTCCTCTGCTCTTTATCGCACTGCATCTGCTTACAACCCACATCCCACATCCTCCATCCACAGCCTGTCCTGATGAACATAGCAGCTCCTCTTTGCTGCTTAGCTGTGCTAGTCTCAGTCCAATCACAACCAGGTCTTTGAGTTAAGTTCCAGCAGAAGCAGTCAGCCCATCTGCAGAGAAAGACTCGCGAAGAGGAACCATGAAATACATTTATGGGGTCCAGTTGTCTCAGGAAGAGTGAATGAATTATCTTCTTTTCTTACAGCTGTGTTCTCTTGTGAGGCCTAACTTTATTGCCTATCCTAAGGTGCTGTGAACTAGTGCACGATCCTCCCATTTTTACTTTAACTTGTCTGTATGGGTTTCTGCCACCTCCAAACACGAACTCATGTTTAGGGTACATGCCTGACCCAGGGACACCACTCTTGACCAGACTTTTGGCTTGTTTATGAGTCACTAGACACAACCATTGGGATTTATATCTTTCTGTTTTATGTATGTTACATGAACATATACAGGTTTTTTATGCAACTTATTTATCAGATTTATAGTCAGTGCCTTTTTTTTATGTAATCAAAATCAAATTCATGCCAACTTTTAAAAGAAAAAGAAAGGATTTACAATCATCCACATTATTCAAAGGACTGTGCTATTGTACTGGATAGTCTGCTTCCAAAGAGGACTTCCAGGAGCCCTTTAGTAACTGTAGTATTGTTGGAATATTTGCATGGCATCCTATGCTGCCTATTTCTGAAGGAGAAGTTCTCAATGGACACAATAAAGAAAAAGCCACATTTCTGAGGTGGCTTTGTGATCACCATACTATCATATAATTGCAGATGGTATTAACACTTTTTCCACTTTGAACCCCATATCAGTGCTTTTTAATGATGGCGACTGAGAATTGTGACTCTCGGTAGCTTAAAATAAATCAGCATAAACATAAAGCAAAAAAAAAAAAAAGATTTGTCTTCAGTCTAGCTGCTTCCTGATGGTATAAACAGACCAAGAGGCAGCAGTGGATGCTCTTGAATCTGTTTGGACAGAGACTCTTACAGATGTATTTTCTGTTAACTGTGGCATGGATGCCCTTTTGTACTTCACAAGCAAGGAAAGTCCTTATGTTGTAGTCTCATCGAAGGACAAAAGTGACACTGCACTCTAGGAGATATTTCTTGTTTAAACAAGTAACAGGAAGATTATTTGAAAGGTAACAGCCAGGTTATGTACCCCATAAAAGTACGAATGATTTACAAATATTTAACAAGGAAAAAACTAATTATGCTGCTCCTGTCACAGAGAGGCCAGACTCAGAAATGGTATAATCAATATGGGAATGTTAGCTGTAATACAGTCTGTCAGCTTTTTAACCAACCAAAAAAAAAAAAATCAGAAAGTCTATAAAAAAAGTTGAGCCCTCTCCTCCAGCCCAGTGAATTTTATGTATCTGGTTGCACGCTTTTCACATGTAAGATATCTGAACATCCAGAAGCTATTTCCAGGGCCATTTGGGAGGGCCCATTTGGCCCGAGTTAAACTGGAGTTCTCAGAAAACTGGGTGGCTTCACGATGGGTTGCTGTGTAGAAAATGTAACATTTTTTCTCTGGGCCTTAGTTAGTATTTCTTAGAACATCTGTCCTTTTCCACCAAATTAACAGAAATTTGACTTTACTATGGGCTCAGGAAGTTGTTTTCTTAGGAGGTGAGTATGTATGAAGACATTCCAGTTGTTGCATATTTTACATGGTATCATATGCTGCTGCTGCTGCTAAGTCGCTTCAGTCGTGTCCGACTCTGTGCGACCCCAGAGATGGCAGCCCACCAGGCTCCCCCGTCCCTGGGATTCTCCAGGCAAGAACACTGGAGTGGGTTGCCATTTCCTTCTCCGATGCATGAAAGTGAAAAGTGAAAGTGAAGTCACTCAGTCGTGTCCAACTCTCAGCGACCCCATGGACTGCAGCCTACCAGGCTCCTCCATCCACGGGATTCTCCACGCAAGAACACTGGAGTGGGTTGCCATTTCCTTCTCCAATGCATGAAAG
>SJYV01056334.1:1557639-1625321 GCA_006410875.1 Neotragus pygmaeus
AAAAAAAAAAAATCAGAAAGTCTATAAAAAAAGTTGAGCCCTCTCCTCCAGCCCAGTGAATTTTATGTATCTGGTTGCATGCTTTTCACATGTAAGATATCTGAACATCCAGAAGCTATTTCCAGGGCCATTTGGGAGGGCCCATTTGGCCCGAGTTAAACTGGAGTTCTCAGAAAACTGGGTGGCTTCACGATGGGTTGCTGTGTAGAAAATGTAACATTTTTTCTCTGGGCCTTAGTTAGTATTTCTTAGAACATCTGTCCTTTTCCACCAAATTAACAGAAATTTGACTTTACTATGGGCTCAGGAAGTTGTTTTCTTAGGAGGTGAGTATGTATGAAGACATTCCAGTTGTTGCATATTTTACATGGTATCATATGCTGCTGCTGCTGCTAAGTTGCTTCAGTCGTGTCCGACTCTGTGCGACCCCATAGACGGCAGCCCACCAGGCTCCCCCGTCCCTGGGATTCTCCAGGCAAGAACACTGGAGTGGGTTGCCATTTCCTTCTCCAATGCATGAAAGTGAAAAGTGAAAGTGAAGTCACTCAGTCGTGTCCAACTCTCAGCGACCCCATGGACTGCTGCCTACCAGGCTCCTCCATCCATGGGATTTTCCAGGCAAGAGTACTGGAGTGGGGTGCCATCGCCTTCTCTAAAATGGTATCATATAGCTATATAAATTTATTGATATAGATGTGTTAATAGTATTTCAGGGCCCAGGGAAATTGCCTGGTAGAGAAACATCACTCTGAAGTATTATACAAAAAGTGGTTCTCAAAATAGTGTGAATAAGGGAGGAATCATATAAAAGTCACGAGCGTGGCTGGAGAGTCGACTCTGTGAGTTCAATTCCCAGCTCTGGCTGGCCACTTCGTAGTTATGACCTTGGCTAAGACTGATGCACTACAAATCTTCCACCTGAGAAATGCAGCCAACGATGGGAGTCATTTTATAAGGTTATGGCAAAAAAGAGATAATACATGAAAAGTGTGTAAAACAGTCTCTGAAAAATTGAAAGTCGTGTCTGATGTTTTGTGACCTCACAGACTGTAGCCCACCAGGCTCCTTTCTCCATGGAATTCTCCAGGCGAGAATATTTTCTCCTCCAGAGGACCTTCCTGACCCAGATATCGAAACCAAGTCTCCTGCATTGCAGGCATANCGTGTCTGATGTTTTGTGACCTCACAGACTGTAGCCCACCAGGCTCCTTTCTCCATGGAATTCTCCAGCCGAGAATATTTTCTCCTCCAGAGGACCTTCCTGACCCAGATATCGAAACCAAATCTCCTGCATTGCAGGCATATCCTTTATCATCTGAGCCACCAGGGAAACCCCTCGCACATAATAAATACTCAATAAATATTAGCTTACTAGTATCACACCAAAGTCTTTACCATTTGCAACTCATGCCATCTTAGCTTTGCTAAATTCTGGTACAAACAGGCTTACAATCACGGTAAAGGCTCCAATTTTTCTGAAATTTGCTGATCCTTTGGGAATAAAGGACTTTGCGAGAGGCACACACAAGTCCCTCTCTCTCAGCCTTCCATCAGCACTTCCTGGCTTTCCTGGGCTGCTTCACACAGGCTCATGAATTGTATTTTTCTTGTTGATGTTGGCTTGACTTAAAGCCCCTGATGACAGTTCTTGGCTATTGCATCTGTAGCCAAGATTGATAAGAATTTTGAGGCCAGTGCCAGGGGCCCTGCCTCCCTCCTGCTACATCCAAAGTTACCTACCTACTCTTCACTATTGGAGAGACCCCTGGTGAAAATGTGTCTATCTTCAGTTACATTTTATTATCAGCTCAGTGAAACAGTCAGTGTGGTAGCCCCTTTCCTTGCAGTTCCTTCAAAAAACCAAAATTTCAACTTTTGCTTATAGCACCGTCCACAAGGTACAGACATGAATGGATAAAGTCAAAATAAGGACTAATATCTAACATAAAGATGATCCTTTCCTCTCCATCTCAGGCTTTCTCCCAGGCAATGGTACAAAAGAGTACTTTCCCAGGCAATTTTCTCAGAANCATGCATGGATAAAGTCAAAATAAGGACTAATATCTAACATAAATATGATCCTTTCCTCTCCATCTCAGGCTTTCTCCCAGGCAATGGTACAAACGAGTACTTTCCCAGGCAATTTTCTCAGAAAATTGGTTCCTAGAGACCTTGAACCATATCCCAATTCTGAAGAACTTATCCAGGCACATCTGAATACCAGCTTAGGCTCAACAAAGCCTCCCTTCTATGTGATGTTAATGGCATGAAAACTTTCTATTTCCCAACAGAGCTTTACCCTGTAGTTTAAGGAACATGGTTTGACCCACAGCAATATGACACATGTGATGGCTATGAGAGCAAGGCTCTCCGTGCTACATGTTCCGAGACGGCACTCTGCATAAAATTCTCAAAGTTGGGCCACCCCTGATTTGTAGCTGTGTTTCAGTAGTTTGGGTTGGTTACCACATTTTACATCGTAGTAACTTTACTTTATTGCTACTGTCACAACAAAGCAAAGCAGCTATTATCTCATAACAAACTAAAGCTACATTTCTAAACCATTGCATCTAACCAGACTACAGCCCTGTAACACCTAATTTACAGTTTATTCCAATTGCCTGGACATGAGGAGCATAAAATAAAAATAAAAAATATACATATATATCCTATTTCATTGGCTCATCTGGGCCAAGTGCTTTGAAGTCTGGGAGGATGGCTATAAAACAGCTGAGGTTCCGTGTGGCCCACAAGACCTCTATTTAGAGCTGGGCAGCTGAGTACACATTGGAGCTGACTTAAAATTGTCCACATGGTAGGCTGACATCACACTTGGGTTCTCGCACCTCAGTCCGGCCAAGCTGGAAGCCTGTGCCTTGAGGTTTACGCAGGGCTGTATTTGCTGAGTTACAATCCTGTGTAAGGAATTCTTAAAGTTCCCTGGAAGGTGAAAGATTCTCAAAGATAATCCAATTGGTCAGCCTGTCAAGGATTTGGAAGGATGATAGGAGAAAGCATAAGTGTAAAGGCAGAAAGACAAAGTAGGTTTCTTATGACCTTATAGAAGCATACTGTTTTATTTCCATTGAAGAGTGTGGCTCTGGTTAATGTTATGGATGAACTACCCTAAAAAGGAGATCAAACCAGTCAATCTTAAGGGAAATCAACCCTGAATACTCACTGGAAGGACTGATGCTGAAGCTGTACAAACTGCCGACTCATTGGAAAATCTCTGATGCTGGGAAAGACTGAGAGCAAAAAGAGAAGGNAAGGAGATCAAACCAGTCAATCTTAAGGGAAATCAACCCTGAATACTCACTGGAAGGACTGATGCTGAAGCTGTACAAACTGCCGACTCATTGGAAAATCTCTGATGCTGGGAAAGACTGAGAGCAAAAAGAGAAGGCGTCCTCATAGGATGAGATGGTTGGATGGCATCACTTCATGCAAAGGACATGAACTTGGGCAAACTATGGGAGATGGTGAGGGCCAGGAAGGCCTGGCATGCTGCAGCCCATAGGTCACAAAGAATAGGTTATGCCTGGGTGGCTGAACTGCAGCACCCTAAAAATAAGCAAAAGAAAGCCTGATATCTTTTCTCCTCTCATAGATTCTTGCCCAAGGACATACAGATTTCAAAATGGCCTAACCACTCCTCTCTTGTCTGACATGAATCTTCCCTTCAAGAGCCAATCTCTTCCAAAAGAAAATGTGTAAGAAGTTCCTGACAAGGGGTTGAATGTGGCTGTTGGTCTCTCCTCTCGCCTTCAGTACATCAGCCTACATAGTGTCCATAGTCCAGGTATCATAGTGTGGCCTTGCACTCAGCAATCTGTGTGAAAAGAATTTGGGAAATGGAACAGGTGCAGCATAATATAGTGGCAACAGAATGGGAGAAACTTGGAGTGAGTCCAGGTTTCTGGTGGTCATGGGTGTGATTTATTAAAGACCAAGAAACTGGTAGAGATGTGTGAGCTCTGAGAGTTCAGTTAGCTACCTTTTTGTCTAACCATTTAACTCTCCTTACCATTCGTCACTTTGTCTGCATTCAGTGCTACCCGTATGTTGCGTGCAGCTTAGTTTCCCCAGGTTAACTGCTAGCTAGCACAATCCCGACCACAGGGGCAGTGCTTCACGACAGGCCTCAGATTTCAGGCTTTTGAAGGCTTCTCTCTGGTCGTCCCCTGACTGCCGTCCTCTGCACAAGGTGAAAGGCATTCCTGGCTACAGGGCGAGCCCAAGCAGAGATGCTGCCCTCACTTCCTGACCATGCTGTACATTTCTCTAGGGCCAGCACAAAATCCCTGGAATTCCATCTTCCTGTGGATGGACTGTGCTGCTGAAAGGACAGATGTGGTCTTCAGATGTGATCAATGGAAGCCAAGGGGTGGCTGTTCACAGGGAAGATAAGTGAAAAACTTGGCTTTGGGTATGCAGGTCATGAGATCCATATAAATGTGGTGTGGTACTGTATGAAGCCCATATAAGAAATGAGGCTATTTGTGAGAAGTGCAGGCTGTGGGGACTGAAAACTGGCTTTCTCTGCATCTTCAAGTTCCAGTAGAGTACTCCAAGGACTCCAAAAGTTCTACTTTTAGACGCTGAATTTCCAGATTATGAAAAATCTATATTTGCCAAGGTTGGGAAACAGAATATATCTTTCTATGGTTGTTAGCTTGATATAATTTGTTACTTAGATCTATGATATGTATGTTCTTGACCTCAGGTCTGATGGGGGCAGATCTGAGAAGCACTTCGTGATCTGAGGGTCCTAAGCTCGCCTCCTAGTGGAGGCCATGATGGCTCCCAGTTTGAACACTGCGCGCTGTGTCACAGACAGTTGGCATTTCAGTGGGTCTGAGACGTGGAAAGAGAAACGCCACAGAGTCAGGAAGTTAGACAGCAGCTTTGGAAGAAACTGGTTCTTTTCTCCTAAGTTACTCTGATCTCTCAATAATTCAGGCTTAGCCCCACTGTCTTCAAGCTTAATCTATTCTCTCTGATCACATCATGCTAATTTTTCTTCTCTCCTTTGGAAGAATAACATGCCACTATTTGATTTTGTTTGTCTCACCCCACCCTACCTCCTGGGTGTTGTACTGAATTTCTTTGTATTTTCGTAAACTGTAATACTCCTCCACATTCTGCCCATCATTTTAAGGGTTAGAATGTTTTATTTTCTGCAGCTTTTAGTAATGTCTGCATTTCTCAATTTAAATGATTGCTTTGACTGTTTACTCTCATTATCTCACCTGCTTTTCCCCACCACTCCTTTTCCTGTCTTCCTGCTCTATTTCCTCATTCATGTGTGGCAGAGAGCAGGGCATAAGGACATGTCAGAACCACTCGGTGTCACCAAAGTACACTGGGGGGAAAATGCCAAAGCCGGAGCATGGAGAAGTAGCTACAAGTTTTAAAGGGAGCTAGTGAGAAACCTACAGAAGCAAGTGAGCTGAGAGCATGAATGTCCACATCCCTGGGTTTAGGAGGCTACAAGGCTACTCATGGAGGAAAAGGCAATGTTGTTTGCTGGCAAAAAGAAATAATAAGAGATGATGTGGAGGTGATGACAAAAGGTTAGGGAGTCTGTGAAAGAGAATAAAGATGTGTGCTAAGTCATTTCAACTGTCTCCGACTCTGTGACCCTATGGACTATAGCCCACCAGGCTCCTCAGTCCAACCTTATAGCTGGGTTTCTGTGGAGATTCACTGAGTTGCAGAATCACTCTTCCTTTTCTGCACGTCTCTTCAGATGCTACCATGAAATGGAAGTGAATGATCATTTCAGGGACAACTCTTTCATTCCATACCTATTGAAAGACATCTCCCTACCCACCTGGTATGTCTACGAATAAGTAGAAGACAATCCCTTCTCTTGAGATGCTTCTCAGGTTCCTGGGGCACCAACATTTGCAATGTGAGGGTGACATAAGCTGGAGCTAGCTGTCTTCTCAGAACAGGCAAAGGATAAATCTCAACTTCATGTATCACATAGCGCTGTTGTCATCTGTCCCAAAGGGAGATGGAAGGATATCTCTTTTCTGCTCAGCCAGGCCAACACACATAAATGTAAGAGCAGTTTTCACTCTGCTGTGGCACCCTAGCCCAGCCACTGCCCTTCCATTTCCCCACCTCTCAGTCCTCTCTGCCTGGGCACTTCCTTAATTAGGATCTCTGGTTCTCTCTGTCAAGCCCAAACTCTTGGTGTTGTTTGTACAAGAGAGTGACAATGTTGCTCTTTCTTTGTTTTGTATAAAGCATTCCACCAATACAATATGCTTTTTTTCTCCTATTCAACTTGGAAATCCTGATTTTTTTTTTTTTTTTGACCTAGGCATGAGCCATAGTATTCTTGCCCGGAGAATCCCATGGACAAAGAAGCCTGGTGGGCTGCAGTCCATGGGGTCGCAAAGAGTCGGACACGACTGAGTGACTAACACACACACGCACACACACACATGAGCCATGAGCTGTATGTGGTTTGGGCATACTGCTGCTGCTAAGTCACTTCAGTCGTGTCCGACTCTATGTGACCCCATAGGCTGCAGTCCACCAGGCTCCCTCATCCCTGGGATTCTCCAGGCAAGAACACTGGAGTGGGTTGCCATTTCCCTCTCCAATGTATGAAAGTGAAAAGTGAAAGTGAAGTTGCTCAGTTGTGTCCGACCCTTAGCGACCCCATGGACTGCAGCCCACCAGGCTCCTCCATCCATGGGATTTTCCAGGCAAGAGTACTGGAGTGGGGTGCCATTGCCTTCTCCGAGCATATTAAGTACATTTTCTTCCCGGCTTTAGGAAAACCAAGTCGTAACGAAGTTAAGAACTCTCAAGTTAAGTGAGACCTTGCAGAATTTGTTTCCATCGCTGTATCAAATCTTTCTTTTGATGGAATAAATGGTGCTATAGGCACTGCTCTATATTTAGATCATATAATTTAGTCCCCATATTACAATGCAGGGTGGGTCTTTGAAAGGCTGCCTTGTAGGGAAAGCCTAGACTTTTGCAAGTTCAAAACCAGGTCTACTATTTCCAGTTGTATGACCTTAAGTTTATATTTTAACACTTTTCTAGTTTTATTGACATATAGAGGACACATAGCATTGTGTAAGTTTAAGGTGTAGAAAGTGTTAATGTGATACATTTATATGCTGCAAAATCATAGCATTGGCTACAACCTCCGTCCTGTCACATAGTTACTATTTCTTGTTTGTGGTGAGAACATTTAAAATCTCCTCTCTTAGCAACATTCAAGTGTATGATGCACTATTATTAGCTACACTCACCATGTTGTGCATTATATCCCAAATTTGTTCATCTTATTGTAACCCGAAGTTTGTACCCCTTGACCAACATGTTCCCATTTCCTCAACCCCCACCCCTAACTTTGGTAACCAGCCTGTATTCTTTGTTGATCTGAGTTTGTCATTTTTAGATTTTACATATAAGTGAAACCATACAATATTAAAAAAAAATTTTTTTTACAATTCAGTGATTTTTTTCCCCTTAGATTTGTAAAACATTTTTTTCCCTGTTATACCCATATATGTGACTTTTCTTTTTCAAATTCTTTTCCCATTTATGTTGTTACATAAGATCACACAATATATTTTGCTGCCTGACATTTTGCTTAGCCCAATGCCCTCAAAATTTATCTAAGTTGCCACAAATGGTAGGATTTTCTTCTTTCTCAGAGCTTAATAACATTCTTGTATGTATGTGTGTGTGGGGTATGTATACCACATTGTCTTTTGCCATTCATTCATTGACAGACAGTTAGCTTGTTTCCCTGCCTTGGCTATTGTGAGTAATTACAGAATTTCAGCTTCCAAGGACCCTGATGTAGGGTGGCATCAGGAAGCTGCTATTAGGACTGGAGGCTGGCCTGGGTTGTGCCTCCCAGCTTGAAAAAATCCTCTACTAAGCTAATAGTGCCAGTGAGATGGGTTTGTCACTTGTCTTACTACAGTACTCCCTACTTGGAGATAGCTGGGCTGATTTACATTGTGAAAATTATACAAGGAGTGTCAGGTTGGCAGTTTTTCTGATGTGCAGCATCCTTTGTAGATTGATCTGCCCCCATGACTACCTGGTCCTCCCCTTTATCCAGCCCTGCCTCCAAGGTAAACCCAAGCACTCACCATAGGCTGAGGTGGTCTCTCCCATCTTTGTGTTCAGTCTGAGACTGCCTCTTCTTGCTGTCGGCAGCAACAAGTTCCTCAAGTCTTAGTGCCTGCCACTGTAACTTGATTGTCAGCTACATGCCTTTCCCTATTTCTATTTCTCATGGTGCCTAGATAACTAAATATTTGTCAGTTTCATTTTTTGACATAATTTATTTTGGGTACTTTATGTACAAGCACCAGGACTTAAGTTTATGCCTGTGGAGTGTTTTGCAATGTGCAAATACATTTTTACAGCATGACTAAAGAGAAACTAAGAATGCCCATACGAGCATAGAGCTGAAATTTAGCCTCAAGGCATGAATAGGTATAATGAAGGATGTTTGCAGTGGTTCTCTCTTTTCTGTTTTTGTTATTTTTTAAGGGAAATAAAGTCCCCATATTTGTTAAAATCNATGCCCATACGAGCATAGAGCTGAAATTTAGCCTCAAGGCATGAATAGGTATAATGAAGGATGTTTGCAGTGGTTCTCTCTTTTCTGTTTTTGTTATTTTTTAAGGGAAATAAAGTCCCCATATTTGTTAAAATCAAATTAAGCTGCCTCAATTGCTCTTGTACCCGACCAGTTTGCCAGTTCCTGCTTGGCCACTGGCCCCGGGCATGCCATCTCTGGGCTCGATCACTCTACTGCCCATCCTGTCTTTTGGCCAGCTCTTCTTGCTGGCACGCAGAGGGCAGCAAATTCCCAAAGTCTGGCCCACAGTGAGTGGCTGTAGCTGTCAGAAATTGGATGACAGAGTTGATTTCCTGTAACTTTTCATCTTCATTATGCAAACAAATGCAGTTCTAACTGTAGGGTCACAGCCCATTGGAATCTAGACTAACCTATCAATGTGACTTTCCTAAAAATTAAAATCACATGGAGGTAGGGGGTGGGGATATGCAGAAACACCTCTTGCCCTTTCTGGTTGTGGATGATGTCTGTGGCCAGGGTAACCCATGACCCATCCTCCCTTGGCTTTGCCAGCATCTTGCAGCACTCTCTGATGACCTGCCTCTCCTTGGGTCTGACACACCTTCCATCCATCCCATGCCTGGATGGCTCGTCTCTAGCTCAGCTAAAGCAGTGCTATCTAGTCTATCGGCATGGGATGTGCTGTCACAATTCTACTGGATCTCAAGTCGAAGGCCTTCTAAATTCCTTCTGAAGAGGACAGGTCAACTCCTGGGTCTCTTCCATGCCACAGAGCACATGAGCCTGGCCCAGGAAAGAGGAGCCGAAGGACTTCTCTCTGCATAACCAGGCTGGGAAGCCAAACTTAACTGTCATACAGATGCATTAGGGATTGGTAGGGAGGGTTAGGATAGAAGGATGTGGGCGGAAAAGAACTACTAAGGGAAGGTCTGTTCTAGAATCTCAGTTGGAATCTGGACAGAATTCCCTTTTCCTTATAATAATTCCTACACTTTTCTAATATGCCTGCCCTCTCCAAACTGCAGCCCCAAAGAAACCATCAAGACTCATGACATGTAATGACTTTCCTTTCCTCCACATGTCATCTTTCTCTTTCTGCCATTCTCCAGTGGTAGAAGAGGTGGACTCCCTGACCCCATTTTTGACCCTTTTTTTTCTCTCTGGATTCCTTAATTTAAACCATTAGGTCTGGTCCTTAAATACAACTTTCAATCTCCCGTCTTGCTAAAGATGTCAAGAAGTCTCCGATTCATGCCTTGGGGCACTGCACCACAGGCAGTCTAGAAGAAAAATAATGTAAAGGAAATGCATTTTTAAGGGGAGAATTAAAATGTATATAGGTATCTATAAAAATACTATTACAGGCTGATACTAGATCACTTAGCTTGTGCTGTGAGGCTGATAGTACCCTGTTTTGGTCCACACTGGCTTCAGAATGAGTTAGGATGGAGCCTGCCCATGGAATGCATCTCTGCAAAGGCTTGGTATGGTAAAAATGCCAGTATTTAGCATCATTGTTTGAAAAAGGCTCAGGATAAGCATTTTGCATAATTCCCTCATTTCATTACCCTGTGAAGAGGGTTGAATTATTAACTCACATTTTTAAATACTTTCATTTATTTACTTATTCTCGGCTTTGCTGGGCCTTTCTTGGTTCCCCTTGTTGTGGTGCCCAGGCTTCTGGTAGCGCTGGCTTCTCTTGTGGTGGATCAGAGGCTCTAGGGCATGCAGGCATCAGTAGGTGTGGCCTGTGGCCTCAATAGTTGGGGCTCTCAGGCTCTAGAGCACAGGCTCAATTGTGGTGCACAGGCTTAGTTGCTCTGTGGCATGTGGGATAGTCCCAGATCAGGGATCAAATCCATGTCTCCTGCATTGGCAGACAGATTCTTTACCACTGATCCATCAAGGTAGCCCCTTAATTCAAAATTTAAAGATAAGATTAAGTATCTTGTCCAGTCAAGGAAGTTAAGTGATAGAGCATAAACTCCAATGCCTGTTCACTTAACTATTCCATTTTATTTTATCTAGAGAATATAGGAAGATCTCACAGAAAGACTGGAGAAAGGAAAGAAAACTCATGAGACTGAGTGTGTATGGGCAGGTCCTACTTAAAAAATCATTTTATAAGACCCTCAGAATCCTAGGAAAAAGGTTTATCTATTAGACCTCTTTGTTGTTGTTATTATTTAGTTGCTAAGTAATGTCTCTTTGCAACCCCATGGACTGTAGCCTGACAGGCTTCCCTGTCTATGGAATTTCCCAGGCAAGAATACTGGAGTAGGTGCCCTTTCCTTCTCCAGGGGATCTTCTCAACCCAGGGATTGAACCTGCATCTCCTACTTGGCAGGCAGATTTTTTTTTTTTTTTTTTTTTTTACCACTGAGCCACCTGGGAAATCCTATGAAACTGCTTTACAGATGAGAAAACTAAAGACCAGTGAAATTAAGAAACTTGTTCAATATCATATGATTCAGCGATTCTGCTTCTATGTTGATATCTAAAGGAATTGAAATTAGGATCTCATACAGTTATCTGCAACCCCATGTTCATTGCAGTATTACACACAATATGGATATCTGGGTACACTTTACCTGGATCAAGACTTTACCAAGTAGGAGTAACTAGTGCTATCCAATCACAAAGAAAGAGGAAACTTTGACAAGAAAAGCAATTCCAATGAAATTGAACTGTTATGTCACATGCAGTTTATGTAATGAAGGTATGGGGAAAAGTGTACGTATTTTATTGTTTGAAATTTGTTTTCTTTTTCTCCATGGTGACTACTTGTCTAAGTCTACCCCTGAATAGAAGTTGAATTGAGCTGGGTTGTTAAACAAAAGGCAATGTCTGAAAGTGCAAATACTTAAGACAACTCTAAGACAAAGGAAGTGAATCTCTGACAGGGAGGACTCATCTTGCATGGACTTCCATCCCTAGTATGTGAAATTTGGGGATCTCTCACACTTTGGTGATTCTTAGGCTCATTTACCAACCAGAGAATCCCTAATTAATGCTCTCTCTTCTTCAGTAAGCATGTACCCACCCACCTCCAAATCTGGTAACTTGGTTTTCCTGTGCATTTTGGCCAGACTCTGGGCTGGAAATGTGGGCATGAAGAATAGAAACTGTGAAGTCAGACAAGCTTGAGCTTGAATTCTGGCTTCATCCTTTACTGGATGTGAACCTTAGGCAAATTTTCTCCTCCTTCCTAGAAAATCTTCAGTCTCCCCATTTTAAAAATGGGAATCATATCAATGACCATGCAGAAATGCTGTATTGATTGAGATACAACAATGTAGAAGTTACCCCTTGGAAGAACTCAGTGAAAGGTGGCTTTGGTCAGTACTTTGTCTTTCTCATTATAAAACTGGCAAAGAACAGCTATGCCCATTCCTGCTGCCACTCTAGTTTTGAGGATAGCAGGTCTACCTTTGATACCTTTTTGGAGGGTCATTTTCTTGGCACATCTTGACATCGTCTGGTCTGATAGTTTGCTGACCTCTTTATCCCAGAACACTCACCAAAATGTGACTAGAGATGGGTTCTCATGACCTGAGGATAGTTGCCAAGGTACGAAGTCTACTTTGCATGTGTTTGCTACACTTAAGAGGTCCGCAGTGTATTTCAACTTTGCCTGCCCATTGTGCTTGTCCATCTCATGTCTTTGAATAAAATTTCTTCTTTTAGCTATGAAATTGGTTTGACATAAGCCTCACCATTCACAAGACTCCATCCCTCTGGCAGCTGTACTTGGTTCAAGGCACAGTTGAATGACCCAAGCTGGACTAGTTGATAACCTGGAGGGAAAATGCTGTTGATTTTGCTGACGTTATTAAGCTACTTCTTTTTAATGTGGTGCTGCCAAAAGCCATTTCTTTATAAAATGAAGGGAACGTTGCTGTTAGTATTAAGGGCTAGCAACACCTGAAGGCTGACTAGGTGCAAGCATTTTAAGAATGTTCTGAGAATTTAATATTTATGATCTCAATCTTCAGAATGATGGTGAAATTGGAAGCCGCTTGAAATGGGAAGCTGCTTGCTTTTTGGAAGAAAAGCTATGACAAACTTAGAGTATTAAAAAGCAGAGACATTACTTGCCAACCAAGGTTCATGCAGTCAAAGCTACAGTTTTTCCAGTAGTCACTTAAGGATGTGAGAGTTGAACCATGAAGAAGGCTGAGTGCCAAAGAATTGATGCTTTTGAACTGTGGTGATGGAAAAGACTCTTGAGAGTCCCTTGGACTTCAAGGAAATCAGTCCATCTTGAAGGAAATCAGCCCTGAATATTCTTTGGAAGCACTGACGCTGAAGCTCCAATAATTTGGCCACCTGATGCGAAGAGCCAAATCATTGGAAAAGACCCTGATGCTAGGAGAGATTGAAGATAGGAGGGGAAGGGGGTGACAGAGGATGAGATGGTTGGATGGCACCACCAACACAATGGACATGGGTTTGGGTGGACTCCAGGAGTTGGTGATGGACAGGGAAGCCTGGTGTGCTGCAGTTCATGAGGTCACAAAGAGTCAGACAGAGCTGAGCGACTGAACTGAACTGAACAACAAATTATCAGAATATCCTTATTTTGTAGATAATGGTATAGTCATCATTAGATCAATAAATAAATTCAAGTACAGAGACTGAAATAACTTGCTCAAGTTCACACAGCCAGAAAGCGACAGAATTTGAACCTATGCAGTATATGCTATTAATCTCTAAGCCAGTGATTCTCAGCTGGTGACAGTGTTTTCCTCCATGGGATCTTTACCAGTGTCTGGAGATGTTTGTGGTTGTCGAACTCAAGCAGAAGGCAATACTGGTCCCTATGGCATAGAGGCTGAAGAAGCTGCTAAACATCTTACAATACACAGAACAGGCCCCCCCCCAAGGAAAGAATGAGCTGGCCCCAAATGTGAATAGTACCAGGTTTGAGGATCCCGATTTTAGATCATTCAGATTCCCAAGTCCCAGTGGACAGAAGAGAGAAATGCAGAAGCTGTGCTAGTGCTTGTCCCTCAGCTCACAATACGGAAAGTTCGCCTCAGCACCCTGGTAGCTCACATGGTAAAGAATCCACCTGCAATCTGCGAGTCGTGGGTTTGATCCCTGGGTAGGGAAAATCCCCTGGAAAAGGGAAAGGCTACCCACTCCAGTGTTCTTCCCTGGAGAATTTCATGGACAGATGAGCCTGGCAGGTAACAGTCCATGGGGTCACAAGGAGTCGGACACGACTGAATGACTTTCACTTGTTCATGTCAGCCACCTCACCGAAGGGGTCTTTTATGCTGAATAAAGTTTGAGTGAGCTCTTCTTACCGCTTGCAGTCAGGAGACCCCTGACATATACATATACAGACCTCATTTTTAATTCTCTCCAGTCATAAGTTTGCAAGCACATGTGATTTCCATGTGTGCTGTTGACTGTCCACCTCAGACTATCAGGACTATAGTGACTGTTTTCTCTCAACATATCAAGATGCTTAACTAGCATTTTGGGGAAAATGTGATAATAATGAATCCTACCCTCCTGGGTTGGGAGGATCCCCTGGAGAAGGAAATGGCAACCCACTCCAGTATTCTTGGCTGGACAATCCCATGGACAGAGAAGCCTGACAGACTGCAATCCATGGGGTCACAAAGAGTCAGACACGACTGAGCGGCTACCACACACAACCACGATGAACCATAAGCCGTCACATGTATACCATGAGTCAGGGTGGAAAGGATCCTCAACTCTTTTTACTACCTTTAATTTAGAAATTATGATTCACTGAGAGAGAGAGATTCTTAAACATTCAAGCTTAGAGGCAAATGTGCGCTCAATGCATCTGCTCCAAAAACCATCTTTACGTACTAATTTTACTTTCCTCTGTTTGCACTCATGTTGAAATTCTTTCTCATCCTATGTGTATAAGCATTCTAAGAAGACATCAATAATTTTGTGTCTTTGTGCCTGAAGATCAACAAACTAGTTTCTTATTTTAGTAAGAGTCAAATGACTACCAACACCTAGAAACAACTAGAGAGCTGGGGGAAAAAGTCTACCTGTAACACTTAACACATGTAGAAATACAGGAAATGTGGAATAGACCTGAGAAGTTGCAAAGAGGCTCCCATTTCTGTGTATTTCACAGCAACGATAATATATGGGAGGTTAGTATTTACTTGAATCTCTCAAACTCATGGAATTCTGCTTTGTGATGGGCATGTCACTTGCCTATACAATGAGGTGCACATTTTGACATTTAATAATAAATCTCACAGGTAAATTCTTTTGTGATATGTTTGTTTCTTGGCTTTTTACCAAGTCTTTACCAAACCTTTTACCAAGTCTTTATCAAGTTTTTACCAAGTTCCTCCATATAGAGATGCCTTAAATTATTAAATTCTTGAGTAAACAAAATTTTAAATAACTAATTCAATTACATTGAAATTTCTAGATGATTTTAATTATTTTCTGTGGAAGCTGTTGCTTTAAAAAATTTTCAGTTGTCCATTAAAGCTAAAATATATCTTTTTAAAATTATTAAGGATTTTAATCTGATGAAAATAAATCAGCTTTTAGGATCTCTGCTTTATAATGGAGTCAGTAAATAATTCTCAAATAGACTTCTTTCAGGGGGCTGCAGAGAAGATGAAAAGATAAAAGTGACTTGATTTTACCCCAGTGAGACTAATATGGTTGACATCAAAACATTAAAATCAGAAAGTACTCACCAATGTCAACCATTGGACATGTTCTCAGCATTATATTTTCTCTCTTTGTTTTATTTATACTCCAGTTACATGCAATAATTTTCCTCTGTTAAAACAACTTTGAAAAACATGTTGTCTCCCATCTTCTTTAAACTTTGCCAGTACAGACTGTATAATTCACTGTCTCATACTGTTTCATGTGAATATATCATTTTGTTCCAATTACATAAATTTGAAGGATTATCTTAAATTTAGCAAAATTCTTTCTATGCGTTCCATAAACATCTGCTGGAGAAGTTGAGAGGCAACATGATAGAGTGGAAAAAGTATAGGTAGAGGGTTTAGTCATGTTTATTAGCAGTGTACACTGAAAAAAATAAATATCTGAGTTTCAGTTTCTCCTATCTTTAGTAAAATGCTAATGTTTCTGGACATGGCAGATTAAGCAGTATCAGACTTACTAGGACTCCAAACAACTGGTAAACTGGGCAAAATATATGAAATAGCTGTTTTCAGATATTGGATGACAGGCAGTTTCATGGAATTTTCATGGAAATCTGGTCCCATGGAATTTTCCAGGCCAGAATACTGGAGGGGGTAGCCTTTCCCTTCTTCAGGGGATCATCCCAACCCAAGGATTTAACCCAGGTCTCCCCCATTGTAGGTGGATTCTTTACCAGCAGAGCCACAAGGGAAGCCTAATAACACTGAAGTGGGTAGCTTATCCTTTCTCCAGTGGATTTTCTGACCCAGGAATCGAACCAAGGTCTCCCGCATTGCAGGTGGATTTTTTACTAACTGAGATATCAGGGAAGCCCCGAAGAAGGAAACCAATGAGGTAAGCCATCCAATCACCTTGGTTTTCAGTCTGGAGGCATGTAATGGACCAAAGGTGGAAACAGTCATATCACTGATATGAGGAGACAGGTCTTGGAATGCTGGGAGGCTGAGGTGGCTAGAATTTGTGATGCAGAGCAATACACAGGGACAATGCAAGAAAGAGCTATCAGGATCGGTTAGGGGTCTTTATCAATCTCTGGTTGAAAAAAGCAGAGGGAAACTTCATAAGGCTCAGCAAAGAAGAAACATTGAGATGCTGCAAGCTGAACAGCCCCCTGAGTTCACAGAGGGCTGGAAGACATTCATGTTCACACATACCTGATTGGAGAGAAAGGAAGCCAACAGAAGGAAAGAAAGTGATGATACCACTGAACATTGTAAATTCATTAAATATATTAATATTGAGATAATATTATAAAAAGCACTAAGCCAATAAAGCTAACAACTTAGATGAAATAAAAAAAGTTGTTTGAAAGACAAAAATTACCAAATCTAACACTAGAATAAATAGAAAATATAAATAGCTATATGTGTTAAACAAATTGAATTGATAATTTAAAACTACTCTCAAAATAAAAATTCCCAGACCACATAGCTTCAACTGGTGAATTCTATCAATCATTTAAGAAAAAGGCGACACCAATTTTACACAAACTCTTTGAGACATTAGAGGAGGAGCTAACATTTTCCAACACAATTTATGAAGCTGTATAGACAAAAACAAAGACATTGTGGGGGAAAAAATGTATAGTCAATAACCCTCAAGAGTATAGATGCAAAACTGAACAAAATGTCAGCAAATAAAAGCCAGCACTTATATAAAAAATGTGTATACATACACGATGACCAGGAAGGTTTTATTCCCAAAGTGCAAGACTACTTGAACATTCACTAATCAAGACAAAATCACCATACTGCCAGAATAAATGAGGTAATCTGTGTGTGTTTGTGATAATAATAATATGTATTTAAAAAGTTAACCAAATTCAACATCCATTTATGACACAGCAAGCAAACTAGCAATAGAAGGGAATTTCTCAAACTGAGAAAGGGAACATTTCGGAAAACCTGCATGACTAAGGCTCATTTTCAAGCACCCAGACTTTGATGGACCCACTGACTTACCTCCCAAGATCGCCTCCTATTTCTGAATATGTGCACTTACCCAACATGGGCCCAATTTTTGTGTGAGCAATGACTTTTTGGTTTGTTCAGACTTGCTGTCAGTGAAACTTTGTAGAGTATGTCTATGACATGGATTATTTTTAAAGTTTCATGCATTCGTAGTCATTACTCTCACATTGATTTTTCATATTTTCTACTAATCCATAATTTCTTTGAATACATGTCACATGACTCCTCTACCTTTATCCCCAAACATTTTATTTATAGAGACTACACATTTATCAAGCTGGAATCAAGATTGCCAAGAGAAATATCAATAACCCCAGATATGCAGATGACACCACCCTTATGGCAGAAAGTGAAGAGGAGCTAAAAAGCCTCTTGATGAAAGTGAAAGAGGAGAGTGAAAAAGTTGGCTTAAAGCTCAACATTCAGAAAACTAAGATCATGGCNGACAGAGGAGCCTGGTGGTTACAGTCCGTGGGGTCACAAAGAGTTAGACATGACTTAGCGACTGAGCAATGCACGTGCACAGATGCTACTACTATTAATATTCATCCAAGTAATAAAAAACCAAAAACAAAACCTTGTTTGTTTTATTCTCGCCCCATTGATCACTCAGAGTCATGGAAAGTCATGATGTCACCTTTGGTTTCAGAGTAAATCTAGTGAACTAGTTTAATACCCTCCGTTAAAGGAGAAGAGGTCAGACGGAAATCAAGATATCAGTTGCATCCAGGCAGTCACTCAGAATAGAATCCTTCAGTCAATAATTTTTAGAGCCTCAATCATCTTTGGCTTTAGATCTATTATATTGCTATGTTCCTATGATTCTTTTGGTTTCCCTTAGAGGAAGCTCCTTGGCTCAGGTGCCATGCATTTCCTTAGGTATGTTTTCTCATGTCTACCAGTCATCAGTTAATAAATATTTACTTGGTGTTAAGTTGTCATCATTTAATAAATATTTCCTGAAGATAACGAGTAAAGTGCATCTGAACTAAAAGAAAGGAGACAGATCACACATATTCAATCATTTTTTCAGAAGGTATGGCTGGGTATTAAAGCAGAATGACACTAAAATCAGAAACTTAAGAGTGCTTTCCATTTAAGCCTGACTTCCCTTCACCTCCTGCTGTGCATCTATTTTTTTTATAACTTTATGTAAACTTTTCCTGAGACCAATAATTGTTTATCCCAGTACTATATCTTAGACTGAGATCTTTTATAAGCTAGAAATTTTCTCTGAGGCAAGAATAGTTTTGCAAAAATTAAACAGAATATCATTCCATTCAGGGGTTATTGGGTATAGAAAACATGGAATGTTCTTTGCTGAGACTTTTATGTTTTCTTCCAAAAGTTCCTTTCATTATAGAACTCATTATTTTAGAGGTTTTCAAGCAAATTCATTGGGGGTCATGAGACTGAGGAAAGAATGCAAGCCAGGTTTCTCATTATGTTGTCTAAATTTTTGTAGAGAGAATTAGTCTCTATACATTACAGAACCACACAGTAAATTCATGAATTCAATGAAAAATAATTCAAAACAATGAGTGTATTCATTCAGCAAATCTTTGAATGCCAACTTAATGTTGTAAATATACACATGGTTTGTATTAAATAAATATTTAGTGATTGTGGTTGAGAAATAGGGAAAGTGGCAGAGAAATTTAGTGAATTTTCCTATAAGAACAGAAAATAATAGATGGGAAAAGGAGAAAGGAAAATGGTTTTGTTTGTGCTGGACTTTGAGTGGTCTGAATTACACGACTTGATATGGAACCCTGAGAAAACCTTGAGAAAAAAGACTGACATAGTTAAGTAAAGGGAGAAATGATTTTTATTCACCCAATTTAGGCTGAAATAAGTGGGAAGAGGGTTTAAATTATGAATTTTGCAGCAACAAAACTGACTGAGGCAGTTTCTCAAAGCCCCAGAGAAATTATTAGGGTTTTCATCTTCAGGTCGACATTGGCTTTGAATACCAGCCTTAGAGTTTGAAGTTTCCTCTCTGTACTCCTGTTCCCCCCTCTAGCCATCCAGTGTTGGAAACCTTTTCATTTCAGAGACCAAATGGGTGTGTCTGCCAAGGAGAAAGTTTTTCACTAGATTCACATCTCTATTTTCTTTCTGACGCAGAAAGTTGAAGCCAGAACTCTGGCCAATAGGAGGGCATTGACAAATCCCTACCCTGGCCAGCGTGTGAAATATTTATATTCAGAGAGAGCTAGACTAAGTAGTCAATAGAGTATTTTGCAGCACAGAAGCCAAACACTTCGCTAAAAGAGCAGAGCATGTTCAGCAAAGCTCCTCTCTATAGACCAAAAACCGAACAAACATTTCCATAGCAAAAGATTGCTTACCACTCCTTTGGCTGGCACAGGCTATAGGCCTTCTTAAGTCAGCTTGCTTGATTGGAGTGGAGGGCACTTTTTTTTTTTTAAGTTATTTATTTGCTTACTTATTTTTGCCATTATCAAAGACACCCATTTCTGGATGGAAGGGAGAGGTTTCAAATAGGCGAGAATTTCCTTCCTAGAGAATGAAGTCAGAAAGCCCTTGACCCAGATGGTGGCCTCGTGTGGGAGTTTGGAGCACAGTCTCTTGTTTCACCGCCTCGGCTTTATTTGGAATCTTGGAAAGAGGAGACAAGCTTTGATGCTGAAGATGCTCAAAGGAAAGCAAAGGACAAGAGGAAAAGCACAGCGAGTGTAGCACTGCTGACCCCGGACAAGGCTCTGCTGGTCTTCGCGGCCCGGTCTCGTCCACGGCCGCTCCATCAGCAGCGAGGGGGCAGAGAGGCCTGTCCTTTCACTTGAAAGCAGAGGGTGAGCCGAGCAAACGGTTCAGAGGGTCATTAGAAAGCATCAAAGGAGGCAGCCTCATGATGGTAATAAGACGGCTGTGAGGAAATAAAGTGGGCATTGATCTGCACTATCGAGTGTGACATTTTAACCGAAGCTAAAAGCCAAGAGCAAATCTAGCCCTCTTATTCATCTGCCTGCCTGTTTTAGTAAATTGTCTTCCCCCTCCCCCTAAACCACTGGCCTCAGAGGTCACTTCATATTAGCTGGCTTGTTAATACCGAGGCAATCAATACTTAATCAACAAGTAATGGGATTTTGCAGTCATCCTGTATGATCTTTCAATAAAGCCCCGAATCCATCTCGGCCCATTCCAAGCCTGACGAAAGGTGTGCGGTTGCTGCAGACCCTGGATTTGATGGTCTGATGCTCTTCGGCTGATCTGCATCTTATTAAGACACCAGGCAGCCACCGTCCTTCACCCCTTTGTTTCCTGATCCCCACTGAGCACAGCATGGCACAGAATCCCGGCATCTGAGATTTTATATGCATCAATAAGAAAACTCAGATTTCTTTACTGCATAGGGTTTAGGACTCTTTGGTAGCACTATGCAGTTAAAAATCTGAATGCATGAAGGAGTGGATAGAGGAGGGAAGCAATAAACAGGGGAATTTTTTAAAAAGGAAAAATGGCTGATTTAATATGTGAAATTAGGCCAGGGAGCTGGAATCCCTACGTGTCCCAATTATTGAACTCTGGGTTGCCCGAGTTCTTCTCAGAATGGACTCAATGAATGATGAGGGGAAGGGACACACGGCATGTCATTGGCTCTGGATAACCAAGGGGGTTCCAAAAGAGTCACCTGCATCCCAATGTACAGAGAGAAACTGGTTTTGTGATGTGGGACTTAGTTTTAAATACCCCCTTGGTATCCTGATGAATAGAGCTGCAATACTGCTATAATACAGTTGTCTACCTGTAATACTGCAATAACTTTTTGTAGGTGTTTAAAAGGGCCTCACAATAAGAGAGAAGACTCCCAAAAAAGGCTTTGCTGCAGTCCTCACAGAAATCCTCAAAACAGGCTTCCTTTGGTAAATTATCCACTTGCCATTGTCTCACTTTTAGACTTTTAGAAAGTGGATCTTGACAGTATATGACTCAGAGTCAATTCATGCTAATAAAGGTCAGTGAGTGTTGAATAAAATAGAATGCTAATTTATTAATATAACTTTCAAGCAAACAACCTATCAGGCAAATTGGGCAGTCACGTGGTCTCGCCAGCATAGCTTCTCCTATCAGAAAAGAAGCTGCATTATTAGACGATTGATTGGCAATCACAGAATTAGATAAAAAGGAATTAGGAGGTAATATAATGGCACCCACTCCAGTAAGCTTGCTTAGAGAATTGCAAGCACAGAGGAGCTTGGCAGGCTACAGTCCATAGGGTTGCAAATAGTTGGACATTACTAAGTGACTACCACTTTCACATTCACTTTTCATAAACAGTTAATACAACACTACGCTGTATTTTCATAAACACTAATACAACATCTAGCACTGTGACGCCTGCAAATGCACCATCAGCTATGCCTGCTCTTTGGCATTTATGATCAAACTTACTGTGTCTGTGAATGCCCCACCCGTTACACACATTATTTCATGACCTCCTAATAAATAGATATTATCAATATTTGCATTGTAGAGATGAATACAATGAGACTTAGAAAGTGTTCAAATTGTCTGTCTAAGGTCATACAGATCACACACAGGAGAGCAGAGACCTGAATCCACACGCTACCCCTGGAACTGCGGTAAAACCTACTAAGCCATATTGCCTTCGCTCTAGTCTTCACCAGCTACAGGACTTTGAACATGGCTCTTAAAATCTTTACGCCTTCAGTTCTCTAACCGTTAAAGTGGGAATAATTGCCAGGCCTATCTTCTTGGATTGACAATTAAATGAATTATGCAATTAAAGCCCTTAGCCTAGAGTTTGGTTTACAGTAAGCATTCGCTAATATTGGTTACATTATGATGTCATTGTAGCATTATCATACTGTGTTGCTTTGCTCTATTGTTTTCCCTCTTCCACTTTGCTTGTGTGAACCCTGCCAACATTTCCCACTGGAACTCTTCTTTGTTTTAGGCAAAGGCTGATCACCCACTCCCCCACATGGCCCAGATTTCCTTCAGCTTTGTGACCTCAGTCACGAAATAGCACCTTCTGGAGACATAGGAGTTATTGCATCCTTTTTGGTTAATATCTTATTTCCTGGAGGTAAAACCAATTTCCAGGTACTCTAATGGAAGCTGTGAGTAGCAGGGTGCTTAGCTAAGAAATTTTATGGTTTTCCCTTTGTCTTGCCTGGAGCTGCTATGAGGGAGCACAACATCAACAATCTATTTTCAGGAAAGTCACCAGATTTGCATTAAAAATAATTTTGAGAATCCTAGCAGCTAGGGTAAAAAGAGAAATTAAAATATACTGTTTCCTTTATCTAACAATTTAACAGTTTTCAAGACAGAGGAAAATATTGCTTAATACTATACTTTTCTTTTAATAGTTCATTCCATTTAAAAAATATCTTTCCTAATGAAAGAAACAATACAGGTTCACCCTTTAAAATTCAAAATTTATAGAAAGCTCCAAACTAAAAAGACAAAGTTTGAAGTAATATATCTCCTCTGTTTTAGCCGTTTGTACTTTCCATCATCCACTTGGTTAGGCTGAACTTCCTTAAATATTGTGTTTATCAGGTCACACAACTACTAAATAACTTTCAATAGCTATCCAGTCATTACTCCATGAAGCTCAAACCCTTTCTTTTTGTAGCCCACTGCTGCCCCACTCCTACTTTTCCAGCATGCTTTCTACAGCTCCCCCGAGCAAACTTTTGTACAGGTAAAAGTAGTGCTTACCTACTTTGGTACCTGTCTTCCAGGTGATATTAAGAAATGTCACTCTACCCCTTACTAAACCATGCCTAACTTTAAGGTCCTTCCTTCATGAAATGAGTCCTGAATCTTCGGTCATTTTGCTTGTACTCTTCTCTGAACCTCTTTAGCACTTACACTCTAGACTGCATAATTGGCCTAATTATATTGTCTCATATTATCTGCTGTTTCCTGCATATGCATCTTGTCTCCCCTATTAGATCACAGTTTTCTTTTGGAAGGACCTAATCTCAGACTATCGAGTTTGTATGAAAGCATTAAGTGCAGGGTAGGATTTTACTATACACTTGCTGATTTAAAAGATTGTGCTTAGACAATTTGTTATTATGGTTATAATATGAAACCATTATTATTGTTATTATTATTAAGCACCGTAATAATACACCTTTTATAACTAATATATGTACACATGCACGCATGCTAAGTTGCTTCAGTCATGTCCCACTTTTTGCAATACTATGGGCTGTAGCCCGCCAAGCTCCACTGTCTATGGGATTCTCCAGGCAATAATAGTGGAGTGAGTTTCCATGCCCTCTTCCAGAGGATCTTCCTAACTCAGGGATAAAACCCACATCTCTTATGTCTCCTAGATTGGCAGGTGGGTTCTTCACCTTTAGTATCACCAAGGAAGCGCATAATACATATGCATATATATATAATCATAATAATTGATAAATTATTTACCAATCCACTTACCTACATACATTTTTTATTCATTCTTCAAAAAGTGATCTAGGCTCGGCGTTTTTACTTTCATTTTAGAGCTCAGAAATCTGAGTTTCTAAAAGCTTAAGCAATTTGACCAAGTTTGCAGAACTGGGAAATGGTGGAATTGGGATTTGAGAGTATATTTACCTGATTCCCATTTACGTGAATAACATCATATGAACCATTCTTGAAAATGTTTTCTTTTAAAAATGTTTTTGATCTGTAAATTGCCTCCTGATCTCCAGCTTTGAAACTGACCAAAGGAACTTTCTTTGGATGACAGAAATTCTATCTTTACTCTCATTACACACAATGTTATTGCCCCAGTCGACTTGGGCTCTCTTCCCTCCAGTCAATAGCATATTTCTTCACCTGAACGACTCTTTCTAAAATTCAAAGGAATATGTTTCTCTTTCTATTTTCCAGTCTTTCTTTCATTTTATAGAACCGAATATTCAGGTCAAATCCTTAGAAAACCCTTCAGAAGGAACACTTCTTGTACTATCACTCACTCTTGCACCATGCCTCACTCTTTTTTTGGGAAGCAGAAGGATCCACAGGATCACAGATAAGTGACTTTGAACCAGATCCCTGAAATTCCTGGAGGGACCTCTCAGAAAGGCAGCAGTTGTTTTGGCCCTACTATTCTTGTTCAGAATTGCCAAATGTGTGTGTGTGTGTGTATCTTTTGGGAAAGAGATTCTGGTAAAGAGTTGTCTGGGTTCTATTGAAATGTGTCTTAAAAAAATTAATAAACCTTATTCTTAGAGCAGTTTTATGTTCATAGCAAAACTGAGAGGAGGGTACAGAGAGTTCCCATGTATACCCCAGCAGCACATATATGCAGCCTTCCCTATTACTGGGGCTTCCAGGGCGGAGCTAATGGTAAAGAACCTGCCTGACAGTGCAAGAGATGCAGGAGATATGGGTTCAATCCCTGGGTCAGAAAGATCTCCTGGAGGAGGGCATGGCAACCCACTCCAGTATTCTTGCCTGGAGACTCCCATGGACAGGGGAGCCTGGCAGGCAACAGTCCCTAGGGTCACAAAGAGTCAAACATGACTGAAGTGATTTAGCACACCCCCATCATAGCGTTTCAAACCCAAAAAAGCAGCGTTTCTGGGCTATATATTCCTCATTCCAAACCCCCATCCCCACCCTCCAAGCCTACCTTGATCCACTGTCCACCTCTCTCCACTCTGCTCTGGGCAGGAAAATGAGATATATGAGCTGTTTCCCCATATTCCTTACCCTCTGGCTTACAGTTGTTTCTGGTTAGTGGAGAGCACCAGCAAAATGAGAGTGGAGTGGGTATTTTTCCCTCTAGCCCCCATTCTGTTGGGCCCCAATACTGGAGACACAGCTCCTGTAAGACAGCCTTCTCCCCAGCTGTGGCCAGCCTCTCTGGGTTCCATAACCATTTCCTCCCTTTGTCCATTCAGGCTTAGGAGTGGTAATTAATCCCAACAATTTCCAGCCCCAAAGTACTACACAAACCTTTAGATTATCCTTATCCCTGTTTTTTAAATTTTCCCTTTATTAAACTCCCTTTAATTATCCCCATTTTAGTGAGCTTTCACTTACTTTATCTAATACTATGTATAATATCAAAATAATGAGAAGGAACAAATGCCTAAAGACTCTTAAAATCCAAATAAAACTTAAAATTTGGACAGCTTCCTGAATAAAAAAAAAAGTTGTACTCTATTTTTGATTTACCTTCTAACTTGAGAGAACTCTTTTAAGTGAGCTCTAAGTAGGCTGTGTGTTTATATTTTGGAAGGGGATGGTGGTAAACTTAGAAATTAGGATGAACATCATATGTGAAAATAAATGATGCTGTGAATGGCATACTTCTTAAGTGATTATGATAAAGTCCCAACTCTTAATTTGGATAAATTGCTAACAACCCAGCTTAGCACACCCATTTGCAGTAATCATTATTTTGCTGACTTGGCTCTATGTCTGGCTTGCATTTCAATAGTGAATGCAAAGCCTATAAGCATTTTAGGGCTTTCTTGCTAAACATCTCCCTTTTTTCCAAAGAACCCAACCCAGAATCAGAATATCCCAATGCCTGCGTTGTGTTTCTAGTTGAACATTTAGGACTTTCAAAGTATGGTTTAACTCTTAAATACTATCAAGTGTCTCTTTAATCAGTTGCTGAAGTTGACTATAAAACTCAAAAGACTTCATTTTGAAATTAAACCATTAGCCGACTGCCTTCTTGACATAATGAATCATATTCAGATGGAGCACTTAACCCCAGCCTGCACTCACCCCTTGCTTCGTCACCATGTGCACAAGGCGAGAATGTGAACAAGTGTGTGCATCAAATGAATCTAGTCAATCATTACCTGAACGTCCTGAATGCTTTTCTAAGGATCAGGCAAATTGGCAAGCTGCATTATAATGATTTTTTTCCTCCATTAGCCACTCTTGTGAGTTAGGAAATTTCACCAGCCATCAGCCACTACTTAGGTCTGTTACCAGCCAGCTTCAGTGTTTTTGAACAAGTCACTGAACCTCTCAGAGCTTCTGTTTCCTTATCTATAAAGTGAAATAAATGTTAAAATTATTTTCCTCACCAAAAACGGTCAAGCCAGACCCCTTCAAGTGTTTGTGGGCTCCGTTTCTCCATTTTGATATTATTTCAGTACTTTTTGGAGGAGGGTTTGGGGTTTACCAGAGCATCTATTTCCCACATGCAGGCTTCTTAGATGGCACTACTGATAAGGAACCCACCTACCAATGCGGGAGATGTAAAGACAGAGGTTCAGTCCCTGGGTAGGGCAGATCCCCTGGAGAAAGGTATGGCAACCCACTCCACTTTTCTTGCCTGGAGAATCCCATGGACAGAGGAGCCTGGTGAACTACAGTCCATAAAGTTGTAAAGTGTCAGACACACCTGAAATGACTTAGTGTGTTCTCATGCATATTTACATGCCTGGACATATCCCAGTGGTTGGACGAAAAGAATTACTTATTCCAAACATAGATACTCAGTTCCCCAAACACAATAATACCCACCTTTGCACTCCAGAAACCAAACTCATCTCTGGCTTAATATCAACTTGACCTTCTGAGTCCGTATCCATGTTCAAGGCCAGCTTAGACTTTATTTTCAGCTGAGTTGTCTATTTTTCTTTGATGTGACAGTTTATAAAGCAAACTTGAAAGGACTCTGAAATTGGTCTGGGCAGTGTTGTTTTAGCAGGGGCCTTGAACTTCAGTGGAAGAAGGCCAATCATACATTCTGCATGTATTTCACCAAAGATGACAGTCCGTAGCTAATGTCTCAGAGCCTGCATTCCAGAGACACCTTTTAACTGAGTGCAGCTCAGCTGGAGAGAAGGGCAAGGAGAGGGAAATGAACATCTGGCAAGGCCAAGAGTGTTATGAGTTGTATCCAGTACCAGGCATGTCCTGATTAAATCTTTCATGCTTTCCCCAGCCAGACATAACCTAACTATCAGCTGTTCTCTTCAGTAGGGATAAATTCACCTTTATGGCAGGACATATTAGCATGGGGTTATAGCGGCAAGTTTAAGAAGCTTCATGAAAAGTTTGTTTTTATCTGTTTATGTGATCCACCTCCCCTTTTCCTAGCCCTCCCTCTCCTCTTTTCCTTTCTCTCTCTCTTCCTCACTGTCTCAGCCCATCACTATCTTACACTGACAAATAGATTTCATCCATAAGGATCAGGCTGAAAATATTTTATCTCCTTCCAACTCCCAATGTTCACTTTAGCCACAGGATGAAGGTAGCTGCAAGTTGGTTCCTTGATCTGGGGCCTTCTAGCATTGGCCTGGACCCTGGCTGGACAAAAGACACTTTACTGTGTGTCTGCAACTTTAGCTGTTTTGTTGTTTTTCTTCTTCTGGAGACTTCTTAACTTTGCTGCTAAGTGAATAGGCTTCATGGTTGCTGTATCTTTTGGGTGGATTGCTCATTTTTAATGTATGGTCTCCTTAAACCTATTAGAGCTTTTTTTCCCTTAAATTTTATTTTGTCAGATTATATTGCTACGACCTTCATTTTGGTTACTATTTATCCTGTTTGCCTTTTCTTTCTCCCCTCGGTCTTTAGCTTTTCATTTTGACTGATTTGGAAGATCTCTGTCAAGTAACATATAGCTTCATTCATTTAACCCACTTTAAGAACCTGTCTCTCAATGTAGAATTTATGTACTTACCATGTGTTTGCACATACTGTTTGCTTTTAGTGTGATTACTGTATATATTGGGTTATTTATACCATCAAATATTATCCTTGCTATTTATCATCCTTTTCTTATTCACTTCAATCTTCTTTCAAAGTAAAGAAGTCCTTTCCATCCCTCTCCAATCTTTATCATGTGCTCTTTTATCCTATGATGATTTGGAATATATGCATTGCATTTCACTTAATGAGTGTCATTAATTTTTAAACATACTTTCATGACTATAATTTTAAAAATACATCTACAGCAAGTCAATTTTTAAAATTTTTGCCCTAAATACTGAAATAATTTTAGCACAATTTAGCTACCCATTAAACATCCACTTGTCTTGGTTTTATTATCTAGAGTCATAATTTTACTATATTAACCTAAAAATGAGAGTTTAAGAAAGTAATCAATATGTATGTGTGTATGTGTTTAATCGCTCAGTTGTGTCCAACTGTTTGCAACCCCATGGACTGTAGGCCACCAGGCTTCTCTGTCCATGGAATTTTCCAGGCAAAAATACTGCAGTGGGTTACTATTCCCTTCTCTGGAGGATCTTCCCAACACAGGGATAGACTGGAGTGGGTGGCCATGCCCTCCTCCAGGGCATCTTCCTGATCCAGGATACAAATCTGTGTCTCCTGTATTGTAGGCAGATTCTTTAATGCTGAGCCACCAGGGAAGCTTCATAACTGCTTTATGTCGCTGCTGCTGCTGCTGCTAAGTCGCTTCAGTCATGTCCGACTCTGTGCGACTCCATAGACGCCCACAAGCTCTTCTGTCAAACCAAATAATACTTATATTAACTGACATTGGCATAAGAAGTTTTTAAATGGAGCTTTAAGACATTAAAATAAAAGTAATCTAAATGTTCACCTTCAGTATCATTTATTGGAACAACAATAGTTTTTAACATTGAAATAGCCCTGCTTATGTCCCAGATATGTTCTTACTTCCTTATATTTATTAAATAACTTGCTTCTCATAGCAACCTGATGTAATAGGCTTATTAAACCCATCTTATGGAGGAAAAAACCCTAAAGCACTAAGTTTATAAGTAATTTGTCCCAAATAAAAGATCTCATCATTGGCAGAAGAGTATCTAATATCCTGGCAATTAACGACTCTGCTATCTAGATGCAGGAAGGTGATCACTGATGTTACAAAGTCAGAAAGTATTTTAAGATCATGAATGCAAAACAAAACTCTTCTTTGCTACATGCTCCCTGTTTTCAAGAATTCTTTGAGAAATCTGTTTTAAGTTCCTACTAATTAGAAGACCTTGTTTCTTGACTGTATCTCCCGAGAAAAAAATGTTGTATTTGAGTATAGTTCCCATTTCTCTTGGGAAATGGATACCTTTTTAAACATTTAATGTTCTTACATTCCATTTCTATATTTATTCATACATTTCTTGTTGAACTTATAGATTTCTAAGTACCTTATAATACTACATAATCCTCCAGATCCTAACATTAGATTTCCTCTGGATTAAAAGCATTTTAAAAACAGAGATGTATTATTTGTTCTATATTTTAAAAATATCTGTGTCTTAGTATTTATTTACCCATATTATGTTTCTCTGAAATAAAATTAATAATTTTCACCTTGTTTTTCCATACTTTGTAATGATTCCACCAGGAAAGGGATGGGCTCATAAATCTACAATAAAATAGAAACATTTCACCAGGGAAATATTTTATTTCCTCTTTTATCTCCTATAGTCATATCTCTGATGAAAATGAACTTCACACTTCCACCTGCCTATTCCCTGCAACTCCTGTAACAAAGAAAGGGAAGGAGAGAAAGGAAAAAAAGAAGGGAGGGTGAAAGGCAGGGGGGTGAGGGAGGAAGGAAGGAAGAAAGCTGGAAGGAAAGAAGAAAGGAAAGATGGGAGGAAGAAGGAAAAATTCTTTGGGAGATATGTAAGTATCACATCAAGCTCTAGATTGTGTTTTTGGTCCTGAAAACTGAAATTTATAACAGCATATTCTCTCAGTGGTTGCAGTTTAAAAATAGAAACATATTTTCAATTTCTCAAAGAATGTAGATTCTTTTTGACAATTCAGTAACACAGGCATTTAGATCCTATATAACACAGTGCCCAATAGGTAGTAAGAAGTCAATATTCTCTGGCTGGTTTGCTTGGTATACTACCATTGGCAATAAGCCATTATGCGGAAGAGCTAATATTTACTCTTAGCCTATGGACATCACTGCAGCATTAGCAGCATCACGAATCTCGGTCTTCAGTCTCTAGTTATGCTTAAGGTTGGCTTTGAGACATTATCAGCTCATCTATTCTATCTGAATAGTTAAACCATTGTGTATATAGAAAGAAACAGCTATATATCCTACTGCACATGAAACGTAACACTCAAATTTTTATTTAAAAATGCTTATCTTTATATACAAAATTTGGGAAATACACGTATCAAAAAGCAAGCATTTGTGCCTCACCACAAAGAACTTAGTGGTAAATTTCTTTGGAAAATTGAGTATTAAATTTGGGAAATACACGCATCAAAAAGCAACCCCTTGTGCCTCATTATGAAGAACTCCGTGGTAAATTTCTTTGGAAAGTTGAGTATGATACAAAATTAAAAGCGTGTTCTTTGGGAAAAACACAAACGTAGGGAAGGCCACTGTGGAAAGAGGCTACTGGTTATCCCTCAATCAGTAGGCTCCCCTTTCCTTATACTTGAAAGTTCAACTTTGCTTCCATTTCTGGTCTGGCCGAATAAACTTCTACTAGCTGACCTTCTCACAGATAACAACTATAAACTACCGACAAAATAGACAATGACTCAAAGGCACTGGAGATTGAACAAAGCAGGTGGAGGCTGAAGGGAAATACATTACGAGAAGAGAATGGCAGGTGGATTTGCCAATTTTTATGGCTCTTAGAGTGAGGGCAAGCCACAGCTGCACTGAGTAAAGCACTTAAAACTCTAATAGGAAACCTACAGGCTTTCTGCCATAAACGGACAGAGGGAAGAGTTTGAGGCAAATGCAGTGACTGAAAAGTAGGAGTCCATCTGAGAAAAGAGGGAGGCAAAGAGAATAAACTTCAATTTCTGTGCATAAACTCTCCCAAACCTCTGGCTCTACTCTGAACCATGCATGGGCAGAATGGAATCCCGCAAAATATTAAAGAACTGAAGTTGGATTTGACCTATAACTCAAGAGACAAAATTTTTGGTTTGGATCCCATCAACTTAATTGTCTCCAAAACTAACAAAAACTCATCTCTCTGGAGGAATATAAGGGAGTCCAATATCTTCATAACAAAATGCTTATAATGTTCAGAAATATTTACAAATACTTCGAAATGTTTTGACATCCAAAGATCCAGGAAAATGATACCCCCTCTGAAGATAAAAGACAATCCATGAAAACCAACCTTTTGATGGCCAGGGTGCTGGAACAGACAATGACAATTATGCACAACGAGTTATGCATATAATATGCTTATAATTAATGAAAAGATAGAGGAGCCCAGCAGAGATATAAAAACTTAAAAAAGAACCATATAGAAGTTGTAGAGCTAAAAAACTATGGTATATAAAATAAAAATGTAACCCATGGGCTTAATAGAAGAATGGAGACAACCAAGGAGAGCTGAATGTGCAGACAGGTCAACAGAAATTATTCAGCCTGAGAAACAAAGAGAATAAAAAATTTAAGAAGTATCCAGACTCAGGGGCAGGTAATGTAATAACAAAGGGTCAAATATATATGCATTTGAGTCCAAGGAGGAAAGAATAGGCTAGAAAAACTATTTGTAGAAATAATGGGTGAAAAGTTCCAAAGTTGGGAAAAAGACACAAACTTTCAAACTCAAAACCTTAGAGAATCCCAAACAGAATAAGTAGGGAAACACACACACACACACACACACACATACACACAACTGTGCGTAGGTACATCAAAATCAAACTATGGGAAACCAAAGATAAGTCATCTTGGACTGTGAACAAGGTTAACATTCTCAATACAGCAAAGTGGCACCAGTGTAAAGAATCTGCCTGCTATGAAGGAGACATAAGAGATATGGGTTTGATCCTTGGATCAGAATGATTCCCTGGAGGAGGAAATAGCAACCCAGTCCAGAATTCTTGCCTAGGAAATCCCATGTTCAGAGGAGACTGGCAGGCTACAGTCCATGGGTTTGCAAAGAGTTGGACACAACTGTGAGCGTGCACCGGAGAAGGCGATGGCAACCCACTCCAGTACTCTTGCCTGGAAAATCCCATGGATGGAGGAGCCTGATAGGCTGCAGTCCAAGGGGTCGCTAAGAGTCAGACACCACTGAGCAACTTCACTTTCGCTTTGTACTTTCATGCATTGGAGCAGGAAATGGCAACCCACTCCAGTGTTCTTGCCTGGAGAATCTCAAGGACAGGGGAGCCTGGTGGGCTTCCTTCTATGGGGTCGCACAGAGCCGGACATGACTGAAGCGACTTCGTAGCAGCAGTGAGCGTGCACACACACACCACAAGGTGACAGCTGGAAAAGAACACGGAGTTTTTTAAACACAGAGTACTATTCTGGCTTCCAGAATGGTACTTGTGATGGTATGTAAGAGGACCTTATGCAATTCCAGCCTCAGAATCCTCTATGGGACAGAAATGGATTTATATCTTTTTAGCTTGAAAAAAATGAAACTTTAATCTGTTGCTTTTGATCTTCTGATCATGCAACTAAGCCTGTATCAACATCAATACAGTTTGTATCTACCTTGAAACATCGTGGATCAGTGTCAGGGTATACCACACACAGGGCAGAAAGCAAAACATAAACTCAGAAGTCTGATAAAAGAGTAATTAGATTTTTTTTATAATTTAACTTTTAATAAGCTAAGAGTTTATTAGTGAAATCAAAGTGCTCTTCGCTTTGGTATTTTTCACAAGCTTAATGTGAGTAATGCTTTGTTCATAGCTTAGAGAAGTTTTCAGTCAATCCGCTTCAAAAAACAAAGAAAGAAATTCATAAATATTGTTCAAGAGGCCTACCAATATTTTCCATTTCCTCTCATCCTGGTATCGTTATACATTAAAGCCAGTGCTCATTCACCATTTCTCACCCGTTTTCATCTAACTTCTCTCCAAGGTCTGGGCTTGCCCTGCAATTTCCCTGGGCCTCTATCTCTTTTGACTAGACAAGAAGTCTCCATTTTATCAGCATGTATGGGATGAGGCTTGGTTCTCTGCTCTGTGTTGGTGCAGAACTGTCATTCCCTCATGGGACAGTAAATTATCACACCTTCTTCTCCATGTCTGAGTGGACTGGCCCCATCCTCACAAAGTTTTCAACTCTGCTCCCAACTCTCTCTGGGATTGAGATAGTTCCCATTTAATGATATTGCCCTGTGGGGGATCTGGTACCTCTTGTGTACGTTTTCAGTACATGTTTTTTTAAGAATATAAATGACCTGATATTTTTCTAAACATTAACAAAGACACCTTTATGTATCTGAATCTATAGTTTGTCTACACACCGTCTGATTTATAGAGGTATATATAGTTCTATTTCTATGTTAGACAAAGTGTTTAGAAAACAAACTATTCATTTAAAGCAGGACCTTAAAGTAAAACACTTCATTAAGCTGCTGTAGTTGGCTGACTATCTATTGGTGAATGTTTCTCCAGGTTTATCATTCTTGTTAGTTGCCTCTATTAAGGATGGCCTGCCAGCTCTCACATGGCTCTCACAAGGCTTCTTTGCCAGCAGCTTTCAATGCTCTAATGATCAATACTTTAGAGCTAAACAACAGGCCAATTTGGTACCTGGGTTTTCCCACTAAACAGTGCTGCCCAACCAATACCTCCTGTGAACACGTGTGTGAGGAAGCAGGCCTTTTCTCTCTGAGTCTATTTAGCACTTGATTCCAATTTAAATTAAACACAAACAAGAAGATGGAAGCCACCCACCTTCCTTCATTCCCGTACTTGTATTGTGACCAACCAGGGATATTTGGGCACTTTGCAAGCTGTAGCATCTTCTCTCCTGTGTTACCTCTATAATATCACTATGACCCAGTTTCTGTGGCCTCCTCAAACTCAGAGCTCTGGCTGACCTCAGGAGTCATCACATTTGTTTTAATGCACTCTACTTTTCAACCCATGCTTATTGTTTTAGTCAAAAGTCGCACTACGTTTAAAGGATCAGTCACTTAAAAAAAAGTGAATATAGAGTTAACAATGTCTTTTGGACAAGTAAAGAATAGGTCTTTATCCTTATATCCTTTATCCTTCCCTTTATAGCACAGGGAATTCTACTCAATACTCTGTAATAGCCTATATGGGAAAAAAAATCTAAAAATGAGTGGATACATGTACAGGCATAACTGATTCATTTTGCTGTACACCTGAAAGTAATACAATACTGTAAATCAAATATATGCCAGTAAAAATTAAATGAAAAGAACAGGTCTTCATCAATAGATGACTAATCTCATGAGATTTTTGTTCTGGAAATTTCTTGGGCCAAAAACTAACTTGGTTACTGAAGATGCATGACTGAAGATGCAGAGGCTAAATTCCTAAAGAGAAATACAGAATACGCAAGAGTCTTCTGATAGGAGGCTCTGGTAAAATAAGAGGTCAACGTACAAGGTACCTGGGTTGTTCCAAGTTTTGGGCAGAACCCAGTACAGAAGAATTTATTGAGAAAAATTGCTGTTCTAAAATCTAAAAGCAGAGCAAATAAGGTGGTATCAGGAAAGTACTTTAGCAGTAGCTAGGAGTGGCCATTTGGATCACGTAAGAAGAAAGGTTTACAGAGGCCATACACAACTTTGTTCCTAAGACTACTTCTGCCACTGAGGAGTCACCACAGTTGGGGGTTTCAGATGTCCAGTGCTTAGAAATATGATGATTACCTATCAGAACAAAGTTAGAGTTAGTACAAGAGAGACTTGATGTCGAGTCCCAGAAAACGGAATGGATGCTTCTTGACAACTTCTTTCCTGTAGTGTGGACTCAACAAAGAACTTGGTAATAGTGAGTCTACAGTCTGAACCCAAGGTGCCGCCTGGAGGAACAAGATGTCTACAAAGTTTGATGGACATCTTCACAAAAATCTTGGTCAGAAAATTCTGAAGGCCATTATGTATGCACAGTCTGTCTCTTATACACATCTAGATGTGTATAAGAGACAGGGCCTCAGTGGTGAGGGTGATTCCGGTCAGCAGGGCCCACCTCTGGGCCCACCTAGGACAGGCTAAGGTTGGACAGAGCACAGCCTACTTAAAAATCAGAGAAGGCCATGTGTGGGGGGAGCAGGGGCAGCAGGCAGAGAGAGTGAGGCCTCCTTACGCCCCCTCCACCTCACAGAGGGCCCCGCTGCAGGGGGCTTCCTTGGGTATAGCCAGTAGCGTTGGGGTGAGCATCAGGGACAGTAGGTAGGTGGGTGGAGACTGCAGGAGGAAGGCCACCTGCCTGCTTAGGCAGCTCTGCACCACATCCTACTGTGCCTCAGCACTCCCCAGTTACACTTCCTGTTGGCCGCTGGGCGGGGGAGTGATGGGGGTGGCCAGCTCCCTGTTTAAAAGGTCAGGTTTCCGGGGTAACCTGGCTTTGGAACCCAGAGCAGAGCCTCAAAGATCTGGTAACCTGACTCCTAACTCCCTCCCCAGTGGGGCTGTCCTGAGCACCGAAGCTTGAAGTGGCCTGGCCTTTGACCCCAGGAGCAGTGTGTGGGGAGGGAGACTGGGGCAAGCTTCTGACTTTGGAGTGCCTTATCAAGGACCTGCTTGGCTCCCCTGCTCTGCCCCTACGCAGGCCTCTGTCCTTCCTAGGGGCTGCTCCTTTCTCTTTTTCTGGAACTTAGCAGTTAGGCCTCTGCCCTAGCTACAGGAGGGGGAATCCTGGGATGACCAAATTTTGCCTTGGTCATGACCTTTGGAGTATCTGGCTGTGGNGAAAATCCCATGGATGGAGGAGCCTGGTAGGCTATAGCCCATGGGGTCGTAAAGAGTCAGACATGACTGAGTGACTTCACTTCCCTTCCAGCCTTAGAGAGACCCTTGGCACTGTAAGGTCAGGAACAGGCTTGGGGAAGGAGAAATTCTCTCTCTGTTTCTCCTGTAAAGTCTGTCTGGCAGACTGCCCTTCACCCTTCTCACCACTCCCCCTCCCCAGTGGCTGCCAAGAGACTGGGTACAGAGCAGAGAGACCACGGGAGGGGCACGCTGCCCAGTGGTGAGGGTGCTGCAGGGCCTGAGCCCTGGGTCCTCTGTTCTGTAGCCTGGCTATCAGAGAGGGGATCAGGAGCCTCAGATGCCACCAGCTTCTTGGCAGAGGGGCTGCTCTTTCTCCTTGGCAACAATGCCCTGGGGGCACTGAGCGTCCTCTCCAGGCAGGAGGATTGACCTTTGTTTCTGTTCATCCCACCCCACGGAGGTAGCACGGAGTACTTGTTGGCTACATGGACGATTTGTAAATTTGGTATTTATCCGCCATTGCATACTAAGTGTCCAGACAGTGCCATCCACATAGTAGGTGCTTAGTATGTATTTATAGTATAAATAAAAGAGCTTGACTCTGGATTTGAATACCCTTGGTACACACTGTGGGACTTGCTTCATTCTGTGAAATGATGACAGTCGTAGAACCTACTTCCTAGGACTGATATATATAAAACCTTGAGACAGTCCTCAGTATATGCTAAGCACTCAATAAGTGTTTGCTGTCATCTTAAACCTCTCACCTTATTTTCCAGTCTCTCCGGCCTCATGAAAGGCTCTCTTTGTTCTCCTCTGAGCTGCTGCTGGAGATGTGGTCGATAGCAATGGGGACCAGCTGGGCCTGGCATTTGCCAACTTTGGGGCCTAAGACAGCGTCCAGACCAGCCATGCGTGGGGCCCTCTTCCTTTCTCTGCCCTTCACATGCCTGCAAAATGTGGTTCGAACACACGTCAACAGAGTCTTGCTTGGTGTGAAGGGCAGGAGGGGCCCGCAGATCATGAGGTTGACAGTCAGGGGTTCTGCCTTTGGATCACTTTTTTTTTTCCCTGAAAGAATGATCTTTCTAAGCCAGAAAGAAGACCCTGTCATGCCCTTGCTTACAGTCCCTCCACGGTTCTCTGTCTCCAGCAGCATAAGCTCAGGACACTGCAGAGGCCCAAGCAGCTCCCAGCCCTCTGCTCCCCCCACCCCTCCATCTTGTCTCTAGCTGTTAGTCTTGGGCTCCACAAGCCAGTCACCCCAGATGACCTACCCTCCCCAGCTGGCCCGCAGGCTCCCACAGTATAAAGCATATGCTCTCCAGAGAGAGTCTGGTCTGGCCGCCACACAAATGAGATGGCCTCAGTGCGGCCTGGAAAGCCCATTCCCTCCCCTGCTCCCCCGACCTCATTTATTATTTTCTTTTAAGGTTCAGCTCAAACATTAACTCCTTTAAGTAGCCTTGACTGTCTCCTGCATCCTTCACGTATTTCCTTCTCAGCCTCTAACTGATGAAGGCGTGTGCTTCCTTTGAACAAGGCACATAAACGCCACCGGTTTCCCCCCCTGGGTGGGTAACTTTTTCATTTTTGGGGGGGAAGAAGTTCTTTATTTTATTTTGGCCACGCAGCATGTGGGATCTTAGTTCCCCGACCAGGGATGGAACCCACGTCCCCTGCAGTGGACGGGTGGAGTCTTAACCACTGGCCTGCCTGGGAAGTCCCTGGATGGGCAACTTCTTTGCGGGCCAGTATCCCTGGTGCCTAACTTGGGACTTTCAGCATGGCGAGCCCAGGGAAAACTTGTGGGAGGAGAATGAACGGATTTCTTGGGGCGTGTAATTACTGGTGCACGTCAAAGCTGAGAGTGGCTGTACCACAGGAGGGTGTGGGCCCTGCTGATGGGCTGGGACGCATTTGGGAACATGGGTAGTTGGTGGGAAGGGTCAGGCCACTCTGGGCTGGGGATGGCAGTCTGGGAACTGGAAGGCCCAGGCTTCTTGTCTCCTGCCCGCTTCCTGGAAGCCTCGTCGGGGCCTCTGTCTGCCAGGCAGGGATATGGGGTCAGATGGATCATTGTCTCTCTCCTTGTATGAAGGAACTGTGACGCTCTCGCTTTTAACCTCTGGCATGGGTGGCTGCTCCAAGCAGTAGCCACTGAGTGACCTCCAGACATAGACTTCTGCCCTTAGGGCTCTCACCTCAGGTGTGGATCAGAAGAGGGTGAAAACCTTGCAAGGTGATATTATCCAGCCCCTGGCCTCCATGCAGGCCTAGACTGAGAGTGGTCCTCCCTTCACTGGAAAAACTTCTGCAGAAGAAGATTATATAAGGCCTTTTCTCCACCTCTCAACCCTACGCTCTTGCTGGGCTGAGCCTTTCCATCTCATTTGTGTGGTGGTCAGGCCAGCCTCTCTCTAGAGAGCATAAAAATTATGGTTATTTATCCTAATGATTTTTAAAATTGTATTCATTAGTAACCATTTATCATGTCTCTGTGTATGTGCTCAGTTGCTTCCAGTCACGTCTGACTCTTTTGCAACCCCATGGACTGCAGCCCGCCAGGCTTCTCTGTGCATGGGATTTCCCAGGCAAGAATACTGGAGTGGGTTGTCCTGCCCTCCTTCAGGGGATCTTCTTGACCCAGGGATCGAACCCGTGTCTCCTGCTTTGCAAGTGGGTTCTTTACTGCTGAGCCACCTGGAAAGCCCTTATCACGCTTCTACTATAGCTAATTTTTATTGAATATTTATAAGGTGCGGAATACACGGATTTTCTGGCTTTTGTTGTTTATTTTTTTTGGCTGCATGGTGAAGCATTTGGGATCTTTGTTCCTTGACCAGAGCTTGAACCCGTGTCTCCTGTAGAGGAAGCGTGGATTTCTAACCACTGGACCACCAGGGAAGCCTCGGGACAATTTAAATAGTTGGAGACATATGCTCTGGGTTCAGACGGTGGTCAAATCCCAGCTGTGCCACTTGTTAGCTGTGATATTGGGCACGTTCCTTCATGGCTCTGTGCCTCAGTTTCCTTATCTGTACAATGGAGATAATACAGAGTTGTTGGTAGCTGGTAAGGTTGTGGTGGTGATTAAATGAGTTAATGCGTGAAAAGCTGTTAGAGGAGCACCTGGCATGTCATAAAATGCTCAATTCACAAGAGCTGTGCTTATTACACAGCCGCTACCTTCCTGTTCCAGATCTGGCCCATTTTTGCACCCTCCCTGTTTGTCGTTCACGTCCACACACTTACCTCACCAGACCAATTCAGTCTGACAGACATTTCCTTGCTGTGCTCTCTGTGTGAGGTCTGAGCCGTCCTGTGCCAGCCATTGACGGAGGAACAGATGTGTTAAGTTGGAGTTCTTGCCCTTAGAATGCTGTGAATCCCCTGGACACATGAGGCTGGAGACAGAGGATGAATAAGACAGGTTTCTGCCCCCAAGAAACTCACAGTCCAGATGGGAGGCTGGTGTGGAAACAGACCTGGCAGAAAAATGAAAGTGCCACTGAATATAGAAGCTACAGCTACTTTTTTTGCTTTCTAGGAATGTACTATGTTTCATCTTGAGGAAGTGGTTCTTTTGTGGGGAAATACAGCAATGGGACCTTTGGGTGAGACAGGCCTGGCCTTGAATAGGTGAAGATGAGGTCAAGAGGGAAAGTTTTGCATGTTATCAGATGTTGAGGAAAGTGGCTTCGCAGAGGCAACCCAGCAGAGGTTCAGTGGGTGAGGACCAGCAAAGACATCTCTAGGTTGAATGAAATCTCATCTTTTTTATTATATTTTTAATATTTTGGCCATGGCATGCAGCTTGCAGGATCTCAGTTCCCCAACCAGGGGATTAAATCTGGGCCATAGCAGTGAAAGTACAGAATCCTAACCGCCAGACCACCAGGGAACTTCCAACCAAGTGTCATCTGGATTTAAAAATTTTATTTTTCCTTGGTAGGTAATATATTTGCATATTTCAAAATTTTAAGTGTATGAAGGTGTAAATGATGAAGAATGTGCCTTTGCCCCTGCCCTCCATCACTAAGCTTACCACCAGGCTCACGTAACTGCCGGGGAACAAGCTGGGAATCAAAACCTAGGAGTCTGGAGCTTCCGGTCTGGAGTCTGTGCTCTGAACTTCCCCGTATTCCTCAGCTTCACGGGTGAGGGGGCAGAGCCCAGAGAGGCAGTCACACCGCAGATTGATGACAAAACCTAGGCGGCTAGAAACCAGGACCGCACTGAGGACCCTTCCGCTAGCACGTTGCCTCAGTTTGCCTGATGAGCCCGAAGTGGGGCGGGGTGGTGTGGGGGAAGGGTCAGCAGGCATGTGGTTCTGAGATGGTGGTTTGTTCTGGGCAGTGGTGGTGGGGACAGCCTGGTGCCTGGAGACGTGCTAAATAGCCTGCTGTTACAGGTTGACCTGGGCTGTGCCCCCAAAGACCCCTGCTGTGGACTCAAGAGATACATCTGACTCTTCGTGCCCTTTCACCTGTGGTTTGTCCACTTGGTGGCTTTTCTGTGACCCAGGCTGACGCCTCGCCCTGTCCTCAAGCCCACCAGGTAACTCTCTCTTTCTCCCCAGCTGTCATCGGTAGCATCATTTTTCCACGTAAGCAGGATTCATCGTGTTTTCGGGGTGGGGGACATTTAAAACNAAAAAAAAAAAAAAGAAGGATTGTCAAAGGCCACATGGCCAGAAAAGTAGAGGGCTTACTAAGGGAAATGTTTAAAGAGATGAGGAGCTGAAGTGGGACAGAGTGTTATGCATCTTTCAATCTTTGTCATTGATACATTTCTCTGTACCAGACACAAATCACAGACTAGCAAAAATACCTGCTGAGGAAAATATAGCAAGCATGTTTTATATGTAGAAAAGACCAATAAAATGGTGCTGAAATTCTCTCATCTTAGCAATAAGAACTAACATCCAAAAGAAATTACAAGTTTGCACCAGGGCAAATCAATAGTGTGGAGTTATCACTAGGGACCATGCCTGTGACTCTCAGCCTGGTATCTCTCCATGCCATCACTTACCTGTATAAACAGTGGCGACCAAGGAGGCCTCTGGGCCATGTGCCCAGTTTCCTCTGGCTTTCCTTTTAAGGGAGATCAGCAGAGTCACCACTGGCTAGAACTGTCCCCCCAACCCCTCCAGGTCCAGATAGGAGATTTGCAATCGGTGGTGCCCTACTGTGGATTTTACACCCACTCTGTGTTTGGACAGAAAGAAAAATGATACCTCTTCTCTGAATTGACACATCATTCTTTCCCAAGCATGCAAAGTGTTCTTGCCAGCCCCTCTTGCTAAATATTTACCTTGAATCATCACAGGCCTGAAACATCAGCTATCCAGAGAAAACAGGATGGTGATTTTGGACATTTGGAATCTGGGACCTGTGGTGAATAGAAATACAACCTTGTATGCTGTCAGAGGCTCTGGCCTGCCAAGGGAAAATGTACTTTATACAGCCACAAGCTTGACCTCCAAGAGCCTTAAAAGGCCTCACATACTCAAAGGTGCATTACTGGGCCTTACACTAATTCATCATGATAGCTAAAGTGGTCTGTGTAAACCACAGGAGATCTGAGTCCCCTGGGCATCCAGGAGTCAGCATTAATTGCTTCGAGTTTAGCATAGGGAATCATAAGTGAACATAGGGTAAAGACTATTTGCATATTGCTTGCAATAAAGCTTAGAAATGGTTCCAGATGTCCCAGATAAAACCTTCTCCCCAAAAGTTTATCCCAGTCTGGGAGCCATCCCAGGCCAATCTAATAGAAGTTCTACTCAGCCTTTCTCTTCCGAATTTTGAGTCAGAGTTTGCAGGTTGCAACAAAAATCTTCAAGGCAAATTTTTATTCTGAGCAGGCTGAATATAACTTATTAATTCACTTTTGAAATAACAATTGCAGTTGGGAGGGATCAGCTGAAAGCCATAATTACATTAGAAAATATGTCTCACTGTTGTCTGCCCCCACCCAGGGTACAGAACACATAATTATCATAATTTTCAAATTGTATCATTATTATTTGAAAAATCTGATGGACAGCAGACTCTATTGACTTAGCTACTTTGAAGCAGTGGCCGAGACACATTTGAACCTTCGAATAAGACGATTCCCTCACTTACTTATTAAGGCCCTGAAATGGTTGAGCATCTACCGGCTGTTTCCAGTCTCAGATGCTGTTTGTCCAACAGAACTGGCTTCCTGGCCCCTCTCCCCTTTGTGCCGAGAGGGAAATGCTCAGGTGTGCTGCTGCCAGAGTGATTAGGCCAGCCGGGAAGTCTCCTTGGACGGGAGGTTGGAAAGCCTCTGGGATCACGGCCTCTCATCCTTGTTAAATGACTGTGAGTGCGTGTGTGTCTGTGTGCGTGCTGCCACAGGCACACCTGCCTAGAGGGAAGATGTTTGTTTTCATTTTTAAAGGCCCAGAGTGTTTTTAAAGAGAAAGGAGAACATTTCCGGAAGTGAAGTTGGGGCTATGTGTCAAGCAGCCAGGGTGCCAGGCGGACAGCCTAACTCTGATCATTGGCTTTGTTCTCGACTCCCTGCGTCTTTAGAGTGCCTCTGCCTTCCGGTTTCTATCTGTCACCCCAGGCCACGCAGACCATCCCTCTGCTTCTTTGGGTGGTTGTGATGTTTATCAGACTAATGAGTTCAGTTCTCAGGTCAGCGCTAAAGTGGCGAGTGTAGCCGCCCTCTGCTCCGGGTTTTCCTCTACCTATGGATTATCTGCCTCCCATTTGCCAAGCCTCCTCATTCCAAGTTTCTTTGATCCTTAGATATTAAGGAGACTAGAGGTTGAGTTAAACACTCTTGAATAATTCAGACTCTCTGTTCAAGTGAATCCCTTTGGAAAAAACAAAACAACGTTTAAAAAATCATAAAAAGCAACAAAAAAGGAATAGGAAAGATTGGTTTCGTTTGAAGATATATCATCATTTTCTTGAAAACTCTTCTATCCCAGAAAGGTAACCAATGATTTTCTGAGTTGAGGGCAGAAGAAGAGAAGCACACTAGCCTTGAACCAAGTGACCTGGAGCTGAGTCCTGGTGCAGCCAGCCTCTGGGGCCAAGACCTGGTGAGCGAGGGTCTCGCTGTGCACCCTGGCTTCCATCTCCTCACAGGTAAAGTCAGAGGCATACAGTACTGGGTCTTTTTTACTCAAAGGACTTCTCTGAAGATCCTATAATACATGTCATGTTGGTGTTGCTTAAGATCATCTGAAGTGCTCTGAAAATTTAAGAATGTGTTACCAGAACCGACTCAGAGCCTTGAACACAGTAGGAACCAAATAAACACTTCTTGAAATGAGGAGACTCCCCATTTTCCATTTGAGAATAAGAAACAACATGGATGCTTCACTGTCCCCTGAAATGACCCAGTTCCTGCCTACATATTCCCTGAGTGCCTGCACTCAGGTTTTCTTAGTGAAAAGAATTTTAAAGGCAAATCTATCCCAATCTCTCTGAGAAAGACAGCATTTTATTCTCACCCAAGGACATAGACAAAACATGCTTATGTGGAGCAAATGATGACATTTTAGAGCCAGGAAGTCTAAGAATGAAGGAGCCTAAGATAAATTAATGTTCAGCTTTATTTTCCCCACTTCATTTTCAGAAAAAGAAATCAAAGTTTCAGTGACTTTCTTGAATTGTTTGGCTTTGTCAAGCAGCCAAGGAAGGTCTCTGGTTCCCTGCTGGTTTCCATGCCCCCTTTTCACCAAGCATCAGGTACGACTGCTCCTCTGTAAAGTATAACTCCAGAAAACTGCCCTTTTCTAAATGCCTTGCTTTACAGAGGATGGGGATTCCTAGGTGGTGCTAGTGGTAAAGAGCCCACCTGCCAATGCAGGAGAGGCAAAATTTAATCCCTGGGCCAGGAAGAACCCCTGGAAGAGGAAATGGCAACCACTCCAATATTCTTGTCTGGGAAATCCCATGGACAGGGGAGCCTGGTGGAGGAAACAGCTGGACTGAGAAACTGAGCACACGTGTACACACACAGACACAGACATACACACACACACAGACACACACACAGGGAGGAGCATGAAGTCCACATGGCCCTCTGCTGAATCTGAATGAGGAGTAGCTACAGTTGCCTGGAAAGACAGAGGAAAGCTCTTTTCTCCAGGCTCCAGCCACTCCCTGGTGACCCATGGTGGACAGCTGTTTTTTGAGAAGAAGCTGTATAAAACTTTGCTTCGTGGCTGCTCTATTCATTTCTAAGGCTATATTTGACAAAGCGCTCACTACTTCAGCGGTCTCTGGTAAAGATGACCAGAGGCAAAAATGCTGGGTTTGGAAAAAACCTGCTCCTGCCCAACCTCTCCTCACTGGGAGCATCCCCGCCTCTTTTCAGTGACAGGCAAAGATTGTTGTGTGCCTGCCGCTCCTCCCAGCATTCACTTTGGTTTCCTTCACCGAAGTGGATAAGTCAGTCTTCTCCTCAGGTTAAGAAGGAAATAAAGGTTCCTTTCTTTGGTTTTCTTGGTTGGGATGTACGAGATCTGACAAGGAAGCATACAGACCAAGGAAAGAAGTTTAAGAGTCAAAGCATCTTTAGGTCTTCCTCTACAAAAGTAAATTCCCCTGTAAACAAGCAAAGACCATGTGAAGCTGGAGCATTCCTCCTTTCTACCCAGTGGTTTATTGACTCAGCTCTCTGGTACTTATGGAAAAAAAGATTAAAGTGTTCCCTGAAAAACATGTTACCTCCAAACACTATTATTTCAGAGGTCAGCGCCTATCCACTTGGACAAACATCCTGGATACCTGAAAGGAAGCGAGAAAAAATGGGCCATGTAGCCCCAGGAGTAGAAGCAATAAAACGACCTAGTATCCTAAATCTGAACATACTATGGTCTAGTATTGGTTTTTAAAAATTAAAGAGTATCCACCTAGCACTTACACTATTTGCCAGCACTTCAGTACGTGGGGATATGCCTGTTCACAGTTCCCCGGATGGGGAGAGTGTCAAGAGGAGAGCTGGAAAAGGCTGTTTCAGCTCTTCCCATAAACACCTCCTCCTCCCTCTGCTCTACTTCCAAACTTCTCTAGGACAATTGTCCTATTCTTTAACCCATCTAAATGGCATTATGGTAGTGAAAACATCTTGATTATCAAAATATGAAAAATTGGAGCACATTGAGATGAGCCCCACTGTTTGGAATGTAACATAAGAAGAAAGCCCATTCTTCCTGGGGAGTGCTGAAATCAGCCCGAGAGGCTTGCATTATCCTGTGGTCTTGCAGTCTAGTTTCCTCCGTCTCTACCACTGTAAGATTTTTGTCTTTCCAATAAACACATCCCTTTGGCCCCTCTCCCCTTTAGATCTTGTTGTAGATACCAGTTTCAAATTGATTGGAGAATCTGTTGGAGTTTGAGTGGAACATCACAGTGCCTTGAGTGAATTCTTTGGTTAACACAGAGGATGGCAGAAGTGACTCCATAAGGTATAAAGAAAAAGTGGAAGATAAAAAAGACCTCAGTGAAGTAGCCAGAGAACATGCCAAGGTGATTCAGTCAAGCAGGAGATTGAGCGACGCCACCTCTGGCAGCTTTTGGGGCAGTGGTGAACAGGACACGAGGTCAGCGGAGGCTCAGTACTTGGCAAGACCAACAGTGCTCACTCCCTGTGGCTTATCCTGAAACTGAAGAGTTGCTGTTTTGCTCATTTGCTTTTAAAAATTCTTCCCCTCCCTTGTCTGCAGTGTTTACTGTCAACAGCCCTCCTCCTCCTCCCACTCTTCTCCCAACTTTGGAAAGGTGTAAAGGAGGTACCATATGTGAACTCCCTCTGCTGACATGTTTCAAAAAGACCTTGTCAACTGGCACTAATTGTTGTGACTGCAAACTTTCATTCATCCTGGGTGCTGCTGCAGACTTCCTTTGCTTTCACATTCTGGGCCAATCCCACATTCCCATGTTGTTTCATCGCCATTAAGGAGACTTCAGCTTCCAGAGCCTTTTCCTTCACCATCACAACAGGCCTTCTATCCATCTTTCAGCATGCTGCTGCTAAGTCGCTTCAGTCGTGTCCGACTCTGTGTGACCCCATAGACGGCAGCCCACCAGGCNCCTGGTGGGCTGCCGTCTGTGGGGTCGCACAGAGTCAGACACGACTAAAGCAACTTAGCAGCAGCAGCATTCTGCAAGTAAGTTCATTTGTATTTCTGGTAAAATAGGTTCTTTATCTTTTTTTGGCATGCTGTGATTTCCTTCATGGCATTTATCTCAATTTGTATTGGGTGTGTTTTTTAGCTTTTAAAGAATATGTTATGGAAAATTAAAAGAGACTGGAGTTTTCATAACTCCCCATGATGCCATCCTTGACAGCCTATGTGTTTCATCTGTCTTCATTCCTCCCAATTATTTTGAAACAAACCCCAACCATCATTGTATATTTTTTCTTTGAAAGATAAGAACCTTGTTTTAAGATAAGCACCTAATCACAATACCATTATCAAATGTAAAAATTTTAGCAATTTTTAAAATCATCACATATATACTCAGTGTTAAAATTAGCTTTGTTGGAATCAAGATAACATTGCAATTCATTGCAGTTAGTTGATATCTCTCTCTTTTAAGTTATGGGCTTTTCCCCACTTTTTTTATCTTGAAATTTATTTGTTGAAGAAACAGGTTCCTTTCCCTATAGTTTCCTGTAGTCTAGATTTTTCTCACTGTATCCCAATAAGAAATGGTGTCATTTGTTTAATACAGTGTTCCTTTGTCTCCTTAAAATAAGGGATTAGATTATACTTGGTCACATTCAGATTGAATTGATTCCATTGAGGTGCATGAGCATGCCCATCAGGAGGCACTTAATATCTGGTAGCCTTTTTGTGTGATTTCAGCAGCTGTTCGTGGTGATATTCAAATTTNACCAGGCTCCTCTGTCCATGGGGTTTTCCAGGCAAGAGTACTGGAGTGGGGTGCCATTGTCTTCTCCGATCTTTCAGCATATAGCCCTCGATTTGTAGAGCTCAGAGTAACTTTAGCTCAGGCTACGTGCAACCCATTTGCCCCCTCTGCCAGGAGAGCCCAGGCATCACCTTGACTCCTTTATTCATGGTAGAAGCTGTTGAGCAGCATATTCATTTAGGGTGGGCTGTGTTTAGGAACTCAGGGCACATCATTCACAAGTTATCTCTGTTGATATGCGCATTGTTGACCCTCACCTCACAAGGCCACCAATCAAGCCTACAACTTTCTTTCTCCAACAAAACCCCTGTGATCTGATGGACTCACTGGGCAATATTAAAACCTGAGGAGGGCAATCGAAAGGGGGGTTTTATGAAAGCGACTTCAGAACACTATCCAATTATTAGTATGCTTTTTCATAATACTGACGGTTTCACATTTTATTGAGAGAGAGAATTTTTCCCTGGCTCTCTTGGGAATGATTTTATTGAAAGCATCAGAAGGAAGAAGATGGCTGCATCATTTCTGCAGTGCCAGGGGTCAGAATCTTTGACTGGTTTGGTGTAATGTGCACATATAAAATTTCACTCACTGCTTATTTATTGCCTTTTATTTAATATATAATCAGGCCTGATCTAGTTTTGTTTCTTTACATTTACTGCTTTCCTCCATTTTATTCTTCCTTTGGCTGATTTAATATGTATATATTAAATTATGTATGTATATATATGTGTGCATATATATATATATATATATACATCTATTTTCTATTTTCTTTGATCAGAAGTCTTACATGAAAGAACACTCTGCTTTTGCTCTTTTACATAGTAAGTCCAGTGGCAGAGGTAGAAATGTGAATCTAGCCATAGGAGAGCACTTTATTGGTGATGGTCATTTATTTTAGCACACTGTTGTTCCTTCAAAAGTAAATGCTTGCTCCTTTCCTTACCTCTCTTTCATTTCTCTGTATTCCATCCCTATCCAACTAAAAATCATTCTCACTCCACAGTCACCAGAAAGTACTTTAAAATACAATAGATTTTTTTTTGAGTTGAATTACTAAAATTCACAAAACCAAATCCAAGAGCTAAGTTTCTAAGCAAAGCTTTTTGACTNCTTTCATTTCTCTGTATTCCATCCCTATCCAACTAAAAATCATTCTCACTCCACAGTCACCAGAAAGTACTTTAAAATACAATAGATTTTTTTTTGAGTTGAATTACTAAAATTCACAAAACCAAATCCAAGAGCTAAGTTTCTAAGCAAAGCTTTTTGACTAAAAGCTTCTAATCAAAGGGATGTGAACCAAAGAGACAAATGGAAAATGATCATTTTTATTTATGAGGATTCAATAACTTTCAAAATATGGGACATCTTGATAAAGCTGGCTTAGAGGATGATGTCACAATCTGGACCAAAATGGTTGCTTCTTATATCTCCCCTATGAAATAATTGACCTATAGGTTGCTAATCTGTTCAGCAGCCTGTTACAGAAAGATTAAAAACCATTGCCTAAATAAAGCAGAAATGTATTTATCTCCCACTAAAGGACTCTAAAAGGAGGCAGTCTAGGGCTCCTGGGGTAACTCCACCAAGTCATCAAGGATCTAGATTGCTCCTAGGTTGTGACTTTTCATTACCAATATGATGAGCCTATATCTACCTGTGATGCAACAAAGTGTACCCCCTCACTCCTTAAAGAGATTTTTCAAATATTCCATGTAACACTCTCACTTCTATCTCTGTGGCCAAAATTTATACAATGGCTATACTGACCTGTGAAGTCAATATAGGTCACTATAGCTAGGGCACTAATCTTTTAATATTGGACCCAATAAACATGAGGATTCTGATTTCTAAAGAATGGTAGACAGAACATTAGAGGTACCTAGCAGTCACAACAAAACTTGGCTGTGAAAGGATTATTTCTACAATCTAGATCTAAACTTGTCTTCTTTCTGTTTTCTCCTCATCACCTATAATATAAAAGCCAGTCTTAGAATTATGATGTGTAAGTAGAATGACCATATAATTTATCACCTAAAGTACGATATTTTTTTGAGAGTAAAAAGTATACCAGGACCACAGGAGTACAACTAACTGCCCCAGGCAAATGGGGATGAATGAACTGAGTCCAAACCACCTTTCAGAGCTTATCTCCCTCTACTTCTCCAATTGTATTTCATTTTGTATCTATAAAAATAACTAAAATTTCCCCAAACACAACATGATTCTCTACACATCGTGACTCTGGTCCTGAATTCCCATGCCAGTTTTACACCTCCCACCTCCTACCCCAGATCAGCTGTTATCCTGAGAAATCTCCCCTAATCAATCTCTCTCAATTTTCTGAAACTTGATCTCTACTTTCCTTTCTATGTTTTTTTCCATTGACTTCACTGGCAGAATGGGCAACAACCAGAATCATCAACATTTATTTATCGCTCACACTTTATGACCAACTCCAGTTGGCTGAAAGGTTCTGTTCTTGGTAGTTTATTGTAGACTGACTGATGGTGCAGTGAATTTGAAGTTAGTATCCAAATATCTGTGTCTGAAAGGACCAGCCAACCCAGAAATAAAAAAGTGGGAAGTGAGCTACAAGAAAGAGATTGAGATCATCATCCTATTTCTCAACCCTGATATACAGTATAGGTCAATATTTCAGGGCTTATACGATAAATGTTCAGAGATCAGAGATAAAAGTTGGCTGAATTCTGCACTGGTATCTAATACCCTGCCAGGAACATGAAGACAAGGTTTGGTAAATAAGCACTGAGCAAAGAAAGAGAAGGAGAGTGAAAGTGAGAGAGAGAGACAGAAGATATCCTTGTAAGTCCTTCAGATGGAGGGTTGTTGTTGTTGCTCAGTTTTGTCTGACTCTTCGAAACCCCATGGGTTGCAGCATGCATCTTCTCCATCCTTCATCAGATGATGGGAGCAAATGAGATACCTAATCTAACAGGAGGTGCGTGCATGCTTGCATGCTAAGTCGCTTCCATTATATCTGACTCTTTGTGATCCCATGGACTGTAGCCTGCTAGGTTCCTCTGTCCATGGGGTTCTCCAGGCAAGTATACTGAAGTGGGTTGCCATACCCTCCTCCAGGGGATCTTCCTGATCCAGGGATCAAACCTGCATCTCTTATGGCTCCTGCCTTGGCAGGCAGGTTCTTTACCACCAGTGCCACCTGGGAAGCCCAGGAGTCATCCTACCCATAACTGAGGAATGGTCGGTTATTGTCAATAAAACTAAGTCCATCCTTCCTACCCATGTTTTCATGCAGGCTTGCCACATCTTTTTTAACCTGAGTCATCAGAGATACAGTCACCACCTGCTGAAGAGCTGACTAAGTGAATGAGAATTGAGTGCCATTTTCACAGCAAGTTGAGAAGGATATCACATCTAATAGTATATCCTTGCATGACTAGGTCTGGGTCAGTAAGCAAACTATCTTCTTAACTGTTAATAAAGTATGATGGGGAGGCCTTCGGTAGGAAAACATTCTGCAAAGCAGAGCCATTCTAATTAAAACTCATTGCGGTACATGTCACCCTCAGGGAATGGCAACTATTAATAACAATGGCAATAACATACAAAATCCTTTACAGTACATGAGCTAGGGGCCACCATATGGTTTTCAATGGCTTCTCATCACACCACCCAAAATGTTGTTCAGGGCCAAATATGTAAAACATTTGGCTCAAGAGTGTAGAAAGTGTTCCGGTGATGCATTTTGTTCAGTAAACAGAGCAGCCCCTGATGCCACAGGTCAGCCATGGCTGAGGCCTACAGGGTGAGATGGCCCCAGCCACATGGCAAAGAGACGGATTGAGAAGCAAGAAACAAGAAAAAAGGACATGGAAGCAAAGACCTTGAAAGAAAATAATACTGGGCTCCCCTCCAAGCCTGAATTTATGAGAACACTGGGCCAGCACAAAATAAAGTGGCAGTGTCATTACTTGTAGGAGTCTCACTGTCCAGCACTATTATTCCAATTTCTAACATTTGAATGAAATGTGGTAGAACAGAGTTTCTGAGCCTCCACATCAGGCAACATCAATTGCCATTTTGGGAAATGATGGTGGTGGGGAAGGAGATTCACTTTTCTTTTCAATGTTTTGAAGTTGCCACACTCTCTGTGCTACTTGTACATGAGAAGGGCCATGGGACTTCTGGGAGGGTCTGAAGTGCAAGTGGCTGAGCCCATGCAGAGAGACGGTGAGTTGATGACAGAGGTGCCAGTGTGGCAGAGGAGGCAGGACAATAGTGGGTCCTCTGACATGCCTTTCGAAGTCTCTCTTTCCATGCTGTTTTTCTTCCCCATTAAAGAGTGGGGTTCCCCCCTTCCTCTGATTTTCCTTCCCTCCATTTTGCACAGAGTGACTGGGATCTTGTCCAGCTTGGGTACTTTTTTCTTCCCTTGGGCTTAACAACATGACATCGATGTTTCTGAGTCAGAAAAACTGCTGTCTTGAAAACAAAGCCTACTCCTTAAAAAACAAGTCCTCCCCTAGTGTCTCACTGTGGATAGACATGCTTCTGTGTGTGCTGTTTGTCTCAATTCTCCTTCCAGTTTGTGGGTGCAGGCAGAGTAAAGAGAGAAATTTGGGGAATTTTTAAGCATCTTTGTATTTTTCAGTTATGCTGATACAAAGGAAGCAAAGTTGTGCTTTTTTTCCCTTTAATGTTTGTGTGTGTGTGTGTGTGTGTGTGTGTGCGCGCGCCCGCGTGTGCTTAGTCACTCAGTCATGTCCAACTCTTTGCAACACCATGGACCATAGCCCACCAGGCTCCTCTGTCCAAGGGATTCTCCAGGCAAGAATACTGGAGTGGATAGCCTTTGCCTTTTCCAGGGAATCTTCTCAGCCCAGGGATTGAACCTGGGTCTCCTGCATTGCAGGTGGATTCTTTACCATCTGAGTCACCAGGGTAGCCCCAGTGTGTGTGTCTGTATGTTTGAAAATCGTCTTTAAAGCAAAAAACAATCTGAGTTTTAGACTCCTCCAAGCAGTGCAAGGAGCTGGAAAAGTGAGGAGCAGAGGAATGTTCAGAACACAATTCCCTGTGGTCTAAAATACTTTCCTTCCCCATCACTGAGTGTCTCCTTCCCTCAATTAGTCTTAATGGAAGAACATAAATACAATTTGCAATGTAATCTAGAATCTTTGCTCCAAAAGTCCCTATGCCAAGTGAAAACTGGCAAATACAGTTTAAGCAAGTGTTTTCCAAAAATAGTCCTTATATTATCAGGTTTTTTCATGCCCAGATGGGGAATCAGAGACTCCTTCTATATGATGTTATATCATCATATGAAACTAAAACAAGTATGCAACTGTTATGTTATGACCTTCTTTACAAAACTGTAACATTTATCCCTAAGCATATAGTCAAGTGGGAAATAATAAGAGATTGGCACTGATTCTAAAAAAAAGGAAATGCTTTTTTTTTCACCCAACTCCATGTGTCGCATTATTAAGTGTGGGGAAATCTTAGAGTGTTGCTAACTCAAGCACTGTGGTTTGTAAGAGAGTAGTTAAGTGACCTCATTTTTATTTCATGTAAAATGTTGAGTTGATTAATGTGGTGGTCTTGGGAGATCCACTTCCTCTCCCTCACTTCTTGTCTGTAAGATGGGCTAATAAATTCTTCTCTCCATACCCACCAATGTCCTGAGAAGAAACTCACAGTAGAATCACTAATTCATCACACATTCATTATTTAATACATGGAAGTGTACTAGGCACTCTCTAAGGGGCTAGTTACGTATGGGAAAGCATCACCAGTCTTGACATTGCTAAGACTTCCCTTCCTCACAGTGATTTCTCTAATAGCACCCTTGATTGCATTTGTTCTTTCAGCTATGAAAGGTGGGAACACCAGATTGTCCCAGCCTCCAACTCCTAAGGGTACAGGAAACAGACACAGACTCCCTCCCACCTCTTTCTGTATGGATAATGGCTTTGGATGCAGTAGATACTGGGCTGACGCGTAGAACCAGACGGTCATTTCTGACAATGTGTTTCTGTCTTTGTAACTAACTACTGGAGAAACAGGCCCCAGGCTGTTCAGGGGGCTGCTGCAAATTCCTTTTGCCTTCTGTGAGGCCAATCCACAGAGGCGATAGGGACTGTGAGAATGTTATTGTAACTTCTTAATTCAAAACATCATTAGAAAGAGACTTCCTGGGATGAGGCTAGAGGAAACCGGGCTGCTCAGCTAGAAGGGCTGGGTTGATTTTGCCCCCTAGTGGTTATGGGCTTAGGGACCCCCATGAGCTAAATGGTTTTCAGCATCAGGAAGATACTCACCACTGAGTGAAGGAGGTGGTTGGGTGGAGCAGAAGGACATCACATGGAATCAGTACATGGTCTGACCTCGGCTCTCATGACCCCAGTCCCCACATTTGCAAACTGAAAAAGATGGACTAGATCACAAAGAATGCTTTCTTTCACTTTTTTTTTTAATGTATATTTTTTAAATTGAAGGATAATTGCTTTACAGAATTTTGTTGTTTTCAGTCAAACCTCAATATGAATCAGCCATAGGTATAGATGGCTTCCCTTTTGAACCTCCCTCCAATCTCACTCCNAAACTGAAAAAGATGGACTAGATCACAAAGAATTCTTTCTTTCACTTTTTTTTTAATGTATATTTTTTAAATTGAAGGATAATTGCTTTACAGAATTTTATTGTTTTCAGTCAAACCTCAACATGAATCAGCCATAGGTATAGATGGCTTCCCTTTTGAACCTCCCTCCAATCTCACTCCCCATCCTACCCCTCTAGGTTGATACAAGCCCCTGTTTGAGTTTCCTGAGCCATACAGTAAATTCCTGTTGGCTATCTATTTTACATAAGGTAACGTAAGTTTCCATGTTACTCTATCCATACATTTCACCATCTTCTCCCCTCTCCCCATGTCCATAAATCTGTTCTGTCTGTCTGTTTCTCCATTGCTGCCCTGTAAATAACTTCTTCAGTACCATTTTTCTAGATTCCATATATGTGCATTAGAACACAATATTTATCTTTCTCTTTCTAATTCACTTCACTCTGTATAATAGGTTCTAGTTTCATCTGCCTCATCAGAACTGACTCAAATGCATTCCTTTTTATGGCTGAGTAATAGTCCCTTTTGTATACATACCACAACTCCTTTATCCATTCATTTGTCAATGGACATCCAGCTTACTTCCATGTTCTAGCTATTGTAAACAGTGCTGCAATGAACAATGGGATACAAGTGTCTTTTTCAGCCCTGGTTTCCTCAGGATATAGATAGCCTAGGAGTGAGATTGCTGGGTCATATGGTGGTTTTATTCCTAGTTTTTAAGGAATCTCCATATGATCTTCCATAGTGGTGGTATCATTTACATTCCCACCAACAGTACAAGAGCTTTCCCTTTTCTTCACACCCTCTCCAACATTTATTGTTTGTAAACTTTTTGATGAGGGCCATTCTGACTGATGTGAGGTGATATCTCATTGTGCTTTTGATTTGCATTTCTCTAATAATGAGAGATGTTGAGCACATTTTCATGTTTTTTTAGCCATCTGTGTGTCTTTGGAGAAATATCTGTTTAGGTCTTTTCCCCACTTTTTGATTGAGCTGTTTATTTTTCTAGCATTGAGTTGTATGAGCTGCTTATATATTTTGGAAATTAATCCTTTGCCAGTTGTTTCATTTGCTATTATTTTCTCCCATTCTGAGGGTTGTCTGATCACTTTGCTTATAGTTTACTTGCTCCTGCTGCTAAGTTGCTTCAGTCATGTCCGACTCTGTGCGACCCCACAGACGGCAACCCACTGGGCTCCACNTGATGCAAAGAACTGACTCTTTGGAAAAGACCCTGATGCTGGGAAAGATTGAAGGCAGGAGGAGAAGGGATCGACAGAGATGGTTGGATGGCATCACCAACTTGATGGACATCAGTTTGAGCAAGCAAGCTCTGGGAGTCATGGACAGGGAAGCCTAGCATGCTGCAGTCCATGGGGTCACAAGAGTCAGACACGACTGAGCTACTGAACTGAACTGACCTTCTAATCTCTGTGTGAGAAGGAAATCCCCTCAATTTGTGCAGCTTGCTCACTGAATCTCACAATGCTGCAAAACATGTGAACATCCTTTTTATTTTTTTCTTCCTGTGTCAACTTTTTAGGCTTTCTGATGCATTCCACTGCAGTAGAGGAATAATTCTCCATTGCATCCGTACAATTTAAAGGTCAGGCAGCAGACATGCATTTTTCTGGCTAGTGTTTCCAACTCAGTAACTCCTTATCATTTTTTCTTATCATCTGGCCTAAAGAGAAATATATGGTATGCTCTTCTCTGGTGCTATACCAGGTTTTCATGAAACTAAAAGTATCATTTCATCAATGCCAGTCAGATTGAGAGGATGAAATAGATTTGGGGTACATTATTCAAAAGAGGGTTAGAGTTAATTTTTCAGGCCAGGATAGTGACCCTGGGCCACAGAAGAATTTCAGGTAACTAGAAAAAAATGGATTACACAGTTCAGTTAGAAGTGGCAGGAAAAAAATAAACCCATAAACTCCTTTACTAAAACCTGTTTGTCTGGCTAGAGTGAAAATAGAGACAATTAAATCATTTTCAGCAAATTATTGGTGCGATATATGTATTTTTTTCCTTTCAAGAAAAGGAAACTAAAGGATGGTTGTGGCCTTTTGTTGTAGATAGCTTTTCAGAGCAGTGTAACATAAACAGATTATCTGCAGTGTTTATTCAGTGTGAAAAAACAGTTCCAAGAGCCCCAGGTGCTTGCCAAGATCATAATTGTACCTTCTTAAATACTTTCATTACTTGGAAGTACAATAAGCGAGGCTAGGACACATGCTTTCCATTTTCTTGTCAACAAAACACCTCCAAGAAATTAAGCTCTATTTTCTCCAGAAAATTTCTCTAGAACTGTTCAGGGTATATGAAAAGGAAAGGGAGATAAGGCTTTGGTTTAATTTCTTTATGACCTTGAAAAGAAGCAAAGTTAAATCTCCACTCCAAAAAGAAAAGTATAAAGGTGGTGGCTCAAATGTGTAGTAAAAGTTTGCCACAAAACTAGAGTATTCATCCAAGATGGTTTCTGGTTGGTTGAGCGTGGATGCAAGAGTGTAGAGTGTTCAGGAAACATGACTGGATTCACACATGGTAGATTGGAAGGAGCTGAGCCACCCTAGGTGGGTGAGGGGCACAAGGAAACCACTGGACAGAAGTTTAGAGTATATAATATTTGGGAAAGCTTAGTGAACAGGGTCCCCTTCCACAGGAGCTTGCCTGGTCAAAACGTGAAAGGGGATCCCACTCTGCTGGTGCATTTTCGTTACTGACTTGTTTTTAATTTGTTAAAATTAAAAAAAATCTTTATTGAATTTGTTACACTATTGTTTTATGCTTTAATTTTTTGACCCTGAGGCATGTGGGACCTCAGCCCCCTGACCAGGGATCAAGCCTGCATCCCTTGCAATTGGAAGGCAAAGTCTTAAACACTAGACAGCCGGGAAAGTCCCATGCTGGAGGAGCTTACTAACTTTTGAATAATCAATAAGCTGTCCACGTACCCAGTCTCAGGGTAAAATGTCCAATTGGCCTCTGTGCCCCCAACCTCAGAGGAGGCTTCATTCATAAGAGCTTCTCTCTGCCCTTCTCCGAAACTGTTCTTTCCCCTTCCATATTCAGTGTCTGTATTTTCACCAGCTTCCTCATCCTGCCTCAATCCTCTGACAGTTACTTGAATATATATAAACATTTACCTTCATGGAGCCCCTACTACATTTTTATTAGCTTGATTGTCATGTGATGGTGTTGAAAGTCCTCCTAGTTCTGAAGGAAATTGAAAAGATACGGAAATTGGAAACAATGCAAGTCAAAAATTCAACAAATTTTCCATATCTCTGTTCCTCTCTTTGACCAGATGCACCTCAAAACCACTATTTGGAGGGATATGCTGGCTTCAAGAGATTGTGAGAAAGAGACAGAGGGAGGGAAAGAGGATCTGTGTGTGCCTGTGTAGGAACTGAATTAACAGGAACTTGTCTAATTAAAACGGTCAATTAATTAGAATTTTTCTGCACCTGAATTTTAGGAAAAATGAAAAGGAAGTGGAGAATTCACAATATTAAACTCCTCTGCCAGACTTCTGCATGCATTATTTGGGTTAATCTTCACATTTACCCTGCCAGGTAGGTTTCTCTAAGCTCACTTTACCAACAAGGAAACTGAAGCTCAAAGAGTCTAAAACAGAGACCAGCAAATAATGACTCACAGCCAAACCTGCTCCATACCTGCTTTTGTAAGAAAGATGTATTAGAACTCAGTGCTATACTATTTACAGTCACCAGGACATGTCCATCAACAGATGAATGGATAAAGAAGTTATACAATAGAATATTACTCACCCATAAAAAGGAATGAATCTGAATCAGTTGAACTGACATGGATGAAACTAGAGCCTGTTATACAGAGTGAAGAAAGTCAGATAGAGAAAAACAATTATTGTATATTAATGCATCTACACGGAATCTAGAAATATGGTACTGATGAAATTATTTGCAGGGAAGGAATAGAGACACAGACACAGAGACCAGAACTGTGGACACGGTGAGGGGAGGAGAGGATGGAGCCCATTGAGAGAGTAACACTGAAACATACGCATTGCTGTATGTAGACTAGATATCTGGAGGGAAGTTGCTGGGCGACACAAAGAGCTCGGCCTGGTGCTCGGTGACAACCTTAGAGGGGTGGGATCGGGGGTGGGGCAGAGGTAAACGATGGAGGGACGTGTGTATACTGATGGCTGATTCATGTTGTTGTGTGGCAGAAACAAGCACAACACTAAAGCAAGTATCTTCCAATTAAAAAAAAAAAAAAGAACTCAATGCTGCTTGTAAGTTTGGGTACCTCCTTCGTTCTCCCACAGCATAGTTGGGTAGTTGCTCGAGAGATGGACTGGCCTAGAAAGCCATAGTGATGATCTGGGGTTTTACTGAACAAGTTTTGTCAACCTCTTGTTTCAATAGAATCACTGTTGTCACCAAATCATATGTGATATAGAGGATTTGACCTTTAACCTTTACCTTTCTGCTTCCAGACCCCAGTGAATTTTGAGACAAGAGGCAAGAAAATACAGTGATGTCAGGATTCCTCATTGACGAATCATAGTTGCAAATAACTATTTTATTTATAAAAAAGAAAAACTACACTGGAATGTTCTGATGTCAACCTTAGAATTAATGTGATCTTTTCAATTCCTAAGTCTATCCTGGAATTCAGGCATGACAGAGAAGAACTACACAATCTTCACAATTGTCTATACGTCCCTGTTCTGATGAAGGCAAAAATTGGGTCAGGACAGTGCTTTTCAAACTTTAATGTGCATACAAAGTACCCAGAGTAGTAGTTTAAATGCAGATCTTATTAAAATGCAGATTTTGATTCAGTGGTTCTGGGCTGGTGCTGAGAACTTGCATTCATAACAATTTCTCAACTAAAGTTTATGCCGCTGGTCCTGACATCACACCCTGAATGGAAAGGGTTAATACACGAATGTCAAAATTCTCAACCAGAAGGTTTTTTGGGTCAAACCTAAATGACTCAGAAAAATCAAATAACCTCTACATTTCCCCATAATCATCGGCTTAGTAGTCATTTGATGAAAAGTGACAGATTCAGGTTAGTTTACGTCACTGGTTCTCAACGTGTGGTCCCAGGGTAGAGCAGCATCAGCAACCTTTAGACACACCTGTGTCCTATGTTCTGACAGCTCTTCCAGGTGATTCTGTTATACCAACCCCTTCTGGTGATTCTGATGTGTGCTAAAGCTTGGGAACCACTGGTTTATGCTATGGATAATTAATCAGGGTTTGTTTGTTGGTTTATTCTCTGAACATCCTGTAAATCTATTTAATATGTTCAGCCTTTGTTTATATAGAGTACATCAGCAGAGGAGATAGAAAAATATTGAAGTGGGGAGAAACACATTCTGACATGATTGCATGCCTTCTCCTGGTGAAGGCTACAGATATTCCCTAGTATGGTTATTTTTTGATATCAGTTGACATTCCCATATCAAAGGTTCTTATTTGGTAAGTAGTCTGCTATGTATGCCTGTCCCACATTCATCTAAGATGAAATGTGGCCTTGATGCATCTCAGGAAAAGACCTGAGAGGGCAGGGGAAGGTGCTTTTGGACTTCTTGTTCAGTGTCTTATTGTTCCTTCTTCTAGTACCATGGTGTTGTCTTTTAGATAACTCTCGGAGGATTTTAAAAAATGATCTTTTCACGGACTTAGGAGAAAAGCCTTATCATACGAGTCAGACACTCAGGCATACATCACATGTGCCACCTGAGGTGACCTCACATCATTGGTGAAGTTTTCGGCCACACAGTTACCACTTTGGGAATCAACAGGTCTGTTTGTATCCTCCCCTCGCCCTGGCTTTTGCCTGTGTTAATTCCAGTGTGAGTGATGCGACGGGGCCACTGAGCACTCGTGTGCACGGTCGTAGAGTGTGGGGAATCTAATGCCCCATGGAATGAGCCTTTGACCAATGGTATAGGCAGAAGCCGGCAGATAAATCTACATGCACACTATTCAAGTGCTGTGAGACACAGTGTCACACAGGGTCCTTTAAGGATCAAGCGGATGACATGGACATGAGGCCAGCAGCGGCCAGCTCAGCAGTGCACCCTCTATCCCCTCTCATACCCTCTTTTCCCTCACTTTGCTTTCCTGGATTTTCAGTTTCTAAGCAAACCAAAGCACATTCACCATTGCTTAGTGTCTGCTTCCTCTGAAACTCAGGTGAAGGTGCATATTATACAAGAACAGAGATCAGAGATTGCTTTCTTGACTTGTCTCACACCGTCATCACTGGAAATTCTAGCTTGTGGAGGACATTTGAAAAAATGGCCTGGAAGCTTCAGTTGAGCTGAGTTCAGTTCACTCAGTCGTGTCTGACTCTTTGTGATCCCATGAATTGCAGCACACCAGGCCTCCCTGTCCATCACCATCTCCTGGAGTTCACTCTCGTCCATCTAGTCAGTGATGCCGTCTAGCCATCTCATCCTCTGTTGTCCCCTTCTCCTCCTGCCCACAATCCCTCCCAGCANGCAAAGTAATGTCTTTGCTTTTGAATATGCTATCTAGGTTGGTCATAACTTTTCTTTCAAGGAGTAAGCTTTACCTATCTCTAAATTGATTCTGTACATCTAAACATGTTAATACCTTTGTTTGAAGTAGCAGAAATGGTCCTGACTTTACAGTCCTTCAAAATCTAGGTTTAATAAGATTTAACCTCCTTTGGTTGAAACTGCTCAACTTTAATTTCCAGGCAGCTCAACATACCCATCTGATTTTTGATTCTGGAGGTTAATACTATATAGTGATATCACAAGTCTAAGATTAGGAGTACAAGAAAGTTAAGTAATATTCCAAATAAACCACATAGAAAATAATCAGAAAACCTACAGAGAGAATTATGACCTTTTCACTTCATAGGTTTATAAAGTACCTTAATCAAACCTTAAGATTTCAGAATTACTGATTCCCTAGAGGCATATATAGCTGAAGGATAGTTTCAGGAATACTGGATTTTGTCATAGATCTGACATCCATAGAGCTCTGTGCACTGATTAGGGGGCTACATCCATTCATTTTTATGTTGTCTAAGGCTGATTTTCCACTACAGTGGCAGATATGAGTAGCTGTTACAGACTCGAGGGCTTGCAGAACTTAGAATATTTAATATCTGGTCCTTTACTTGAAAAGGTTAGCCCATTCTTAGATTGTTTTGACCCCTGATGTTGGTAATTTCTTGCCATATATGTGTACATATGTATATGTATACACACACACACACACACACCNATAGCTGAAGGATAGTTTCAGGAATACTGGATTTTGTCATAGATCTGACATCCATAGAGCTCTGTGCACTGATTAGGGGGCTACATCCATTCATTTTTATGTTGTCTAAGGCTGATTTTCCACTACAGTGGCAGATATGAGTAGCTGTTACAGACTCGAGGGCTTGCAGAACTTAGAATATTTAATATCTGGTCCTTTACTTGAAAAGGTTAGCCCATTCTTAGATTGTTTTGACCCCTGATGTTGGTAATTTCTTGCCATATATGTGTACATATGTATATGTATACACACACACACACACACACCACTGTAAGACAATACTATTAAGAGATATTTTATATATGAGTGCTGGCTGAGGGGGAAAGTCCTGCCAATGGTTGACACCATAAAACATCAATGTAATTGCATTGGCATGAAGGCCTCTTCCTAAATTTCAAATTATGCTATACCAGACAGTTCATCAAATTAATCTGCCTATCCATTCTGTATGGCATGCAACCTCTTTGATAACTGTGCAAATAAATGTAACCTCCACATTTGGCAGCTTGTGTCAATTTTGTATGACTTGTCAGTTTGGCTTTTGTTCATATTTTTAAAAATATGTCTGCATTTCTCATTAATTGTTTTGAGGTCTATAAAGAAAGGGAGACATTCTTTGGAAAGACTATGGCTACAATACCAAGTTAAAAGCCATGTGGAATGGTGTGATGTCTGCTGGTAGTGCCAAATTACTGCATGGTTGATCCACTGGCCAAAGTCAATAAGACTGCTAAAGCAATCCAAATCTTCCTTCATTCCACCCTAATCAGACATGTAAAGATATGGATGTCAGCACTACGCGCTGAACACTGGGTTCATCTTATTTTGGCTAATCAAAGAAGAAACTCTTGATTGTTGACTTGTTTTTGTTTATAGTCTCTGAGCTTCTCTGACTCCAGCGTGTGGAGGGCCTTCTGAACATGCTATGGGTGCCATTAAATTGTCTGGGATCAAAATACTCTGAGTCAGAATCTTCCCTTCTTTGTTTTCTGATGACTCAGGCTGCTACTTATTTTGTGCCCCTATCAAGTGTATTGTGTTTTTATATCCACTTCTACCTGCCATAAAGCACTATCAAGGGGCTGTTCGCTAAGCCTTTTGTCTAGAGATGGTAAGAAGGACACACACAAACACAGACACCAGTGTTAACTCTTAGATTGTTCGAAAGCACTTCCTCTAGGCATGCCTGAGATTCAGGTTTAGAAACTGACTGAGGTTTACTTTTACAATGTAAGAGTTTTTAATCTGTCTTTTGGTCATTTCCCAAGATTCATGAGTTTCTGAGGTGAAACTTCTTTTCCTCATATTGTAAAATTATTAATGCTGTAGGACTGCAGCTTTTTTAAAGAGGTAATTATTTTTATTTTAATTTTTACAGGAGTATGGTTGACTTAAAATGTCAGGTTAGTTTCAAGTGTATTGCAAAGTGAATCATATATATATACATATATACACACATATATATGTGTGTGTGAGTATATACACATACACAAACATATATCCATTATTTTTTAGATTCATTTCCCAAATAGGTCATACAGAATACTGAGGAGAGTTTCTGTGCTATATAGTAGGTCCTTGTTAATTATCTATTTCACATGTAGCAGTGTGTATATGTCAATCCCAGTCTCCCAATTTATCCCCCTCTCCTACCTTTCCCTACTGGTAATCATAGCTTTTAAAGAACTGAAAGTAAATATTGCAGGACACTTGAAAGTAAGAATGTTACTTTTCTTATAGAATAACAGAGGCAGTATTTCAAATCTATTTTAACATTTAGCTCTCATTTTAATATCAATGATATTGCTGTTTGCCCATGCACAATTTGAGGCCTGTGAGCCTCAGTACAAAATGCACATCATTCATGTTATGCATTTGTCTCTATCTGAAAACTCCAGTAGTGCTGAGTGGCACTTAGCACCCCTGGCCCTCCCATTCCCATATTATACTTATACCCTTAATCACATTCAATAATGAAATCTCTTTTAAGTGTTCTTTTATCTCAGAGTTGTGACATCTTTGCTCCACTAAATCTAATCCAAAACTCTTGGGGCCAGATATTTTTCAGGATTCAGAGTATTTTGGAGTATAGAGAGATGTATAGTGAACATTACACCACCACCAGCGGGATCTGGGCCAACTCCCTTTAATAAAGCATATCAGCATTTCTTCCATGAATCATACAAATATTCCCAGTGGGGTAGATAAAAGCTATAAATAGGCTCAGATCAATTCAGCTAAGGTTGCACCATTGCTACCACACCAGTTCAAGTTTTCCTGCCAAAGTATTTTTAAAATTTTTAGATTTGACACATTGCAAATAGAGGATTGTTGATCTACAGGAAGGGTGAGCAAAATTTTTCCGTGAAAAGCCAGATGGTAAATAATTTAGGCTTTTCAGGCTATACTGCCTCTGTCTCAACTACCACTCTCAGCTGTTTGGCCCTTAGAAATTACACACCTGGATGTGGCTGTGTTCTCATAAAATGATTTACAAAATAGATTAATGCCCAGATTCAGCCTGTGGGTCAGAGTTGCCAACCTCTGATCTATAGTCTTCCTTGTTTTAAATTCTCTACCCTGAGTGTCGAATCTACTGAATAGTTTGCAATAATTTCTTTGAGTGAGCATTTTGAGAATGGGAAAGCTTTAAGGAGAAGAGATCTCTGCTACTTGTCCCACCCATGTTGTTACCTCCTCTTAACTTCACAACCCCAAAGTGTATACAAAAATAGTACTTAGACCAAGAATAGCACTTAGTACTGTGGTCTGTGTGAACTCTGGAATTTAACCAGCCACTGACTTTGTTATTTCTGAAATGTTAACGTTCGAAAACAAGGAATGGCTAGAACCTGGAGGTGCCAGTGATGGTCCTGTTAGCGATTTTAAGGAAAAACAAAAACAAAAACATAGTTTATTCAGGCTCAACTTTAACTTCTGCTATTCTGTGACTGAAAATATAGATTGAACATTTGTTCCTTGGATCCTTCTTGCTTAGTTTTGTATTTATTTAATTATAAATGAGAGAAAAGTGAATGGCTGGACTAAAACAGATGACGTTTACTATGTGCAAGTTGTTTATGGGAGTTTTAGTTTTTCTCTGCTCAATATGGAGCCAGACTTTGATGGGTCAGATTTGAAGGGCATCTTTGAATGGACTTGTTCTTTTAGTGGGTGTTGTTTGTATTTCTGACCAAGGGAGAAAATAGAGAACAGAGTAGTATCTCCTACGGATGCTGAGAAATCATGAGTTTTCAGTGAATTATCGACGGATTATGTGAATGAGATTCAGTTTAAGAGATGTGACAATACCTTTAGAAAATTGGAAGAAATTTTTTATTGAATTTTCTGCCATGAAGACCTGATTTTTAGCCTGACTGTATGAAATGAATAATTGAAATGACCAAAAATGACCCTGACATTTTTGCCAATTATCAGCTCGGCTGAGTAGGGACCCAGGCTAGATATGTCACATGTTTAGGCATCATTTCCTAGCTTGTTGTATCTGCTTTCTTGATAATTCCCTACCTCCTACTGAGGAACTGCCTCCATAATTGGTTTTAGGATTATCTGGCCCAGCTTTATGTGGTTTGAGGGGCACTGACCTTTTTCTCTTTGTAGTTAAAACCTTTCCAGACCCTGTCTCTTATACACATCTATAAAGTACCTGGCTGACGACCAACTGCCACATGTACCTATGGCTCTTTCAGCAAATACTNCCAGCTTTATGTGGTTTGAGGGGCACTGACCTTTTTCTCTTTGTAGTTAAAACCTTTCCAGACCTGACCATAAGTCTTTAGGGTGCTGTTCTTCAGAATTTTCTTGTGTACCTTGAAGATATTTTTTCACAGTGCTTCTTACATGGCTTTATATGCTGGTGTTGCTGCTAGATGATGGAATCCTTGAGAGTGGGAATAAGATTACTGAGTGTCTATAATCTCAGCATCTTCACTCATACCTGACGTATGAGACACTAGGCTTTGGATTGAATAAACAAATATTCATTAATATGTGAACATATTGTAATGGCCGTTGAGTCGAAAATTAATGTAGATCAAGGCAATGAGAAACAATATTGGCATTTCTATTGGAATCAGTAGTAGAAAAAGGAAGAGTAGATTGGATGGACAAACTTTGTTGCTTTAAACAGATTTAACTTGACTAATTGTAAGGGCATCTACAAAAAGAAAAAATGCTGATGGTAATAGTATCTGCTTAACTTCCCCTGGATTTAACTTGGTTATTAACCGATTTGGTTGTCTTAAAAGACAATGAATTACATCATCCATTTCTCTTTAAGGGCTTTTAATTTAGCTAATAAAGAAAGAAATTGAGATTAGAAATTACTTTCCCAGGTCTGAAGAGAAGCTTGGTTTAGGATGACCAAGCACAAATAAAGACAGACATCTTTAAATCATGCAATCATTGGTTGAAAGAGTATTGTCTATGAAGATCCTCTAGATATATATTGCATATATACCATTTCTCTTCTAATCTGAATGTGTTATAGAAACAATTCCCACCGCCCTTCCATCCCATCTAGAAATTAGCACCATGGAATAAGCAGACAGTGACACCAACCCAGCTGCCAGGATTGTGCAGTGAATGAAGCAGTCCCTCAAAAATACTGAATGGATTGCCAATTTTTATTCTGTTTAAGGCAGGCAGTAATTTTGGTTTTCAATTCCACTAAGTAATAATAGTTATTAATTAGTAAATTAGGCCACTGGGTTCTGAAGGTGAGTTAACAGGATGATTAAAAAGGAGAAAGTGAAAATTCACAGATAATGCTCAGGTTTCGTGGAAGCCTGCCACGACTGAGAGTTTATGTTTGTACATCTCTTCAGAATGGATTGCTGCACTTAAGAGCAACTTGCATTGCCTACAGTGCTGTCTGCTCAGTAATTGCAGCAAAGTGAGGTGCTGCACCATACATTGTCATAAAGATGTCAAGAAATGAAAGGAGATGGTCGAGGGCTCAGTTTCTCATACTTACATTTTAAATCCGGGGCATTAAAGCCAGGGAGAATTCCTGAGGTTTTTCCTCCTGCACACCGACAAAGAGATTCGATGTTTCTTGAATAAAGGCTCTGACATCATCCCTAGGAGGCTTTCTGGACTCCAGCTAGGTCTAATTCATTTTAGAGTCTAATTTTTTGAGCTTCATATTTCAAACATGATAGCCTACATGGAGGTTTGTGGATTGTGTTTAAAAGTACTTTCCATAGTTGTGTCTGTATAATAACAAAATCTCTGAAATATCATTGAAACTCCTTAAGGACTTGAAAGGCTAAAACTAAAGTTTATTTCGCAAGGTTCTAGATGGTAAAAATGCAGGTAGTGTATCTTAAGGCAGTTGAAGTATATTCCTGATACTAAAAGAAATGGTTGAAAGTGGAAATATCAATCAAACTTATCCTTAAGATCGAACTTCTAGCTTTTTGTTGATGTTTAATGTGATTTTTTAAAAAATGAATGGAAGCAAACCAGATCTATGTATAAATATAGACTATACCTATAATGGCAAATGAATCAAATCATTAAAACAGATCACAGATTCCTCTTTTTAAGAAAAAAATAGCATATCTGTTTTTCTATTAAAATTAGTTATAGCATATATTTTGTTTAGATGAAATATTGCTACAATTTACTTNTAGACTATACCTATAATGGCAAATGAATCAAATCATTAAAACAGATCACAGATTCCTCTTTTTAAGAAAAAAATAGCATATCTGTTTTTCTATTAAAATTAGTTATAGCATATATTTTGTTTAGATGAAATATTGCTACAATTTACTTTTCTTATGTAGAAATAAGCATTACTTGAGACTTTAAGACAAATTTCCCAATTCAATTTTTCTTTCCATCTGAACACACTCTCCCTGCTTTATCGGTATTTTTGTTCTCTCCATAGAAATTCATGTTTCAAGGTTTTTACTCTCAATTTTTTCTTTTCTTTCTACTTTTCTTTTTGTGTTTTCTTAATATTTACCTTTAAAGTCACCATGAAGTACAAGAAAGAGTAGTTTTTAGTTTGATAAACAGTAGGTCAAATCCTTAACTCCACTACTCACTAGTTATTTTTACCTTGAGAAAATTGATCAATCTTCTCTGAGCTTCTGTTTCCTCATCTGTAATGTGGGGAATTATATTAATATAATGCCTACCTTACATAGTGTTTTCAAGTTTTCTATCATGCAAAAATGTTTGTTCTTGGACTAAAGAAAGGAAAATAACCTTAGAACTGGCTAGTTGGCATACAAGACAAAATCTTTTGTAGTTTTGTTACACTGGATTAATTAAGACGTAATCATTTAAGAGGTAATACACAGTACAACAGACTTAGTACCTATAAAGTACTAAGTATTACTGAGATTGAGTATTTAACTGTGATAGTTGTATATTATATATGAAAGTTCCTTTCCCACGTTCCTGACCCTATTGTCATCTCAGACCTCTAGCCTACACTTATCTATCTCTAGTTTCCAAAAAAGAGTGTAAATTTCCATATTTTATCATGTGGCCCCATTTCATTGTTTTCTTTTTACCTTTAATGTATTAGGAAATCTCATCTGCCACAAGAATGAATGTCAGGCCAATCCACTGGGTTTTGTTATTAGAAGCCCTCATTTAATTTTGAGTCTATAATGTAACTGAACATGGAACAACAGACTGGTTCCAAATAGGAAAATGAGTATGTCAAGGCTGTATATTGTCACCCTGCTTACTTAACTTATATGCAGAGTACATCATGAGAAACGCTGGACTGGAAGAAACACAAGCTGGAATCAAGATTGCTGGGAGAAATATCAATAACCTCAGATACGCAGATGACACCACCCTTATGGCAGAAAGTGAAGAGGAGCTAAAAAGCCTCTTGATGAAAGTGAAAGAGGAGAGTGAAAAAGTTGGCTTAAAGCTCAACATTCAGAAAATGAAGATCATGGCATCC